>KK120847.1:2930323-2983786 GCA_000611955.2 Stegodyphus mimosarum
ATGCCTAAAGCATTAAAAAAAATCATAAAAGAAATTTTTTTTTTGTTGGTGGCTTTAAGATCTGGATTTCAGATCATTCCAGTTATTGGATGTCTGGATCTCAGACTTTATACTGTATATACGTACATTGATTTTCTGCAAGTCAGTGCTTGGGAATTTTCATGCAAAGCGTTGCAATATATTGATTATTTCTAAATACACATGGAGGTTATTTAATTCAAAATAAAGTGAAACATCCTTAAGATGACCACCCGCATTTGCAGACAATTTTGGTCTTCTAAGAGGTAACCATCCTTTTAAAAAAAAAAAAAAAATCAATACTAATGTCTGCTTAAGCTTTTGGAAATAGTAGTTATTTCCAAAGGCAATCAATGGAAATCAATGGGAAGTAATCACTATTCAAGATTTCACTTTTACATATTAATTTTAAAATTTAAGCTATGCAGCAGGTTACTTTGAGCGCACTGAAAACTACATACAACTCAGAAATCATGACACTGCTGACTTAAATCACTAAAAAAACATAGCGTACCTATTTTTATTTATTTGTCTATTTTTAAAATTAAACTGTTCTTTGTTTGACTAGCAATGTGGAATTTAAGCATATGTCATAAAATGTGAATATTCAAGTTCAAAAGAATAAGCTATACTTAACTGCTACTTAAAACTGAGTTAAGACTGACCTGTGCAATCAGTAATCGACAGTATGAAATGAAGAAAGGAAATAAGACATATTCTGATTTATAATGATAATATACTTACTGAAAGACCTAGTCTGAAGTCATCTTTCAAGGTATATTGAAGCATTTTCAACACAGCACTTCCCTGGTAGAAAAAAAATAATAGTATTATAAATGGGTATTGCAATGTATAAATTAAAACGCGAAAAAAAAGTTTAAAATAAAATATGCAATGTGTGCCATTTGGGCAATTCTTAATATCTCCATTTTTGAAAGAATGAATGGGCAGAAATGCAAAATAAATGAAACGTTTCCAACTTATGCCAAAATATGAACTCTTCTGAAGCATAAAATTTCCCCCCACACTATTATCACCAAGCAAAATTATTATTATTATTTTTTTTACTGTCAATAAAATTTAGGAAAATATACTGCTAGGAAAACATCTTGAAACATTTAGGAAAACATCTTGAAATACATAAAAATTTTTATATTTCATGTAGTAGTTTATCAATCAGAATTATTTTTCATCTGAATGAGAAGAATACAAACTTATTTATAACTACTCGATACAATTTAATCTACCTATTTCAAACTTACATATAATGAGACAATATTATCTAAAGGCACGGAAAATGCTTTGCACAATATACATTTGCCTTGAACTTCTCTAATTTATAGTTTGATTTTAGCTTTTTATTGAGTCAAAAAAACATTTTTATGATGGCAAAATACCATTTGGATGAGTCACTGGGGTTTAATTACTCCTTTAAAAGCAAGGCAGAAGTTGTAAGATAATTGAATATTTCAAGACAGACCTTCTGGCTCTGCAAATATTTTTAAAAACTTGAAACTGTTTTAAAGAAACAATATCTTGAATGCATAATAAATGTTTTTTAAGATGAGTTTCTGTCCTTAGCTGCCCACTGCAACAGGAGCCCGCTGTCAGGTCAAGATGAGTTTAGTTAGCATATGCCACAGAGAATATTAGAGGCAAACTACAAATACAAGATTTACTGGAACAGGGCTTTATGTCAGAGGGCTAAGAGTTTGACCACACAATAAATAATGGCCCACATGAACTAATGCAAAGAACATCAGAGCAGAAATCTACAATAACAGGCCTTTGTTTTCTTAGGTGGTATGTCAACGTTCAGTTTAACATTTGATTCTAAGCATGAATATATTTACAGGGATTCAGAAGTATGAAATTATTTTACTAACATTAGTGATCATGATTACTACAGCAATCGTAGGGGAAAAAGTAATGACTAATGAATGTACTCCTCATGTACATGCTTGACAACAACAAACCTAAATTACCAGAGAAGTAAGGATGGCTGCACTTATTACAGATGACAAAAAATACCCTTTCTTTAAAAGTGGCTGCTTGTGGATAGTGTTGATTCTGCAGTGCATGCCATTAAAAATGCTAATGTCAAAATATACTCAAACTTTGAATGTCAACATAGCTGTTGGCAAATTTTACAATAATTTTGATAGTGAAGTTGCTGTTTCCTTAGCTTCGTAGAAAGTTGCCAACAGAATGGGCCTAAATGTTGCTATCTTTAATGACTCCCAGGCTAACATTAAAGCCTTTCCTTTTGTATTCCTTATTGGCAAGAACTTTGTTTTTTACCACCAGTTAATTCTTGATTTCCATTTGGAAAGAAATGATATATACATTACTTTACAATGATTTCCCAGCCACTGTGGCATTATTAGAATACTATGGATGGCAAGGTCAAGATTAGTTCTGACTTACCACATTCTCTTGTTCATTTCCCACCTGTTAATATACTAATTCTAATACCTGTGTATATTTTTGTACAAGGAAAAGTTAATGTGTACAAATTAAAATGTGATTCTCATTAACTTAACTCAACCAAGCACATTCTCACTGATTTCAATCCAGATTCAGTTAACAACATTTAGAATTCTCCCACTTTATTTGTCTATGCAACATGGAATTCTCTATAAAGAGTAAGAAATTCCTTTAATTGAAAATGCTGACATTTCAGCAAATAGTTAATCAGTTGAGAATACTGATCTGTAAAAGACAGATCTTTTTATTTTGCCACCCAACACAATTTTCTAACATTCCAGTTCATTAAATACAATAATTTTTGACAAAAAAATTCAAAATAAAAATCTGAGCAAATTGATTTTAAAAATCTTTCTTGAAAAGGCTTTGTATATTAAAAAATGTTTTATAAATAGAAATGAACTTGCTCCTTATTTCTGTTAATACAACTTGAAAAAAATTAATATTTCAGTTTCATATGTTAGAACTTTATGATATTTTCAACATCAACAATCTATGAAATTTTCCATTATATGGTAACTTTTCCACTTTTTTTCAAAAACTTTTCATTTAGTAGCATAAAATTAAATTCATATTTTCAATAAGTATTTAATAATTGTTAATTACTATGGATGGTAAATTAATTAACATCAACTAATGGGTAATCAGAATCATGTGATAAAACTTTTGATTCCTATAAATGAGATTACATAACTTTTCAAATTTTAATAAATAACAATCCAAACACAAAAGGAAAAAAACCCATAAAATAATTGATAATTTATATAAAGTAACAGTAAAATTATGAAGAAAGCCAACATGTATTACAAAGAAAATCCTTGAGTAATGAGAAAACATATCTCACTTTTTCATATGATATTGTGTCAAAGAGATCTGATATTTCTCCAGGGTTACTGACATTGTGCAGAATAGGATGAGAGTCAAGGCTGGAATCTGAACACATCATCTTGGACACCTTTCTTACATCCAACTGCAAATTAGGTGAAAAACAATTTAGTATACAAAATTTTAATACAAAGGAACAGAATGAGAAAATTCAGATATACCTCTAGTCATATTGTTTTAACCTTTTTTGAAATTCTCATTATTTGCCATGCAGTGTAAGGAAACATTTTAAGTACAGTGCACTGAACAAGCAATCCAGAAAATATGATCTTGTAAATCTGTGATTAATGCATATCTACCTTAGAGAAGAACTTTTTAGAGGTTTTAAATGAACTATACAAACAACGTGTTGTGTAAAATGTTGACTGTCAATACAGTTTTCGAAATTTAGGTGTCAAAAAGCTAAGCAATGAGAAGGTAATCCCTTGGTGTGAAAGGCTATTTTTAAAAAGTTATAAATTGCACTATTTCTGTATATTTGATTTTCAATATACAAATAAACTTTCTATACAAGTATGCCAGCCTTGACTTTTCTTTTCTTTCATAAAGTTAATTAGTTACATTTATGTGCTAGAAATACAAATGTAGCTACATAAAAAAGGCAAGTTGAGCAACTATGAATTATCTTGCAGTTGGTCTTCTTGACTAGACGGATTACTGGATAGCATTGTGTAAGTAGTACTGGTAGGTACTTAAAGATAAATCATTTACTTAAAGAAAACAATTATATGTTTTGAAAAAAACATTCATCAGATTTATGTTTTATTAATTTTTGTATTATTATTATTTTTAATATTACAAACATAAACAAATTTCCAAGAACGAAACTGCAGGTTGGGGTCATTCTAATTGCATAAAAGTTAGATTTTAATTAATGTAATGGCTGTACTTCATGTATTGATGTAATTGTTTTCAGTACTTAGTATAAAACTGCTTTACTTACTTCTTAAAGCATTTTTTTTAAAGTATTCAGCATTTTTCTTGTTTTCTATAGTAAGTTATTGATTTGAGTAGGTCTGCTTGTACTATGTAAGAAGAGAGAAATTCAAAACTGTTGTTCAGTAACAGCTTTTATCTTGGGATATTTCAATTGGATGCCTTTTAAAGTCCGAAACTTAGCATACACATGTTTTGATTACTTGTGCTTGAACATCCCCCTTCAATGGCATCAACTTTTCCTGCATTTTAATATTGAGACCAAATGTATTATAGTTCAGTTCAAATTTTCAAGTCTTAGAAGCGAATATAAAACCTTCTTTTAAATTTTGCAAGGGACATGTATGCAACAACATATTTTCTGAGGAGGTTCTGCATATTTCATTTTTTTATTGCGCTTACTTTTGTTCTTGCATTTTACTTCTTTATACTGTACTTTTTGCATAAAAAATTTATATTGTTGTGTGCGTACGGGTTCATAACGGATTGAATGCTTAAGTCGATAAAAAGTTGATAAAATCTATTCTTTTTTAACAAGAAATAAAACAAAATGCTGAAATAGTTCCTCAGAGATATTCGTACAATATCACAATATCTCAAATGTTAAACAGAACTGAATTCAAAACAGAGAAAGTTAATCCAATCTCACAGCGAATTCGCTACAATCAATAACAGCGCTAAGTAAACATACAGTTTGCTTAAAACAACAGCAACTGAGTTGAGGTGTTTTAATTCAGCTTTTATAAGCTTTTTAATTATTCACGAGAACATTCTGGTAAAATTTATTTTCTCAATGGCAAGAGCAATTACGAGATATTTATTTATTAAATATTAAAAGCACGCATTCTTGTATTTTTCCTTTTCGAACATAGCTTTCTCTTCAAATTTGTCTGTGTTGAAGGGGAAAATAAAACAATTTTAATTACAATTCTAAATAAATATGAAACCGTAACAATATATTTAAAAATACATATTAAATAATTTTGTGTATCTTTTCTTTTCTCTTACATATCTTTTTTATGATTTCTTCCTTACTACATGATATAGCTTTATATCAACAATTAATTAATTATCAGTTTTACAATATTAATTTTTTTTTGTAATCAATGGAATCTTCATTATGCTGATCAATTGGCCTCACATATTTGGCTATCAACACCCAAAAGATTCTTTGATCATAACTGATCCCTTTTAAAATTTCTTCAACCCCTAAGGATGTCTGACTGACCTAATACTGACCCTGTTGGAAAATCTGAGTTTAAAGAATGTCTGCATATTCATGTACCTTGCCCACTACTACTTTGTTATTTCATCTTTCTTCAATTTTCCCTTTGTATTCTTAAATTCACATAATTTAATTACAGTATCAAATATGTCTTGGTTTGATAAAATTATGGCTCTCTCATTGCTTTGACCATCCAAAATTATATTTTCTTCAATTAAAATTTCAAGTCCTTAAATATTATAAATAATTTCAATGAAGCTAGAAGCTGTTCCATTATTATTGAAAAATATTTCTATATGTTATCAGAAATTAATTTTTAACTACATTCCAAGCTTTGACAATGGGATCAATGCCTGAAAAACCATGAGTTGCCTCCCAAAGCTACAAATTTCTCATATTTATTACATGCTGTCAAACAATGAGAAGCATATAATTTGTTATTGACAATACTGAAATTGTGAATTATAAAAGATCCTTCAGAATTTATTTATCAGGAATTAATAACTTACACTGAGCTCATCATATATGATAATGAATATCATTTATAGAGAATGTAAATAGAATATTAGATACTGTAATGTATAATTTAAACAAATTATAATTACCTAACAAAAATTGGTTTCTGAGTAACATAACAAACTTGAGATCTACTCCTCAAGTTCAATTAACTCTGTTCTGTACACAAAACCATACTTAGGTTTTACTTAGGAGCACAGTGTTTGCTCCTAAGTGATCAAGAATTAAATATTATAACTATAAAGGCTGCTAATAATACCCACACTTAATAAAACATCCATACCACCAGTCAATAATACAAAAGTTTAGAAAATTTTGCTCAACATTTCATTATTACCCAGTTTCGTATCATTTTTAATAACTTATAAAATTAAACATTTTTAAGGAATTAACTTCAACAAAAAAGTGATTTAAAAATTAAACACTTCTAGATGCTAAGCAGTGGTGTAGTTAGAGAGAATGAAAGGGGGACATCCATTTTAGGCTGCAGTATCCAGGGGGCATTTTTTTCTTTTCCGCATTGCATATTAGGAAGGAGGGGCTGGCGTAAAATCTTCAGTTGTCCCTGAGTACTAGAAACATCTGATACTACAGAAAAGAAGCTCTGGCAGCAGTGATTTTAGTTAACATGCATTTCTTGCATGCAGCTTTGCTTCTTAAATTGAAGGCTAACATTTTAAATAAACATAATTTTGAAGTATTTACTTATTTCTCACCAAATAAAATTTAAACATGCTACTTTTAATTTAACCTCATAAAGTAGCAATTTAAAAAAATCTGGCTAACTGTCAATCAGTATGTGTGTGTGGGGGGAGGGGGAATGATGTAAATATGTAACAAAAAATATGAAAGTAAAATATTTATAGCAGATTACAATAAAATGTTTCGAAAATCTGAGTTATTAACTAATGCAGATCAGTAGCATACTTTTACAGATTTGTCAAGATCTTAAACAAACAGACAAATATAAGATAAATTTGAACCATCATAACAGTTCTAAATGATTATTATTTTTATATAGTTTCAAATGATTATTAAGTGAATATAAACTGCTCAAATAACCCAAGGAGAATAGAGAAATAACATTAAAATTCTGTATAACATAAGAAGAATATTACAAATTACAAAATCAAATCACTCATAGAGCAAATGCTTAAAGTCAATCAACATTTTAACTCAGTACTGCCCCAACCTAAGCAGATTAATTATCAACTAATAAATGTACCACAGATGGGAGCAGGAAATGATACTACTATAAGATTTCAGAAAAATTAATTTTATGTTCTTAAAAGCTTAAAATTCCAATAACCCTTATGTTTTAATAAATTCAACACCTATTTACTCAGAATTTCAATTAAGAAAAGATTAAAACATGCAAATATAATAAGTGACTAGAAATTAGTGATTAGAAAAAAACTCCCAGTAAACAAACAAATAAAAATTACCATAAATTATTCAATAAATAAATAAATAAATAAAAATAAATACAGAATAATGAAAAATAGATGAACAGCACTATGTAAACAAAACCAAAAAAAAAAATTGCAATAGTTTTCTTTCATATTTTAATTAGAACATTAACACACAAGGACATGTTATAACCCTATTCATATTTGGTTATCTGATATTCTTTTTTGAAAATGGACAAAAACCTCGCCTATTTTTATGGTAGGTCACATTCTTTAAGAGAAGAAATTACTAAAAAGAACTGGAATATGTATACTTTGGAACTGTATTATGAAGAAAGAGCGTTAGGATATTTTGTATCTTTTTCACATTACCCAGAATTTAGCATTCCCCCTCTTCCTTTCATCAGTATAATATCATACATAAATTATAATGAGGAAACAAAAAGGCTTACAATCTGCAACACAATTTTTTTTTAAATGAATTTCAACAAAACATCTGCTTGAAATTATTTCGAGCAATGATGAATCATCCAGTCCATATGAAGAAGTATATGATAGCAATAACAATTTAACTATAGAAAATGATATGAGGCTAGAAAGTATTAAAAATAAGAAATAATAATATCGAATTTGATGCTGAATAATACATTACATTAAAAAAAAAAACTCTAATTATATTACCTCTCCAATTGCAGGATGATATTCTTTCAGTGGTATGTACATGATCAATGTTGAAACACCTTCATTAAGCCATAAATCATTCCACCATTTCATTGTCACTAGATTTCCAAACCACTTAAATAATAATAATAATAATTTATAGTTCTGAAAAAATTAATATTTTTCTATTTTCAGGAAAATTTTAAAATAGTAAATTTTAAGTACAAAATATTTGTCATTATAAAGAAGATTTTTAATGCAGGCAGATACTTTTCAGGTTGTCATTCAAGAGTGCTATACACATATGGAAAAACAAGAGTTGTGCTTTCCTCTCTTTTTTGGTATATTTTCAAACTACTTATTTTTAAATTAAGACTTTTCAATACTAACAGCACATTTTTCTCATGTTTGGTAAATATTTGCATTCAGACTTACAAAATCATATCTGCTTCTATATCAACATTGATTCCTATTTTTTCCATCTGCTTGTTTTCACATATAGTAGTATGAAGCATAAAACGGTGACTATATTTCTAATTTCTAATATATTGTTACAAATTCCGTATCTAGTTAGACATTTTTAGTAGCATTATAATTAAAATTATTTTATTTCCCTGTGCAATAGAGTGCGTGACAAATTTAAAGAGAAAGCTATGCCAGAAAAGTAAAAATACAAGAGCATGGGGATTTAACATTGAATAAATGTAATTGACTACTATTTAGCTGTAACCGTAATTCTGCTGTTTTTGCTTTCCAGAAATGCTAGAACTGTCTCGCACAGCCAATTTAAAAAGCTATAAAAGCCGGAGAGAAACATCTCAGCTCAATTGTTTTAGTGAGCTATTATTGTTTACTTAACTGCTGTAATTTTGTTCATTGGATTAGCTTTCTCTGCACTTTGGATTGCATTCTATTCAACATTTTAGCAGTTTAAAATATAGCCACTGATTATATTGTATGATATTGTGATATTGTACGAATATCTTTCAGGAAAAATCTAGCGTTTTGTTATGTTTCTTGTGATAAGAATAAATTTTATTAACTTTTTATCAGACTTGTGCATTCAATCTATTATGAACCTGTACGCATGCAACAGGTGACAGGAGTGGGTTTGAATGCCAATAATGAGAGCACTGGAGGAACAGTTAAGACAGCTTGTGGCAGCCTTTGCTGCATTTAATGAAGGCACAAAAGATTCTATTAAAGAGGAGATGAAAGGTGGCCAAAAATCCGTTAAAGAAAAGATGGAAGCTGGTCAAGAATCTGTTAAAGAAGATATGAAAGCTGTCCAAGAAAAGATGAAAGTTCTTCAAGAAAAGAATGAAGGAGGTCAAGAGGAAATGAAAAGAGAAATTACCTGGATAATAGGAAACAAATTTGAGGCTGTGGAAGACATAATAGACACTGTCAAAAATGAACTTGGACACATTGAAGAGAAAGAGTTTCTTCTGTCAAAGAGCAAACAGAAGGGACAGTTTCTGCTGTGGAACAATGAATCAAAGGAAGAGTTTCTGCCGTTCAACACCAAATCGAACAACAAATTGATGACAGGGTTTCTGAGGACGCCAAAGAAGTTGATACCTTGAAGAAATTCATAGTGATGGCAGGGAGCAATAGTGATGATTTAAAATTTTTACCAATGCCTGCTCATCCCTCTCTGAAGTTATCCACGTATAATGCAAAGACCTCCCGGAAGTTATACAAGACACAGTTTTCAACAGCGGTGGAAGCGAAGGGATGGAATTTCCAAGCTAAAGCGTGTCATTTCGCTGCTTCTCTGAGAGCAGACGCAGCAGATATCCTTCAAACTCTTCCAAAAAACCAAAGGCTAGATTTCGAAGCTCTATCCGGCACATTAGAACTGTGCTTTGGCGACAAGAAACCAACAATAAAATGTTGGAACAGTGGTGCTGAAGGTCGTATATGATGGAACTGCAGAACACCCCAGGGCACAGAAGTTAAGACTGCGCCTATCAAGAATAAGGGAAACTAATTTGTGGCCATCTCATGGGGCAGAGGTTGCCAGACAATGAAAAGTCCCAGTTTAAAGTGGTTCAGATTTCTGTAGTGAGTGGCGGCAGCAATAGACTTTTCATAATGGGACATATAAGTGGAGTTCCTTGCAATATGACCATCGACACAGGAGCCGGTTAAAATTATTTCGTATTTACGAGAGGTGGTTTTTAAGTAAGGGGGGTTTGAAAATAAAAACCGAATTTGTTTTCAGATTCTACATATATTTTTCTATTTTTCAACCTAGTTGCCAAGGTTGTTTAAACACTTATCATACCTTAGAACTAGATTTTGAATACCTCCTTGATAGAAACTTGCCACCTGCTCCGATAACCAAGAGGTCATGGCCGTTTTTCCGTGTTAGACCAGACACTTCAGGAAATTTGTTTGAAAGAGTGCTTATGGTGAAGCTCCTGTTCTCAAGAATTTTTGCTTCATCTGAAGTCACCATATCGTCTGAGGCAACCAGAGCGGGACTCAAAATGGACGTTGTCATGGCCAGCTTTGAAGTCTCTGACCCACTTGTGCATATTGTCATGGCAGTAGCTCCAAAAACTTCGCAAATCTGCCAGTGAATGTCTGCAGTAGACAGGTTTGCTGCTGACAAAAAACGTTTCCCTGACTGTACCTCGCACGGAGCAGGCGATTCTATATCTTTTATTTTATTTCTATATATTTTTTTAACATTTTAAAGACATAGAACAGACTGCGCAGGTTACCTACACGGCTGCAACTGACCACAGTTCTTTCCAAGGGATGCTGGGACACGACGCAAGCACTCAATGCCACCCGTGCAACGCGTATTGGTATAGACAACAAAAGGGCCCTTACTTAAAAAACACGCTATGTAGTTAGACCAAAAATGTCTAACTAAATATGAAATTCATAACACAGCCCCCTTCGCAAAGACTGCATGTCCCAGGCAGTGCAATCTATGGACTGGAATTCCGTTGGGATTTTCTCGCGTAGGTTTGAATCTTACTGACTATGCTAAAAAAGTGTTGCGTGCATACAGGTTCATAAAAGATTGAATGCACAAGTCCAATAAAAAGTTAATAAAATTTATTCTTATCACAAGAAATGCAACAAAATGCTGGATTTTTTTTTCTCAAAGATATTCGTACAATATTACACAATATAATCAGTAGTTATATTTTAAACTACTAAAACATTAAATAGAATGCAATCCAAAGCACAGAGAAAGCTAATACGATGAACAAAATTACAGCAGCTAAGTAAACACCAACAGCTCACTAAAACAACTGAGCTGAGATGTTTTTCTCCGGCTTTTATAGCTTTTTAAATCGGCTGCATGAGACAGTTCTAGCAATTTCTGGAAAGCAAAAAGAATAGAATTACGGTTACAGCTAACACAGTAGTCAAATACGTTTATTCAAATTAAATATCAATTACAGAGATAAACTTTTATTCAATGTTAAATGCACATGCTCTTGTATTTTTACTTTTCAGGCGTAGCTTTCTCTCAAAATATTTCACATGCTGCATTGCATGGGGAAATAAAACAATTTTAATTATAATTCTTCTAAAAATGTCTAACTAAATATGAAATTCGTAACAGTATTTACATGTATATACATATGCTTTTTTTTTAACTAAAATTTGTTTGCATACCAATTTATTTCTCAATTTACACATTTCTATCCTAAAAATAGTAACACATCAAGATTAATCCATGATATGTGATTCTTATATAATGCCAATAACCCATCAGACAATAATAATCTTAAAAGTCTACAAACTGAAACCTTGAATAACCAACACAGATAAATTTGAACCCAAACTTTTATATATGGAAAATATGCATTTCATCTCACTTTCTGTAGCTTGCAAGCTTACTTCCTGCTGCTGCTCATTTTTTTTTTCTTCAGTATTTTGCAAAATATTGAAATTATCAGCGTAAACATTCAATAACAGGTGAACATTTGTGCAAATTAGCTAGCTTTGTTTATTAAAAATATTTTGTCAAGAATAAAGAAATTATAAACTGGCCATAGTTACAACTATCTCTTTATGAATCAATCGCCTTTCATTATCATATTTCACCATCATAATTCTTTTAAACAAAATAAAAAATATTTCAAATTAGATGTTAAATTTCACTCACTAAGTATTTATGAAAACATATATCAACAATAATAATAATAATAATAATATCGCAAGAGGAAAAAAAATATTCATATTTATTTTCTATCTGAAATCTAAAGTTTGGTACTTGCAAATCATTTTTGTTGGTTACACTTTGTTATTCAAATACACTGATAGCTAAATATTAAATTTTTTGAAGTGTCATTTATTTAAAATAATTTTAAAATAACATACTTTAATTTAAACTAAAAATAAACAAATGATGAAAAGTCTAAGTTTTCAGAGAAAATTTCTCAAGTGGAACAAAATTTGAGAATAAATAACAGCAATCTATATGGCTTCCGCTTATTCATGGAATTTTTCTTCAGTGTATGGATATAAAAGTACATCATTTTGTATGTAAATAATTATAAAATTTTTTATTTATTACTACAGTTTGCTACTTGATTGCATTTTGGTTGTTATAAAGTTTGTAGTCTTTGAGAGAGATTATTAGAAATTATCTTCACAGATTGTGGATTCTCATTGGTCATTTGTATTTATTACTACAAAAATTCGCAAGTGAGCTCATTTATTTTTTGACAGAAGTAAGAACAAAAAGTGAATATAATCCATAACTTCAAATCTTTGAATAAGATTTATATCACATCATAAATTAATTAGCTCTATTTACAGACTTTCTGGTTAGCTATTCATGTTAGTTTTTAATGGTAATGAAAATAATGCAAACTTGGACTTCAGGTAACTAAAATCTTGAAATGTTTGCAACACTGTAATTGCAATAAATGTATAATTGATATGTATTCATGGGTTGCATAAAATTGCCATAACTTTTAGACCATGATCTTACATAATAAATTTACAAGAGATGTGATAAATTGGAGAGATAATAGTAAGGAATCAAATTCCAAGATACTTCATTTGAAAAAATTGTAAATTAACAGCTGAGATGATGATGGAGCATACGTTTCTCTAGCAACCTTCAGGTAATGGTTCAATAGTAATCAATAAGTAATACTATACTTCTTATTGAATAATGAGGTTATTCAATAAGCTATTTGCTATATTCAATAAGCTATTTGCTATAAGTTACTGTATTTTCTATTAACATAATGGCAACTACTCTTGCTAAATTACTATTTCTTGATCGAAATAAGTGATAATAAATAAGAAAAAATAAGAATAAATAAGAAATTCTTAATTTTCTTGATCAAATAGAACATCTTAAACACTATATAAATACTATTAAATATGAGAAAATGGATCTTTCTACAAATGTAACAACTAATCAAACTATTAAAATAACCTATTTAATATAATGCAAATCTGCATCAAGCTACCAAAATTGCTGCATCTGACAACATTGAAAGAAATGTTAGTAGGTGCCAATTTATATTTAGTTATATCACTACAAACGAAAATGCAATTTTCCCATAAATTAATTAAACCATTTACCTAACTTAAATGACAAAACTCAATTGAACTCATGTACTGCTCCAGAGAAGAAAGGCAATCAAGACAAATCATCATTATATTTTTAGAATAATTCTAATTTTTTCAATGATACTAAACTGTTGCTTAAATGAAAAATCTGATCTTTACCAAAGAAGGCAATTGTTATAAGTAGGTAAATCAGGCACTCTACTCAGGTGGTTGTGAGCAGTTAAAATTTGTTTTACAAGGATGATAGATCCAGAAAGATCCTCTAGGGAATAAATATCATCCAGATCATCATATTCCCTCCATATATATTAGATCCTCTCAATTATAACTACTAATGGTTCCAAAATATTTTTTTCTTTTTATCTTACTAGTATGGAAGTGATCCATATCACACTTAGATTCAATACTTATAACTACCTGTGTTCTAAGAAATACCGGTTATTTTTAGAGGTGGTTATCTTAGGAAAGTAGCTATTCTCAGAGTATTCACTGGGCTTCAGTGTGACTCACAGTGCAATGAGGTAAGAAAGAATTTGAAATTAAACAAAAAAGCAACTTTATTTTAGCAAAACTTTATCGATTTTGAGAGCGATTAGACGTAGGTTCTTCTCCTCAGGAACAAAAAAACTCTGCATTGAATGAAAGAATCCTTGAATAAATGTTGACTATGAGCACGGGGGGAGGGGGGGGGAAGGTTAATCTGATAATGAAATTATAAATGCCATAATATTAATAATTAATTACTATTTAAGCATTTGCAATGATCAGCAGCTAGATCTTGATGACATAAAAATTCACCGAAAATGCCCTTAAAAAATATCCAGAAAATGTACTTAAAAAGGAAAAAATTTGTCCTCCAAAAATAAGAAATTATAGTATAAAAAATGGCACAATCGACAAATGGATTAAAACCGAAACAATTACACATACCCGTCATTTGATTTTTATTTTTTCTTCCAAATTTTCAACCTTACGAAATGTATTATGCAATTGCACTTAATTATTAAATGCTTATCGATATTTCTGAAAGTGGCATGGATCTGTTGTCAGTACATATCTTTTTATATCATAAGAAGTTTCTCTCAGCACCTACTGTAGTTATTGGAAGATATTTTTTTTGGGAAAAAACACCAATTATTGTTAACTCTTCTTCAATTTCAAAACAGTTTGCTTCTCTTGTCAAGATGAGGGTTTTAATGCATAGTTTGGCAGCCACAGTTTTTAGTCAAAACAGTGTTGAGTTCAGCAAGTATGGTACCTGAAACTTTGCCCTTGACCTTTTTATATCAACCTAATTTATCTACGTAATTTATTGCAACAGTAAGTTCCACACTCTGCTCTTGTAGATTTAATAGTTGAAATTAGGAGCCTGAAACTGGATTGGATGTTGCAACTTTTCTTTCAATTTTGTCTGTGGAGAAAATACTTCATGCCATTTAAATCAAAGCAGGACTATACCAGCTGGGGGAAGGAAGAGGCTTTTATCAAGGCAGAAAAATGAATTGCACACAGCTGCAAGTATATAATTTCAAGAACGTGTCTATGGAATAGCTTTTCCCCCTCTGCATGTAATTCAATGCACAAAGTATTAAACAGCTAAGAAATGCCAGCATGAAAAAATTCTTAGAAATGACACTCATACATCATGGAAAAAGCCCGCTATGTTAGACAGGTCTAACAGATTACATAATCAGTTGCCTACAGATTGGATGAGCCTGCCTAATAAAAATGAGTTCATATAAGTTGAGATGGTGTTATTTCAAAGTAACTTTACCTTTCAGTCTGAATACTAGAATATGCCTTAAAATGCTTTGAAATGCTCAAAAATTCCCTGAAAGACCTTCAATGCTCTAAAAACCTAAAATAAAAAGGTTTAGAAGAGGAAAATACTCAAAATCAAATAAACAGATGCGTTATCAAAATATGGGCCATCGTAATGAGAAATAACTGTGCATCCAGGTACAGATCAAGCAAAATTATGTCTGTGAGTTTAAACTTAATGGGCCTATCATCACTGTTTGAATGAGAGTGAACCACAGTATCACTCCTGACACAGTAGAACAGGTCAAACAGTCTTCTCAGCTATTGCATCAGTGAAACATCATATGCCACAATTTTCTAATCCCTTGAAGTGTACTGTTTTGGAATATTTTTGGACAAGCCTTAATTATTACATACCACAAACAGATTATTAACATTGCCATTTCAGAGGTGCACTGAATATATACTGGTGAAAAGATTTCATTTTTATTGAAGTCAGATAAGTTCTTTGCCATTCTCATATTGAAGTAAAATGAAATACCAAGGAAGCTCTAACCCAGCTATTATAAAAGTGTTAAAAAAGTGGCAGTAGGTTTTATTTCCTTAAACACCGATATTCTGATTATAGAGTTGCTCAAAAATAAATAAAGAATTCTTCAAAGACAGTTTTAATATTGTGGACAGGATGCTTCTGTTAACATGAAATGTTAATTTTTTATACAGTTTCTGGACAACAAAAATAAAATAAGCAAAATGTTTTACAAGTTGAAGAAAAGAAATATTCTTTTCCATGCTAACTATAAACAGACATAAAAAAAACAATAAATAAACTGGCTTCAATTACTTTTCAACACATATATAAGCAAGTAATTTTAAATACATTTTGTTCAGATTTAAGAGAAACTATAAAACAAATGCAGTTCATTTTAGCAATTATGATTTTGAACTGAGTAATACAGCAATTTTTATTAATTTCAGAACTTTCTGCATATCTGAAAGCATGATATATATTGTGCTAATATGCTAACTAGACTTTTGATTCATGTAGACCAAGGGTGGGCAAACACATTTAACTATGAGCCAAAAAAGTCTTTTTAGTGCATCATATAAGCTGGACCATGACGATAACATTTGCAGTGCTCTTATTATTTGCAGAACATGATAGGGGAGGGGGGAGATGAGAACACCTTTTCCTGGAATATATTTAAAAAAAATTATGACTATACCAAAAATGGGATATGTTCCTTTTGGTCATCATATTATTTATGTACATACTTATACTGTACTTTATGTATTTATGTACATACATATACATCATTTTAAAATAAATGTCAGAAGTAAAATCTCTCTTTTCTGATCAGTCTTTTTATCTACACAGTATTCATATTGCATTGTTTAATTTCTATATTAAAGCTTCTAGATATAACAGGACTACATTCTTTGGCAGATGCACATGCTATCTAGCATATATAGTGGTATCAGTTTTGGTTGATTGTTATACAGTCATACATATATATTCTTACATTGTAAAGACCGTATTTTATTCTAACCAATTATTTTTTAATTTTAGAACTTTCCTTTCCCTTCCGATTTCAGTTTCCGGCCAAAATGTAATTTTAATGATGTAGTATGAAAATCTAAGTGAGCTCAGAATCAGTATTTAAGCAGCAATTATAAGAGTTCGAGAAGAGAGTTAGTTCCGAATTTATGCCGTGTGTTTGAAGTAGCTTTGTATGTGAATAGTTGGTGCTTAGCCACTCTCTTTAGATTATATTGATATGCTAGGTTCGGCTTTTCTGTGTGCAGCTGATTTAATGGTTTACATAAATAAGGAGCCAGTTGTGTAGCCAATCTTACTTTATTGAGATTTTACATCTTATTTTTCTGTTAAGTTACTTGAAAGGTTATATAAACTTTCTTCTGCAGTCATCTGTTCTTACAAGACCTAGTGAGAATTCACTACCTAGTCTTTTTAGCTAGGGTCCCCAGTGTATAATTCCAAAACATACTAGAAGACTTTACATCATATACTGGTGTGCAAAAATTAAGGACGAGACGGTTTTTTCAATATAACTTTGTACAAAAGCTTTCCAAATCAACACATTTAATACCGTAAGATCCTCAATACGTAAGGACATGAGTAATGTAAGCAACACTTACTAAAAGAGAAATCAGAGGGATAAAAAGAAGCTTTATTGAAAAAGTAGCATGGAGCGCAATGCGACTGAAGGCCGAAACATCCCTGTGATGGGTGTCCAGCAAGAAACATCCGGTCTTTAATAGGGGATATGATCTTCTCTGACTGCTAGGCAGGTTTTACATCATTTGTGCATGCTGGATATGTGGTTGTTAATGAGCTGTTGAGACACTGCTGCTCGTTCCTCCTGTAGCACCAATCGCAGTTTCGGAATCGTTACTGGCGATAAGTTATGTGCTGCCACGGGTCTCCCTAGTAAGTTCCGTACATGCTTGACGGGATTTAGATCCAGAGACCTTGCCGACCAATCCATGTGTTCAATATCTTCACTCTTCAACGACTCTTCGACAGTAGCTGTGCAATGAGGTGGAGCGTTGTCGTCCATGAAGAGGAACTGAGGACCCATAGCCCTTGTGAAAAGAGTATGTAAGGAAGAAGAACCTCGTTACAATAGCAGTCCCAGGTGACGAACCTCCTTGGGAGATATGAAGGTCGGTCTGTCTACCAAGCATTATGTCTGCTCGAACGAGAACTCCGTGACCTCCAAAACAGTCTCTTTCGATGATGTTGAAGGGGTTATTGTGTGTTCCCCGCTCTGTCCAGATGTGTATGTGTCTAGAATCGCAACTCAGACTAAATCTGCTCTCATCTGTAAAGAGTACTCGTCCGCATTCATTGTCTCTCTAATTCCGGTGTTCCCGGCACCACAGAGAACGCCTTCTCCGATGGGCAGGCGTTAGAGGTACACACCATACAGGGTGTCGTGCAAACAGACCACCACCGTGCAGTCTTCTGGCCACGGTAAAACGCGATATCGGTCGTCCAGTCGCCTGTGTCGTGTGTCTAGCGATTTCTCTTGCTGTCTGCCGCCTGTAAGGCAATATACCGGTCATCTGCGGGTGTGGTTCCTCATGGACGACCACTACTAAACCCCCGGATAGCTGTTCCTGTAGTTTGAAATTGTCTCCAAAGTCGTAAAACGATGCTGTGAGCAATTCCGAACTCTGCAGCCACACTTGTCACACTGCGGCCTTCCTCCAACTTCCCAATGATTCGACCTCGGGTAAAAGCATCCAGATGTCGTCTAACAGATTGATTATTCACCATTTCTCGCTGAGGCAGCAACTCGGTGTGATTTTAACTGCTATACGGCGTGCAATCTCTTTGCCAGAAATACTGATCTTACACTGACAACGTGCTTTATACTACTCAGACACTCCTTCATTACGTCTACCTGCATATCTGCACATGTGCTACTGTACATCACCTTACTTAATCTCCTGATTGGTCTTTCTGTCCGCTCTGCCTCTTCGTTCAGCTGATATGCTAATTTTTTGACTTCGTCCTTAATTTTTGCACACCAATGTATACTGTAACAATAGATGTGCACTAGTGCTTCTGATTTTGGTAGTTTGCATACAAAATTGGGTAAGAAAGAGATGCAAATGTCATTGCATGATATTTTATAATGGGCCAATCAAGCAATTAGAAGGAATGCATTCCACCTTCTGGGGTAGTTTTTTCATTCCGCTGATGTAGACCACATAAAACGCCTTCTATATTTAATAAAATATAAAATCTGGTTGCAGAGTCGAAACAATTTTTATAAAATTCTGCGCCTTATTTTGAGAAACTTTGTAACTGGAAATACACATTTAGGATCAATATTTAAAGCAGTAATGCCCACAGCCACTTTTTTGAGCCACTTATACATAATTTTTATAGCTAATGGATGCCATAAACTGATATTCATTTACACCATTCACACAAAAACGAGCAATCGTCAGAACAGTTTTATAAATATCTAAGTCACTGAAAGGAGTAGCTAAATGTTAAAGAGTTTATTTTACCTGATGAGCTAGTTCATGGGCAATTACTCGGTCAATGTCTGCCATTCGCTTGAAAGCAGATACTGTTTCATCAACAAGGAAGCTTCGGGTGTTGTATGTTATAACACCCCAGTGTTCCATAGCAGGGACTGTAAAATTTGGTATAGCAACTGAATCTGGAAAAAAAGATAAAGGAAAATATTTTTGTACAGTTTTCAAACAACAATACAAAATTTTCACTTTTACCTCTCCAGTTCTCCACTATAAATTTTCTGCAATATCAGCCAATTTGCAATCTGTGAAATGATTTATGAGCCCACAGTTTAAAAAAGCCATTCATTTTAATTAAAGCTCTTCACAAACTAAAATAAGATCTAACCTGACCATATCTATAGAAGAAAAATTCTAAATCATCTGAAACCATGGCTGGACATCTTAGAGAGGTGTCACTGCAGTTCAAGGCTATATTAATAACAACCTACACTTTTTCTCCCTTTTAAGAGAAGGAATGATGATTATTTTGATTCTATAACTACATAAAGTTTCACAATTACATTTGCATACTCTGTTAACTAAACAATTTTTTTTTGCAGAGATCAAAATTTTCAATTGAAGGACAACACAACCACGGCAGAACCTTGGATTGTCAGTAACTTGATTTTTGAAAGTTTGCAATATGGAAAAAATTTTTTTATAAGTTTTAACTAGACAAACTAGTGACAGAATACAAGTAATATATATACATATATGCACTTTGTGTACTGAATATCATGTAATTATAAGGGAGCTGATGGATTTTCTCTTTTGCTATGGGATGGTAAGTAATCATCACCCATGCTCAGAGCTGGATTAACCATTAATCAAATATAAGCATGTGTTTAGGGCATCAAGGAAAACAGACATCACAAAAAGGTGATTAAGAACGCAAAGTAAAGGCAGCACCACAAAAATTTCCATTACTGGTTTTATCATGGAATAATGCAGCTAAACCAAGACCAAGAAAAAAGAAACGAGGAAAAAAGAGCAATAAATGCATCTGAGGACACCAAAACCTTTTAAATGCTTTGGGGCTCTTAAGTGCTTAATCCAGCAATGCCCCTTGTTATGTCTCAGGTCAGCATGACCTAGTAATTTAGTCAACATTCTAGCATTGCAACTACCTATTTATTACATTATCGCAACCACATTTGTGTATGTACACTGCGGGGGGAGAGGACAGTTCTATATCTCCCATTTTACCAGGCCGATTGACGAAATTCAAATTGTGTTTTCCATGTCTCAGAAGCACGACTTAGGATATATATCAGATTTATATATAGCTTTGTTCTATTTTCTTTCCCTTCCATTATGCAGGGGGAGGAAAAAAAGTTACATCGTTCCTAATTTCAAATAATTTTAAAGTGCGTAAACCACATTTTCGTTATTATCGCTTTAATCAAATATGCCAAATTTCAAAATGCACCAATATATAACTTCACGTATATCTTCGGAAATTTTGAAGAAAGAGCTCTAATTTTTTGCAGGTATGCTTAGGAATAGATCTACTTTAAGATGAAGGATAAAAATTTTATAGGTTAGAATTCAAACTTTTTGACAAATTTATAAAAATTATTTAAAAATACAAATTTAAAAAATAAATCATAAAAGATTGGTGAATTTTATTTGGGATGTACATAAATTTTGAACTGTGTAGGAAGGAATCAAATAAGCTTCATAGAAAAAGAGATATTAATAAATACATACCCCACTGAGGAGCTCAAATTTTGAGAACTAATTCTTTTAAAAACTACTTGTGTGATTATTACAAAACTTGGTAGTTTGGCATAATCTGAGTCGTAGAATCGAAGTATAGAAAAAAATTGGCATATCATTTTAGAAAAAGTCCGATTTCATGTCAAAATACCTATATTAGAAGAATGCTATATATAAATCTGATACATATCCTAAGTCGCGCTTTCGAGACATGAAAAACGCAGTTTGAATTTCGTCAATCGACCCAGTAGAACGGAAGATATAAAACTGTCTCTTTTTTTTTTTTTTTTGCAGTGTACATCTTCTCCTCTTCTAGTATACACAAGTGCAAGGTTGGCGCTAGAGCCAGTACAATCGGTGCCAGTCAACTTATGTGGCTGCACTGAGGGCCAAAATTTATGTGGCTGCACTGGGGGCCACGTACTGAAGATAAAAATGTTTTTTTTCCCTCTCTGTACAGTGTTGCCATTAGCATAAATTTATTAAAAATGAATTAATTTAATGTTTCACCAAATCATTTTACAAAATTGCTATCTTTTTAGTTTCTTAACATTTAAAAAAGTTATTGGCAAGTTTAGCTTGTTTTTGGGGAAAGTTCAAGTTTTGGGAATTGCTGTTTGGAGAGAAGTGGGGAGGGGCTGTAGTACAATCATGACATGCAAGCAGCAGCAGCTGTTGCACAATTAGCAAGACATATTGCTGTAAATGATGGTTTTTCACTTAATGCACAGCATACCTACATTAGAAGCTGAAGAATACACATGAGGATTTCATAAAGGAACAGAACAGTTCTTGGGATGTAAAGAATTTTAGTAACTTGGCCACTATTCGATAAATTATTCCTAAAATCTTTGCCAATTGGCCTTGGGAGAAATTTTCTGACCCTAAAATTTCAAATGTATTTCTGTTTAATGAGAATAAATAATACTTCCCAATCTGCCAGCATCTAGGCTATTAGTATTCAAGGATGTTCTACAGTCTATCATACTTTCACACATATAGTTAAATTCAATGGGTCTACAGAAGCAAGTCAAAGGAAATTTAATCAATTGTGCCAATGCAGGGAAGGCATTTCTATGTTCCAGCTTCTGTCAGCCTAAATACTTCAGCCCAGAAGTTTAGAGTATCAGTTTCTGCTGTTTCTGTATGTGACGAGTAAGTAGCTAAAAGCTTTAAATTTATGAAATCTCTGGATGATACATTTGTTCTAAAATAAAATTTAAGGAAGATTTCACAGATCTACCAATTTTGAATCTCAGCGAATCTGTCTATATCCAAACTGCAATTACCCCTGCACATAGCAGAAATCAGTTAATGAGTTGTCATATATGATGTTGGATATTTACATAGATTTTTCAGCATTTTCTTTGCAGAATTTCACAAGATTACAGATAAATATATTTTACAAAAGAGAAAAAGAGAGAGACAATTTCATGTATTTTTTTTTACTATTTGATCAATTAACAAACATTTTTTATGTCTCACATTGGATGGCTAAGATAACAGAGAGATTCGAAAATATCTGGCAAAAATGTAAATGCAGGTAGGGGAGTCAAATACACAGATTTTTATAATGGAATATATGTGATTATCAAGCAGCTGTTAAAAGCATTTTGCTGGTATAAATTGTCCTTCCCATGTGAATTTCAAGTAGTATGCATCACTACATAGGAATATGAAAAATTACATTGCAGCGTCTTCTACTTCACTATTTCTATTAACATATTAAGTATTTTCCTAAAGCTGCAGCAGTTTGAATAAAAATTTAAACTATGCCATGACTGAAATCAATTTGACTCTTTTAGCACAGGGGTAGACTTGTCAAATAAGTAAAACTGCCAAATAAGTAAAAATTAAAAAGTTTCAGTGGCATTTTGCATGACATTATCTTCAATGCAATAAATTCAATTGCAGATCAATTTGTACTGCACCTTACAGGCCTCCAAAATTTGCTACCAGTTTTCAAAATTTCAGTTTCTTATGACTTGTAAGTTATGCAATTTAGCTAGTTTATAGGGGTTATTTAATGAATTTAAGAGCTGCTAGCAATAAAGGAAGGGCAATTAATGTGGAGAATTGATCAAAATTCTGTGGTTACTGACATGAATATGAATATTGTATCAGATAACAAG
Source organism: Stegodyphus mimosarum (assembly GCA_000611955.2). Taxonomy (NCBI): domain Eukaryota; kingdom Metazoa; phylum Arthropoda; class Arachnida; order Araneae; family Eresidae; genus Stegodyphus; species Stegodyphus mimosarum. Next base: position 2,953,693 of record KK120847.1, read on the forward strand.
ATGAAAAAAATTTAATACTGTAGTCTCTTTTACTAAACAGGATGTCACAATAAAACTATATTACACCACGATGAATGCATTTCATTGTCAAATTTGGAATTTCAAAGAATGCACAATACAAATAAATAAATAAAATAGAAATATTGCTTCAGAAAGAAATTCAGCCTGTTTTTAATAACATTTATATATGTTTTTGCTACAGTTTATGCATGTTACTGTGCCTTCTAAAGTTTTGGGAGTATTGCAGATTCATGTACTGTAGAATTCTGAAGCCAACACTAAAGACAGGAATTAGAAAATATAAACTAATATTTTAACACATTTTAAATTATTAACAGATTTGATTAACATATAATCCTAAATTATATCAGAGTATTTTTATGATAAATTTGTCAAACAATTATATCATACCAAGTTTTGGAAGAACGTAATCAACATTGAAATATTCTTCATACTTCTCTAAAATTTTCACTGTCATATTCAAACCATGTTCAGCTTCCTGAATTCGATCTGATGGAGCATAAGCTCTTATCTAGAAAGGGGAAAAGATATAAAATCAGACAATTTTTTAGATTTACAAATAATATAAGAAAATTTTATTAAGTTTCAGAGATTAAAAAAGAAAGCATTAATTTTTTCAATTAATAAAAATAAATTTCACAAGTGAATTTACATTACGTTTTTAGATTTTTCACTAAAACACATTAAATATATATTTCTCAATTAAAAGATAATCAAATGATTGCTATTCAGTAAAATATAAAATTCATTTATTGAACAGAAGTATTTAAAGTACTGAATCATAAGTAAACTGAAGAAATATGATGGCTTTTAAATTAAAAAAATAAAGAAATTGAAATATAAATGCTGTTGAAATTTATTGTTAATTATCATTCTGCACAAAACTTACCTTTTTACCTCTATATTCAGCTTCTAAATATTCAAAATCACAGACTACACAGCATACTAAATATGTAGACATAGGAACTGATTCACTGAAAATTGTTTCAACCAAACTGTCATTCAAGTTATTTCTAGCCTAAAGTAAGAATTAATAAATATGTATTTTTAATGTTTTTCATAAATAAAAGAGTTTCAGTAACAAATGAAAAGTATCAACACTAATAAAAAATCAAAATGTATCAGCTATAAATTTCTTTTCATAATTTGAGTGTAGCACTGAAATAGAACTGAATAGCTTAGAAATAATACTAATAAAAATTGAATGAACAAATAAAAAATGCCAGAAATAAATAAGTAAAATACAAAAGACCAATATTTTTGTGATAGCAAATAATTTAATTTTCAAATATCTAAACTATGTTAGAGTAGAAACTGAACTAATGTGGATCCTCTTTAAAACAACCACCCATGATTCCAGATGACTTTGGTCTCATGTGAAGGTGACCACCTTAGACAGCTGATATTCAATACCAGAGTTCATTTAAGTTATCGGAAATGCAGGTCACCTTTGGAGGTGGCTACCTTGAGGTGTTTGTTGCAAGACAGCTGATGTTTTTTAGAGATATAAAGAAAACTGATACTCAACTAATAATTTTAGTTTTAAATACAGCTTATAGTTTAATGGGATATAAAAGCAATAAAATTAAAAGCCTACGATGTAATTACAACTTCAACAGTTCACTAGAATCTAGTCAAAGGATAGAAAAAATGATTTTCATTGAAATGTGAAATTATAAAATAATTAAAAAAATTTATTACTTTGCATTCATATAATTAAGGACAGAAACATTAAAAAAAAAAAAAAACTCTTTCTCAAAAAGTGTGTGCAACATATTCTACTTACACCTATGCCTTAAAACAAAGAATTATAAGTGAAAAAAAAAATTTTTTTTTCACATGAATATAATTTACAAGTACATAAGAGCATGCCAACCTTTACACATGTACTGGCATTGAATGGGAGTGGGAAATTTGAATATACATTTGACATTTAATTCAAATAAAAGCCTTAGTGAATTTAGACAAATAATACAAATCTCTTTTTGAAATCACTTTTCAAAGGATCTGGAATGATTAAGCTGGAAATTTAAGAAACTTTTTTGCAATACTGAAATACATACTAAAGAATATTCAAAACCTTTCTTATTCTTTAGGATAGTAAAGACAAAATAATTTTATTTCAATTCATAAATTAAGAAAAGCATAAATTCGGGTAAATTTACAGTTGATGCTTGATAATGTGCCAAAAGGAAAAGTTATGTAAACAATGCAATTAAAATTCTTTGCCACATAAAAAATTTTTTGTTTACTCATATAGACTCAATGAATTTAACTTAAAATAAAAAAAAATTTTCTTATACTCTAGTCCAGTGGTTGGCAAACTGCAGTTCTTCCATGAATCAATTGACAATGTGTGGGCAAGCAGGGTGTCGGCTAGGCTGATGTAGTAAACGCAAGCACTGCGTATGTAGTGTGGAGGAGGCACACATGACTAATGCACAAATTGCATGAGAGTAAGCCAGTCACAACTTGTCCGTCAGTGCCTGTCATACCAAAAAGTTTTCTGTGCACGACAAGAATACCTATGCAGTCCATTAAGCTACTTGTATCTTTTAACCAGCTGCAGACCAGAGTTATTTTGGGAATCAATTTATTAATTTATTATAACTTTGTTTTGCTGCTTTTAATGTTATAAAATAAAACATGTTTTTAGGTGCAACCTGTCTGATATGGCTACAAAGAAGAAGTGAAGAAAAATGGAAAATGAAACCCATGAATTTAAAGTTGAATGGACCGAATCTGTTCATGCTTATACAAAATTCAAATGGCCTTCTGACTTGTCTCATTTGTCAAGAAAAACTGGTGCAAAACAAGAAATCAGATCTGAAGAGACACTTTACAACTAAACATGCATCATTTGGCAATAAATATTCTGCCAGCAGGTTGAGGAAGAAAGCAGTTCAGGAACTTCAGAAGAATCAAAAATCAAATTCTATATTTAATTATTGGATACAGTCTTCCAACACTGTTAATATTACAAGCTTTATTATTAGCCAAGAGATTGCAAAGAGAGGCACACCATTCACAGATGGTGAATACATTAAAAGTGTATTATACATATATCTGAAGAGCTATTCTGAAATTTTAAGAACAAGGCAAAAATTCATAAAAAAAGTTACCATTGTCTGCTAAATGAGTACAAGACAGAACAGTCAAAACAGCTTTCAATATAACCAATCAGTACAGTGAAGATCTTAAACTGGTTTCAGCTTTATGAATAGTTGTTGGTGAATCTTGTGACAGATATGACACAGCACAAGTTTCACTTTTTGTTCAATTTATTTTTCTACAAGTCCTACAGAAGAAGTTTTTGAATTATTGCCACTAAAAGATCAAATACATAGTGAGAATACTGCAAATTTTGTCATTATATGTTGGAGAAACATCATATTCCCCTCAATAAACTGTTTAAATTTCAAAAGGTATGAGAGGGAGAAATGGTTTTGTTCTTACTTCAAAAGGAAGCATTAATTAGGAGATACTTGTTTACCATTGTATCATTCATCAAGAAATGCTTTGTACTCAGAACATTTCCAGAAGATATTTGCAATGTTATGAATTTGGTAATGAAGACTGTCGATGTAATTATAGTTAAAGCTCTTTTTCATTGCCAGTTTAAAGAATTTTTAGTTGAAATGGAGAGTGAATATAAAGATCTTCTACTGCATAATAAAGTGCATTGCCTTTCAAGAGGAAATATTTTAAAATGTTTCACTTTCATATTATTAGAAATTAAAGTGTTCCTCTTTGAGAAAGGTGTTTACTATCTTGAACTAACAAACGATCAGAGGATCTAAAAATTTTAATTCATAGTAGATGTTATGTCTCATCTAAATAATCTTAATTGTAACTACAGGAGAAAGGAAACACAATTTTTTCAACATTGGAAAAATATTTCATTCAAAAACCAATTATTCCTTTTTTGCTCACAATTTTAAAAGAGAAACATTAGTTCATTTTCCAAGCCTAGTGAAACATTGTCAAGAAAATGATTTGATAACTGAGATTTACTATTAAAAAAAAAACAATTTTAAATATGATGGAACTCTTCTATGGAGATTTCAAGAATTCAGAAATAGCACATAGCACAGTGATGTTAGTCTTGGATATATTAAAAAAAAAAAAAAAAGTGCAAAGGCAACAGAATTGTGTTTTTCTCTCTTTAATACTGACACTGGCATTCTTGAAATGTAATTATTAGAATCAAAATACAAAGAGTTATGGAACTCCGAATTTGAATGCCTTAATAATGCTGATAAATTAATACTGATATGGAAAAACTGAAGAAAAGTAAATGTGTTCTGAGTTGACAGCAAAAGTGGTCTGCTTTGAAAGACTTGGAGAAGGAAGATATGATAATTTTCTACATCTGGAATAGTCTTCTTGACTTGTATAATCAGTTAAAATTGCTGTTCATTTGCTGTTCTTTCACTATTTGGCTCTACATATTCAGTGAACAATCTTTTTCAAGCACGAACCTTATCAAAAGTGAACTTCAAAATTGCCCTATTGATGTGAATCTGGAATTCTAGTTTAAATTAAAAATAAAGACATACAAACCTAATTTATCCAAAGTGTCCAAGGAAATACAAACCTAATTCACCCAAAGTTTCCAAGGAAATGCAAGGTCATTGTTCACATTAGTGAATGTTTTGTCATGATTTTTAAATAAGATTATTATCATGATAGCTGGTTTTATTTAATGTTAGTAATTAGTGTAAACCAACTCCTAAAAACATGGTTTTTGGCTCTTAAAAGAAATCTTAATCTTTGGCTCTTTTGACTAATGAATTTGCCGACCACTACTCTCATCAGTTGTGCTTAAGATTCCCATTTCAAATGTGTAGAATTATACACAAGTTAATTTTAATAAATTAAAAGATGACATTTTTAATCATTTTTATATTTTTATTATATCACAATAAATATATCAATAAATTAAATTTACTTACATTTAGCTGTGTGTAACCATTTTATTATTTTAAAAAGTATCCATCAGATATAAAGCAAACCTTATTTGAGAATGTTATTGAACTATAGAACAGTAGGATAATATAATGAATTATATTACATAGACTATTATACTGCTATCTGCATGGAAAAAAAAAAACATGATCAGTATTGTCTATAATTTTACAATATTAGCTCTAATTCTAGTTTTGAATAGCTATATATTTAAACTATTGTTTATTATATTAAATTTTCTATTCTAATATATATATATCAATATCAAAAACATAATTAAGCAAAAATTAATAGACTTTTAAATTGATTGTTTTATTGATAAAGTTTTGAGGATGATAAGCATGAGATCCTGGCTTCGAACAATATACAATAGCACAATGGAATAAATTGCATCCAAAATGATTTTTTACTTTTTGAAGTAAAAGGATTTCATGGCTCTCTTCCTTGACACTGTTGAATTTTTTCTATAAAACCAACATTCATTTAATAGTTGACTTTTGTATAGTTATATAGTATATTATCAAACATGCATTTATAGCTACAATTTCTTTTTTTTTCTTCTTTTTCACTTCTTTGTACGAAGTAAAGGAAGTATTGTAATCACAAAAAATTCCAGGTATCATATTTCACTGAAAATATCCATTTTGACTCGTATTGAATGCAATTTAATTAAATTTTCTTGTGACATCTGTATGTAAGGACAGAATATAAGATGCTATTTTCCCAAACGGATTACAAAACTGATTTAAAGAGGATTCAGAAGAGAGTTTTTGTAGTGTCTCTGCGTATGTACATTCATATGTATGTATCTCACAAAACTCAAAAATGAATAGCCTCAGAACATTATTTTGTATATAGGACTGCTATAATATGGAGTTGTACAACTCCCTTTTTAGTCGCAATCAGCCACACCAAAAGTATATATATATATATATATACCCACTCTTACTTGGCTTAGTGAGCTCATTTTTTTTTATTCTCGTATGTTGGTAAATTGTGCATTTTTTGCTTTAAAAATGATTAAATTATGTTGTTCTTATCTTCCAGTTAAGGTTTTTATGCTTTTAGTTAATTTGCATGCAATAGTTGTAGAATTATCAACAATTTAAAAGATGTTTAAGTGCAGCTAAGCCTAATTTTTGTTTACTATAGCAGCCACATTTGTTTACAATTGGAACATAGCAGAATAGTGAATTCAGTTTTTGCCCCTTCACTGCCTCTTTTGTCGAGGGGGACGAAAATTAAACTTTCATTTTTGTGCACCAAAAAATCTGTCTTGTTGCCTTCTGGCTGAATTGCTTGTTTTTGCATAGAAACTCTTAATTTTAATTGTAAATTTTTTTTTATTATTTTAACTGTATTTAGTGTTTTATTTTTTTGCCTGTATTTTTCAATTTGTAATGAAGATATTTTGAGGTTTATGAACTTTTGCCTTGCCACGAACAGAATTAATTCAAATTGAAATATATCTCTAATGAAATTGGAGGAAACAAGTTTAAATGAAATGCAGCAAAAAGTGCATATAATTTAATATTTCAAGTCATTGATGTACAAATCAGATTTTTATTATTTAATTGCATTGTAGAATATTATCACGAATTTTAAATACATCATAAAACTAGTTTAACCCTCTCAGCATTACGGCCGGAAAATTCCGTCTAGAAGGCTGCGTTCTGTATTCATTACACATGAAAATTTCTGCTAGTTTTTAATGTATCTAATTTCGGTTTGAATGTATATTGAAAGAAAAGGAATCAAGGTACAAAATGAGAGAGACATTTTTTTTAATTAAAATCAAGAAAATACCAGTTATTCATGACATTTTGAGGAACTTCGAAATTTCAGGGCTAAACCCATAACGCTCGGAGGGTTAAAAATAATTTTTAAATTAATTAAACTAATTTTTTTAATTTTAAATAAAAAAATTAATAGTCACTTGTATACCTCTTCAGGCATGTTTGATACCGAAGTATACTTTCCATCATGCACTATAGTTAGCTTAAACTTCGCTTTCATATCTGGTTCATCAAAGCATGGAAATACTTTTCTTGCATCTGTTGGTTCAAACTGAGTTGCAATCAAGTATCTAAAAAACAATAAGGAAAATAATTAAAAGAAATAACAGAAACTTAAATTAGCATCAATTAATCTAATTACACTGTTACAAATAAATCAGTTATAATGTTCTAGTGAGTGAGGCCCTCTTATAAAAAGTACAGGAAGAAATATTATTCATAACAATGTAATCTGACTTAACAAAAATTATATTTTATGTAACAAAAGTTATAAAATATAACAAAAATTATATTTTATATCAATACTTAATTATGGAACTACTTTAATTTGTGAATTTATCTTTCAAAATTAAAATTGTGATTGCCTTTATTTCTGTAAGAAACCATACACAAAAAAGCAACATCCTAAGAGACCCAACCGAACAAAGTAGATTCCTCAGGATTTTAGCTACATGTGAAAGATTATACATGCCCATACTTGCTTGTCAGTTTCCTGTCTTATCATACCCTGCATTAAATAAACTCCCAACCTATCAGGACCCAATATCTGCAGCCCTAGCATAACATATTGTAACTTTCATTGCTGTTATAATGGGGAAAATATAATTACATGATGATTTAAGGGCTCTTTGAATGTGATGATTTTAGCTTGGCCTAAGGAGCAAGAGATTTGCAACCAACCAACCAACCTTCCACATATAATGCTTCATAAGGTGGCCAAACGACTTCAATTTCCTCATAAAAAGTGCCTTTTAATTCAAAGCTGAGTATTTTCTTACATTTATATAAAAGTATAGCAACAGTCTGCTCAATAACTGCAGTATAGAAACAGTCTGTCTCAATAACACAGCTTATTGAATGATACTGAATGCAAGATACTCCTGTCTTTGCAGCCTTGTATCATGTAGAAGTTTAAGAAATTCAGATTTTTTTTTATGAATTATATTACGTTTTAACTAGCCTCATCAGTTAAGTTCCCACAAAAAATATTTTATGTAATAATAAATTATTCTCCATTTAATATTTTTTATACAATTGTTTCTTTTTCACAGTGATATGCTATAATTTTCATGAAAGAGATCTAGTTATGAAGAAAAAATATTTTTGAATATAAAAACAACAAAAATAGTAATATGTTTTGTGCTCTGCTGTAAGTGAAAATACTCAGAAAGACTGCTAAAGGGGTGTGTAAGATTGATAAATGTTAAAATGGGGGAAAAATAAATAAAAAATTATTTTATAACACTAAATCCATAAAAACAAAAATAAATAATTTTCTTTTAATCTTTTTATATACAAGAAGAACACTTTCATGAATACAAACAACAATATTAGAAAGCAACAGTAATCCAATAATAAGAAGCTGAAAAAAATTAAAATTTCTTATGACCTAGTTCTTCCAGTAAGTGGTAATGATCAAAATAGGTGAAAACTAGCCAATTTAGTTACAAGTAAAGATAGAACTCTAGAAAGGAAAGTTATGCACTGCACTTGAACAGTCCATGTTCTAAAAAGAATAAAAATGTTATTCTCTTTAGCATTTTAAAAAATTAAGTATAAATTAATTGAACATTGCTATTACATAAAATATAAGGAGATTATCCTAATCCTATTGGTCCATTGATGGCATGATACTGTTTTTTATTTTCTTCCTTTTTTGGAGAGGGTTAGAGAAGAGGCACTTAAAGATAGAGCTGGGATTTATTAATTTTCATAAAAATGAGGATTAATCAACAACACTTTCATGATTTAGTTGAAAGAAAATATTCTGACTTAGATTCAATAAGTAATGGCAGCAAAACGTATCATCTAAAGCATTTAATAATTGAAATGAATGATAAGTATGTCCCTAAAATGATGTGAATTAAGATTAAATTCAGCATGATAAAACAGGAAATGTTGACCATCAGCATGAGGAATAACCAGAGCTGTTACAAATAAAGAAATTTCATGATAAGTATACTTTTAAATAATTCTTTTCCTTGTAATAACATACCTGTTTTGGTATTTCATTTTAAATTAAACATTACTAAGTCAGCTAGCTAATTGTAAATAAATTGTAATAATGACAGTTATTAACATTAATTTATCTTACCTTTTTTCTTTAGTCTCTCTGTGGATATAATGATAACGAGTCATACCATTGCCATCATGTACGAACTTTCCTGAAAATATCATTTTCAATACATAAACACCCATTGACAATGCTTCTGAAAAACGGATCACCCAAAAATGATTTCTTCTGAAAGGATAAGCTTCATCAATAGAAATACTTTCATTAAATTCCATATTTCTTAATTCTGTTCTCTGAATTTTAAGACTACTTTCATGAATCAGCATATAATCAGTTTCTTTTGTGACATTAACTTCTATTTCAACTTCTCCTCTGAATGTAGAATGGGTAATATCTGGCATTAATTTCAAGTTATAATGATTTGGAATTATATGCCTAGGTAGTCGGATACGATTCCATGGCATATATGTATTCTTTGCCATCCAAATTTTTATGCTGTCTTTGTGTTTCTTGTGCCATCTGATATTTTCAAGAATATTCTCAATAGCATGAGTTCGTGAAATTTCTGCATCTTTGGTTTTCTTGTGTTTTCTGTAGAACTGCCTAACCTAAAAAACGCACTTTTATCATATTTATTTCAAAAGTAAAAATAATAATAATAATTCTGGAGAATTTTAAAAGAATATTTAAAAACTATTCATATTGAATAAGATTCTATTGTTACCTTACTTAGGCACAAGGACATGCCATTTTATACATTTTGACAACATTAGATCATTTTGTTATTATTTTTTCTTCTTATATATTACTGAAATTATTAATTTAACTTAAAACCCACACATCTTGTTGAATGCAAGATTGTAATGTGTTTACATATGCAGGAAAATAAAAAAATAGCTAAAAGGTTTATAATTGTACTGATCTTAGGTATGTACCTACTTCCAAAGTCTCTGTATATTTATATATATATAAAGTATTTGAATTTCTCTGCATCATACAAACTACAGTTAGCAAAATATTAATTATGCATTAATTTGATAAAAATTCTACATTTTTACATGCAAAATTATGTAAAGACACATTTTGTACATATTTTCAAACACAAATCATACATGAAGCTATAAACCAAGGCTGAATAATTTAACCATTAATTAATTAAACAAGTCACTTCTATTTTATAATTGCTTCTTATAATGTCCTCAAAAGCTTTGAATCTATGCCAGTTATATGCAAAGGAAAATGATATTAATTAGTAAATTTGTTTTCAAAAATCCTTGCATGATTTTGCTGATTAAGGTATGGAATTTTTTAACTACTTATAGAAAAAAGAGTATTTTATAAATCTGAAAATTTACCCTTCAGAACCACATAAAAAGTTAACTAAATGTTTATAGAAATCTTATTAATTACACAATTCAGATTGTTTTCATATAATTTTGCACCTTGATTTAACTCTCTTTTCAACAGGTGTTTAAAAGCTACATGATCCCATGAATAAATTTTATATATACTATCCTGCTTAGCTTCTCTCAGCTACAAAATATTTTATTGGCCTACTTTACTTGTATTTTAAACTTCATCTTAAATATCACACGGCATTTATATTGTAAGGAAATGAGCAAAAAATTATATATTGCACTTAAAAAAGACACAAATCAATGTAAATAAAAACTGTGAGTGAAGAACATAAATTTGACTGAATGCAAAGTGCCTCTCAAATTTTTTAAAATCTTTCCTTTTTTAAAGGAAGTAAAATTTTAAATTAAAATATTTTTTATTTAATCTTTAATGTGCATCAATAATAGAATTTATTGAAATGTCTCAGACATTACTTAGAATTCTTTTATTTCTATGATTTTGATTTAGATAAATCTGTTGTTAATTACCTCAGAAGAAACTGCTTCTTTTTTTCAACAAAGCAAATGCCATTTTCATTCCATATTATGCATAATTAATAAAACATATGTTCATAATGGTTAAGAATTTTTCATGTCTAAGAATTTCATTTCATGTTAAGAATTTTTCATTTCTCAGCTTGGTGCTTAGCGTTTTTAATTTATTAAATTCTTCTACACTATCACTTTCTGAAATTACTATTTTTATTTGCTTGTTAAATAATCTCTATGAGCTCAATAAGAAACATTAAGTGCTTCCTCATAAAAGTGTATTCAAAAGTTATACAATTTTGTCTTTGTGTGGATAGTAAAAATCATTGCATTTTTGAGGCAATTTAATATTAATTTTATTTTGAAATTTAAAAATTATATTTAGCATTTAAATTTTCATGAACATTCAGAAGTATATAGTTATTGTAGAAATTCGTAAGGTGATAAAATTACCTATCCCATAAGTTGTGCAAGAATTACTCAGGATAAAATTAACATGCAATTACAGTGAACCCTCTCTGCACCACATCACTAGATGAATTTAGTCTTCTATGGAAGTGATCATCTCAGAAAGGTGATGTTTAATACTTATACTTACTTATATTTTCAGAAATACTGGTTATCTTTAGATTGGATGTCTTGGGCAGGGTTCACAAAAAAGAGTTCACTGATTTTGGAAACTCAAATAGCTGAATGAACAAGAATCGAATTTAACAGTGAACTCACTACTTACGATAAAAGAAGCTCAAATAATTTTGTAATACCATGTATTAATCTGATAAAAGAATAAAAATTAATGGGTTTCTTTTATCCAACTCAAAGAATGGAAGGTTAATAAATTTTGTTAGGGGAAATATTTGCCTAAAATCAAAATTTAAGGAGATAAGATTTTAGCCAATTCTTTGAACATATGGAAACAAAGACACTGTTCAGTTTTTAATCTCAATAAAGTTTTAGTGCTGAATATAGCTAGGGAGTAGTATGAAAGGTTAAGAGGGCTTTTAATGAAATGCTATTCAAATATGAATGACATATTATTGAAAATAATCATTTCTCATATAGGTACTTATTATTTATGAAATATTCAAACAAAAATTTAGAATACTTATTGCAAAATTAATTTCAAGAAACAGTATAACCACGACAGCTGAGGGTAAGCCTTAAATTACTTACAGAATATCTTACATTTATATGTTCATTGTAATAATATTTGCCAAAAAATATCATAACAAAAGTGCAGTTGGTATGCCAAAATTAGATTGATCAAGTTTTAATATCAGCCAAGTTTCTACAACTTAGTTCAAAGAAATACCACACTTACAATTTAATGCTGTTATAAAAGCTTACTGAAGTAAATTTATTATGGTAAAACATGACAGTCATCTGGCTTTGAAAAACATTATACAAGTTTAGCACCCCATTGTGGTAAAATATGACAGTCATTTAGCTTTGGAAAACATTTATTTTAGAAGGGCTTTTTGAATTTGGTTTGACAGGAATAATATAAAACCTTTACTGTTAAACTCTACACATGCTGGTAGCAAAAATTCTGTATTTAGATGATTACGTAGAAAATTACAAAGAAAATTATATTTAAATTCACCTTTCCTAAATCCCTTTCAGTTTCATATCGACTGAATACAGCTGAAGCAAACACTTCAGCTTTATGAATGCCATGCCTCCTAGAAAGATAAGTAACATTCAGTAATACAAAAGCAAAAATAATTTATTTTAATGACAAAATTTAAAATTTAACAATGCATTCTCACAAAAATTTTAAAGAACACCAATTAAAACCTGAAAGACAATTATTAAAACATTCTTTCGGTATACAGAAAACTATCAAAGCAAATAATGATACATATTAAAATTACAACATCAAATATAGCAATAATTGAGCTAAATACTATTTCTCAATTACCTAAATACATTACTTCAATTCCTGTAATACTAATGTGTTCATTCAGGCTTGGCTTTAAAATGTTTGATGCCTAGGTAATATGTACTGCTAGTGTCCTGTGTAGATTAAATATATTAATACTCTAAGTGAAATATTCCCTTATTTAGTCAATGCTTGTGAGAACAAATTAGTATGTGTCCTTTGAAAATCAGTACCCTAGATGACTGCCTATGGTTAGAGCTGGACCTGTGTTAATATTGTGGCAAGGAGCAGATGTTGTGTAGCAAATTTTCCCGTAACACTTAATTATTTAAGTTTGACTTAAGATTAATTTTCGTTATTCTAAATTTATGCTACACAACGTTATTTTATTTAATATCTTGTATTTATATTTGCTTTGGTTTAATTTTAATTAGGGGTTTTGGTACTTTAAGATTTGTACGTCTCTTCCACTGGTTACTCGTAAACGCGTTGAAACAGACAATGGAATTAGGTGCTTTCCTACGTAATAAACTTGATTTAAAATTACTTAACTTAGGTTGATTCTCATTTAACTTATATCATTGGATGCAGAAAAATTAGCCTTTTAATTTAAGAGTACTTTCAAGTCTCTAGCTTAAACAGTTTTTAAGTTACAGTTAATTATTCAACGAATTTTTGCACTTCGAGTATTTTTTTTGGTTGAGGGGGAAAGGATTGAAAAGCGTCACTTTTGCAGTTGATTTCCAAGCCTTTGCTTAGGAATTTTTGTCCGTTGCCTAGGTTTGCTGGTTTTCCCACGCCTACGTCGAATTCTTGGTTCTTCTTTTGGCGGGCTTGGCGAGATTCGGATTTTTGTTCCAGTTCAACTCCTCGATTTTTGGACGATATTAGCAGGGGTTTGTTCGAGGGTAGAGTTTTGGTTTTATTCACCCTTGTGGCGAGTTTTGGCGATATCTAGTGTCCGGACCTGACAAAAAGCGTGTGCAGGTGGGGTGCGAAGCTCTTGGGATGTCTTCGTTTTTGCTTTCGGCTGACGAGAAGATATTTTCTTGGGTGCCTTGGGCATCTGCTGCTACAACAGAAAGGATGAATTTGTTTTTTTTAACGGGGGCTTATGGCTCCTGTCACTTCTTACTCCATGGCTTCTAAGCTTGACTGAAATAGTTCTTCAAAAATGAAAATGAAATAATTCGATAATAGAAAATCACGTAAAAAAATAATGAAAGAAAATTATATTTCCATGCTTCTTCTTCAACTACTATAGAAATAAGTCCTTCTAAATGGAAAGTAAATTATTCTTCGTCAGTTCTACCATCTGATGAAGACTCCGTCCGCTTCTTCAATTTATAAGAACAGAAAGCTCAACCCGTCCAAGTTACCTGTGTTCCGACTTGAGTTTCCTGATGACTCTGAAGTTCGTAATACAGAAGGCTCGATGAAACTTCAAGTTCCTGCGTACTGGGTATTCTTCGAATGTTCGGTCTCCGCCAAGCTGTCGTCGGGTTCCCTCATCTCCAGGTTCACATCATCCATCAATTAAGAAGTTTTTCTTTTTGAACTTTTAATGTTAATTTAAATTCTTAAAGAATTTTTTTTCCATCCAAAATTCTCTGGTTTAATTATTTCTTGGATTTTTAAAAGATTCTATTATTATCAGAATTTAAATTTTTTATTTAAATGTTTGCTGTAAGGAATTTTGAAAAGTAGAAAATTTAAATCTTTAATGTCTTTGAGGATTTGCTGATTTAACTGAGATCTGAAGAAATTTGTGAGCAGTCTTAAATTGCTCTAGTTAAAAATATAATTTTTTTTTTCTCTTTTGGTGCAATACTATAATTACTTAACTCTGTACTTAATTATTTGAATTTTCACTTGTTCTTGGATAAATAAGGTGTAAGAACCTTACAACTGTTAAATGAAATAGAAAATTTTAATTTGTATCTTAACTCATAAAAATAGTTATTACTTAACCAATAGTATTTGAATTGAAGTGGTTATTGTCTAAGATTTGCAGTATTTGTGAAAAAATGTATAAATGTTTAGAAATTTGTTTTCTAAATTAAATAAGGTAGTTCCTGGGGACTAGTATAGTTTTATGATAGTAAATTTGTTTAATATCAATGTTTTAAGGAAAGTAATAAACTAAGTTAGTATTATTGATTTTATGTGTTTACTTGAATTTCTGATTACACAACATAGTTTCACCAGTAGCAAGGCTCTTCGGGTTGTTGAAACGAAACTTTAAAATTTTACCACACAACGCAATGCCAAATTTGTTTAGACTACTAGTATTTTACAACTTAGTATTTAACACAACTATATGTGCATTCGCATATTCATCCTCAATGGTCCAGTGTATCTGATGCATAAAAGTATTACAACATTGATGCTAAGGGCAGAGTTCAGAATGCACATTCCAATGTGTTTTGGTTCCTATTTTATTTGTTTGAATAAATTTTAGTAAATGTTAGTTGAGTTAACATAATTAGCATTTCACTAATGTAATCATGCCACCTTCTCAATATACCAAATTCATCACAATATCACTGTTTCCATGGGCATGAAATAGTTAGCAGTAGATACTAATCATATTTTTTAATCCAAGTAAAATTTCTATACCACCACTGCTCTATAATGATTTCTAATCTATTAGATTTATATGTGTGGCATTCTTAATATCACTCCTGACCCATTTCAAAAGATGAACTTAAAAGTCAAGCAAATAACCACAAGAAAAGTACAAGAAATCAGTCATTCAGTAGCTACAGAAAATTTATGATGCGAGGTTATGTTGTCCTTGCGTTTTCTCCCTTTGTTGAACCAAATATTGATGAAGAACCAGTTTTTAGTACCTAATTCAGCTTCCTGATGTGAGGCCATATTGCATTTGCCTTCATTACGCATATTTGTAGGAAGCTTTTCATTAGAACTGTCATTCGTAGACAGTAAGATAAGGAAATTTTTCCTCCACTCTGCATGAACACAGAGCAGAGCTACTTTATGTTCCTACAAAAGATTACACATAGGAAAGAGACTATTTTAACATATGCAGGTATTCTCTATTTATCTGATTGTTGTTTATAGTGCTTTAATTCACACTCTGCTATGCTTACTAATTTTGTTAAAACTGGCATTTTGTGCCCATTTATTTATCAAAAAGAATTGTTATCATTTCAAATTTTAAATATAATGGAATACAGTCTGGATTTAACAAATAATTATATGTTACTAATGATTTATCAATTAGTGTATTTTTTTGGGCTAAGTTACTTTATATATAAATATATTTCTCAAAAAAAGATGATATTTTTGGTAGTAATCTGTTAATAAAAGCTACGCAGCTTTATCTATGTACATAACTTCATATAATAGTCCTCTTCCCATTTCATACACACCTTTAATACAACTAAAATTACACATTTTCTAAAAAAAAAGTTTATGTAATTAGGTATTTTCAGAAGTCGGTAATATTGAACAAAATAATAGGCTTACTTACTTGACTATTTCAGTCCAGTTATTATATATCAGTTGTGTGACAAGAGGAAAACCTTTTGGATTTCCAGCTATATTTCGCAGTAGAGAAAAGTAGTGATGCTTACGAATCAAGCTTTCATTTTTTGCATATTCCACCAATCTGAAATATAGTAAAATTTAGTACTACAATTAAAATAGAACTTTAGAACGTCAACTTATATTCTTATCTGAATATTTCAGAAAATATTACAGTAAATTAAATAATTATAAAGTATATGTCATTAATGTTTATTGTGAGCTAAATATTATTAAAGTCTTTTTCTTTTATCTAGTTTTAAGTAATAAAATAATGTCTTCATAAAATTTACTTTGTTTTTCTTTAATTTATGATTATTTCATAAATTTAAAATTACTGAATGAATAATCATTCAGTAATCATCTTACTCATCATTTTTTTTTTATTATTATTCTCTATTTTATTTTCTCTTTAAAAGTATGGTATAAGTTTCAGTTGCAAACCAGGTTTCAATTCAGAAGATTCTAATATTTTAATAGTTCTTTTTTAAAAAAAGGGTAATATAAAGTAATTTAAATTTGTATAACTTTTTATTATATGAAAGATTAATAGTCCCAAGAGTGCAAATATAATATTTTAATTACTTGAAAATGCATCAGAGTTATCATACTACAAACTTCTTATTTTATTCAATGAAAATAAACCTACCACATATCAGAATTTCATTAGCTACCAAACATCATATGTTACATTTACAGTTATGATCAAGAAGTAGCCCATTAAACATATGAGTTTATTATATGATGATAACATGAGCTTGATTTTCTTAATGCATCAATTCATTTTATCTAGTTTTTAGTATATTCTGTTTTTACTGCTATACATTCTATAATTCTCTTTTGCTTTTAAAAAATATTATTTTACAACATTACTTTAATTTCTTTTCTAAAGACAATAAAAATTTATAGCTAAATTATCATCAGCAGTTAGAATATGTTGCTATCAAAGTTCAATGCTATGCACTGTACTTGAGTAAAGAGAAATGAACAATATCAATGATATCTATTCAGCATTAATGTCTAGCAAAGCAAATCACATTTTCTGCTTAACATATTATTTAAAGGATGCAAGAATTCCAGTTTTGAGCCATGAACTTCTTAAACACAGCAAACACACACCCCTCCTCTCCCCCCCAAATCCTTTTAGGTTGCAAAGAGTTATTGAATCAAAGTAATAAGAAAACTGGATAACAAGGTTCAGTTAAAAAAAATCCTTAATGTGAAAATATAAGTAAAATACTAAAGATGTAATATATACAGATACAAACTGTTTTCCCTATTATTTATTTCTCTATAAGTAAGTAAGTAAAAAAAACATATCATGTAAGTTTAACAAGTAATGCAGAAAATCTGAATTGCATATATAATTCACAAATTGCTGTATTACAGACAAACACTCTTTAAACCAAACTTAGCTGTTAATAGTTTTTGGCTATTTTAATCAAGTTTTCAAGTTTATAGTAATTTTGTTTATTATCCAGGCAGTTGTCAGAATTCTACTAATTTTTTTTAATAAGGCAAAAAATTTCCTTACATAATACTTCACAATTATTTTTTAAAATATTTTCTTAGATAAAACAAGCTAAATAATTAGCAACCTTCCCATAAAAGGTTTAATTCATGGGATGATTACACGCATTATATTCTTTCTTTTACTTTTATAAAGAAAATATTTCATAACTTTGAAATGATTACAAACCTTTCAAGCAATGTTGCATTCCGGACAGTTGTTAAAGCATATTGCAGATTAAGTGCTTCATCTGGATCACTTTCTTCAAGATATCTTTGCCAAACATAGTTCCATGAATCCTCATCATTTAAGACTTGCAATCCATATGTATAAACTAACATATCAATTTCTGGGCTAAGCCTGAAAAGAGCATAAAATTTAAAGAGCTGAACATAAACATTTTACACCATGTACTTTAATACATTATGATAAAAAATATGCAATTAAAATAGCCCACACAAATAAATAATAATTAAATTAGAAAATGGTCTTAGCACCATGAGCTCCGGAAAACAAAAATCAGATTCTTTTACCTAGTGAAAGAATCTTATGGCATTATCTTTCTTAACAGATGTAAAGTCAATTATTGCAAAATTTTTGTGGCCCCTTAAACAAAAAATGCATTTTCTAACAGATGTAAAATATAAATACTTCCCGTCTGTTATTTAATAAAGGAAAAATATCTGTTACATAATATACAGTATAAATACTTAAACTAATACTTTGTAATGAAAAATTCCATTGCTTCTAACAATTTGCATTGGCATTTTCTGAAATAAAGGAAACAGATTCCCTTAGCTGATCATATATAAATGCATCTTCAAACAAAGCAATTATTCTTAATGCAAAAATTTGTATCTGAGTTTACTTGTTTTATATGAAGAAGTGTGAATAAAAGTTAATCAAATATGAGTCTTCAAATCTTTGAATAAGACTTATATCACACTAAATTTATTAGCTCAATTTATAGTTTTTTTTCTGGTACATTATCCATGTTTGTTTTTAATGGTAATGAAAATAATGTAGAATCGGACTTCAAATAAAAAAATCTTGAAATTTTTACAGCACAGTATTTGCAACAAATACATAATTGAAATGTATTCATGGGCCACATAAAATTGCTTTGGGGGCAGCACGCTGTCTACCAGTTTGAGAAAACTGGCTAAAGGAATAGATTCAAAACAATACTTTACATTAGCAATTTTGTGGCAAACTACTGCATTCTCTGAAAATTTTACCATTTTCTCATCTGCTTGCAAATTCCACAAATGCATATTTTAAAACGTAATTTAAGACAAAAAATTTCAATTTGTTTAGAAAAACTTCTGGATTTTAAAATACAGCCCAAAAGAACACAAATAAAAATGGCTACACTGGTTATTAAAACTGAAGGGTTGTTGGTTAAATGTCCACCTGAAGAATTGTTATAGGCATAATTTGGCAAATTCTGAAATTTTGGAGACTTCTACTAAAGTAATAGCACTAGCACATAAGTACCCAGTACATGGGGTGAAATGACTAAGGCCAAAGCAACTGAAAGGCTATATGGCTATGGAAAATGATGCCTTTGTGGACTTCTAAAAAAAATCTGGCTCATATCCAAGTTACATGTGGGGAAAATGATGAAAATGCCTATGAAGCCAGCTCATCTGCTTGCATTCAAATCTCAGTCAAACAACCAAATTTCAGTGACTCGTCACTCAGCCAGACAATGTATCTGTAAGTACCTCGTAAATTAAGATTTAAAATTTTGGAATAGAATTATATTGCAAAACATTCTTTACATAAATTCCAGTTTAAGATAATATTAAATTTATTTAATTATGAAAAATAATCTACCAATTTAAATCAAAATTGAAAAAAATTGGAAAAGTCTTAAATTTTCAGATATATTTGACATTTGTGAGGAAATTTAATATTTTCAAAATCACAGAAAAATCCTGCAAAATTTATGAAAATTCAGACAATAAAGTGACTACCAGGGCCAGTGCAATTAGTTATCTGCACTGGGTGCAGAATTGAAGGGCTGTGAAATGCTTAGACTATATTGAGATTACCCAATACATAAATAATCAGAATTAGTCAAACCTTCACAGAGCGGAAAATAAAGCACATAATCTTTGTGCCACACCAAAGAGTAAATGCCTTTGGTGACAATTACTGAAGATTAAATTATATCCCCAGCAATCACTTTGACCAAAACAAAGTAAGTAATGATTTCTTGGTTTTTTTTCTGAATTATAAGAACTTCTCTGTCACTGTTTTCTTCTTTCACATTACATTATTTCTATTATCATATTATTGGATATGGCAATCTTGAAGAACATCCCATGATCAGATAAAATATAAGAAAACAGTAACTCAGCCTTTCCAGTGCCTGAAATTTCATAAAATTAAAAAAATTTTCTTCAGTATATTGAAAAATATTTTCCAGTGGTTAATAGGTCTAGGAAATACATCAATCATTCTTAAAAACAACACTAAGTAATTCTTTCATCTACATCTAATGTGTGAACAACTGAATAATGTTCGTTTCTTTAAAAAAAATTTTCATAGTAGAGATAACTTCAATTTCATTTTAAATGTCTTTGGTAAAATATGTAACTAGTCTTACAAATTTTGCTACTTTTTAAACATACTCATTCAATACAACATCACATTTCAACATGAATTCAAATTATTCAAGAATGTTTCCATTGGCTGGAATTCTCTGCTTCTCTTGATTTTCCCTTACAAAGTGATTTCTTGTACAGATTTCAGAGGCTTTCAGAGGATGATATACAAAAAAGCAATCACAGTCACAGAACTAAACCTCCCATTCAGTTGCCCTCTGGATGCACTAAACTCTGGAATACAAAAGCTTGTAAAGTGTTACAGTTCTTTACATTCTTTTTGCTGAAAATATAATGATAAAAAACACAGTCTCTCTAAAAGTAGCCTCTGTCTTTTTCAAGTTGATCTTGTGAAACTTAGTCAATCAATTGTGAGCTCCAAATCCCCAAAAACAATTCCTTAGATTTGCAGATATCACCAAATTCAAATTGCATGTGGGCCAAATGCACAGTCTAAAAACAGCTGATGAGCCAGACTTTTTTTTAACAAAATGAAAATTTTTAGTAAAAAAAATAAATCTATTAAATGAATTTTAAACTGCATTTACTAAATTTTATCAAAATATACATGAACAATAATAGTTACATCACACAGGAAAAAAAAAATTCAAATTTATATTTATTTTTTATCTGAAATCTAAAGTTTGGTACCTGCAAGATATGTTTGTTGGATACACTTTGTAACTCAGTTATACTGACAGCTAAATATTAAATTTTTAGACTGAGATTCATTTCAAATAATTTCAGCAAGTTTAATTCATTATTAAAGAGCTTAATGTAATGTAAAATTAAACTAAAAATGAACAAATTATGAAAACTTTCTAAATTTTCAGAGAAATTTTTCCAAGTGGGACAAAATTTGAGAATAAATAATGACAACCTAATTTATTTCTCTAATTTATTAAATTTTTCTTTGACACATAAATAAAAAATAAAAATGTATTGTCTTCAATGGCTGATGCTTATTTTCTTGAAGACGAATTGCTGCATCAACAACTGGCTTATGTTTCTTGATTGCCACCTAGTGAGTTACAAGGGAACTTCAGAAATGGTCAGTCTTGAAAACCACTCATACAAGTGAGTAAGAGGTTCAATAGAAAAGGTGGTTTTTCAAAAAGTGAAGCCTGAACCTCAAGTGTTGAGGGGTCTTTAAACTAGCCCTGTTCACAGGTTATAGGTACAAATAAATATAATTAATAAAAAAGCATACATTTAAAGAAATAAATGACATAAAATTATTTAATTTATATTTTTGCTTATAATTTATAATTATTTAGAAAGAATATGCTCTCAAATAATGTATAAAAGTCTTACTCTGCACCTGCCATCCACTGCTTGAATAATTTTCCAGCATTTATTAAACATTCATAATTTCCATTCCCACAAGCTGCATGGATTAACACACGTCTTAGTTTCCTGTTGTTAAAGAAACACAGATTATGCTGAATCAAGTAAATGAAACAGGAGGGGAGGGGGTGGAGAAATGATCATTAATTATAAAATGGTATATAATTTAAGACAGAAAATATTTAATTATTTAAACATATGAAATGGCACATAACTCAGAATCAGCTAATATTTGACAATATTTTTTACCTTCTTATATAATAAAGGGAAAATACCAGGAGTTGGAAAGATAATTTTCGGTGTCACTGATAAGAAGATAAATACCCTATAAGGTATTTCTCCTGCCTTCTTCGCATGCCTTTGTGGTGTAGAAGTCAGCACACTCGACGCGTATTCGAGAGGTCCGTGGTTTGAGTCCAGGCAAGGGCATTGCTCATTTTTCATCTCTCTTGCTTCAAAATAACCTAATGACTCTACAGTCACGGCCAAACTAAAAAAAGTGATGGATGATGATTCTCCACCACCAGGATTTGGCAACTGGGTCCCCTAATTCCCAGTCACCCTTTAAAAGGGTGAGTATATAAGGTATTTCTCCCGCCTTCTTTGCATGCCTTTGTGGTGTAGTGGTCAGCACGCTCGACGCATATTCAAGAGGTCCGTGGTTCAAGTCCCAGTGAGGGTACTGCTCCTTTTTCATTTCTCCTGCTTCGGAATAACCTAATGACTCTACAAACTTGCAAAATTTATGGCTCATGTCTTTATTTACAAGATTACAATAATGAAAAATTTACTGATTAATTAAATAGAACATAACAAGGACTTAACTACCTTGTAAATTTTAAATTAAATGTTAAAAATTAATAAAATTTGTGATACAAGTTATTATATAAAATAATTAAGAAATTAGCACTTGCATATTATATAAATAGCATTCAAATATTACATCATTAACATGTAATGTAAGAGTTTCTGTGCATTTTTATACAAGTTAGAGCAGATTATCTGACAAAGACAGGGGCTGAATATAAATATGGAAACAGTAATTTGCGAAATGACAACCATTTCCTAATTGAAAATATAGATAGTTCCATAATTTTTTATAATTTTTTGAGGGGTAAGAAATTTTATATAACAATAGGAAGTTCCAGCTGTTTTCCAGACATAATTCTGCAAAGCTGCAAGTGAATATGTCAAAATTACAGTTTTAATGTACAGACTGCTGGAGTTCATTTGGTGGCTGCTTCTGTGACCGAAGTACCAAACATATTTAGCGTGTCATGAAGTACCAACCACAGCTTCATATCATATAGTGTTTCTGGAAAAAACATCATTTAATAAACACCAGTGTGGATAAAATGTTCATTGAATGAGACAGGCAGAGCAAGACAATGAATAAATTTGATGCAGTGACAGCTCCAAAAGTAACAGCATAAAGCAGAATCAAGCATTTTTAAGCACTCTCAGTACAGAACTAGTGATACAAGACCACCATAAACAGGATATTTATGGGTAAGGTTGCAAGAGGCCAAATTACTAATTAATAAAGTGAATGGCCACAAGGGGAAAAAAAAAGTACAGTACATTCATAAACTCGAACTGCTGATTAATAAAATTTTTGAATGGATTAATAAATCAACCTACATATTGTTTTCAAATAAAAGCTATCTTTATATATAAAATTTGGATTGTCTCTTGCTAACAATACAGTATAGTTGACATTCAGCCATTCTCAGTACAGCAGCTAAAAATTAATTAAACATTCCAAGTGATGAAATCTTTAAAGTGCAAACATTATTTCATTCAAGAGAAGCCACTTTTTTTAAATCTATAAGGTCCTAATTCATGCATTTCACCTCATCTAACTGCATTTTTCTGATTGTGCTAAAGAGATCTCCCATCTTCCATTGTCCCTCAGTACCATACCTCCATACTATTATAGACATCCTGTGATCCATTTTGAAAAACAGTTTCAAGTATCCGATACCTTTATAGAAATATAGGCAAGTTTTACTGGTAGTAAGTAAACAGTAACTAATAACTCATTAGGAATGGATGGTCCATTCAAAAAGAAATCACAAAACATGAATGTAAAAGATAAGGAATTCATCTTTTACTCTAGACTTGTTCATTTTTTTTTCATTCCCACATCAGCAGTAACAATAAAATTTTCACTTAAAAGCAATGAAACAAAAAGGAACTAGAAATGAAAAGAAGATAGATATTGATATGCAATTTTTTTGATTTTGATATGCAATTTTTAAAATTAGGTTCTTAAATAATTTCTTATGAATGTAATTTTTAACAAATATAACAAATAATAATTTTTTATGAATTACTTTCATTGATATAATATGATTTCTGTATTAAAAAATTTACATTACAGAAATTTAAGTTTAGCTTTCAGCTAGATTTTAGAGTATGAAGAGAAAGAAGACACTACAACATTAAAATTTCCAGCTTCTTCAGCATATTACTTTCTGATTATTGCTAGTTGACTGTTTTATCATTTACATTATTTCTAATGAGGAATCTGGCTACTAAAACTCATCATAACAACAACCAAAATAAAAGAAAAGAAATGAAAAAAAAGATGAAAGACCAAAAGAAAAAAAAAAAAGTTCTGAAGATGAATTTTGCACTATTTGATTAATTAAATATGACAAAAAATATGAAAGCTTTGTGGTTCAGAATAATGAACTGAATACCTGTGAAAGACTTAAAAAAATTTGCTTTGTATTTATTTTATGGTTAACAATCATAAGAAAACACCCTCACAATCAACTCATTCCAATCCGGGAATTAAATCTACAGGTATTCTGAAGTTTAATTACCTGGCTTCTGGTAAGTAGAACTGCTGAACGTAATAAAATTAAGAATTAAGTTCAGAAACTACAATAATATCATACTGTTCAATGTAATGTAGGCAGCTGCTTATGAACTTTAAGATAGGCATCAGTATGAATTTAATGGAACAAGCTTGAAATTTACATAACAAACATTTTAAAATCTCAATTCATATTAAATGGTATTTAAATTACTAATCTGTAAAATTCACATCACAGCGTTACATATTTTTATCTTCTTTATAAGTGCTATAAAAGAAATTCGTCCATTTTTTATAGGAGATGAAAAGCCAGTTGCCTGTTACAGTTAATTTCACATTTATTTTTAAATAATTAGAAACAGTGTATTCAATATTGCTCTCAAAAGAAATAAAAAAGTTTTTATTATTTTGCCATAGTATTGTTTTTAATTATTTTTGTTTTACCACTGAATAATTTAATAGCAAAGTGCTTCTCTAAGTGGTTAACAAAATCTAATTTCGGGTACATTTCGAAGCTTAAACATCACTTTCTAAATAAATTCATTTTAAATCAGAAACAACTGAAAAAGAAACCACTTTGCCCTGAAACTGTACAGCTGTCTAATTTATGTTTATAAGGTCAGTTCAGTTTACATATATGATAAACATTTCACCTCTTCATGAATCACCAGGCTGTTGTTTATATTTTATTTTCACAATCTCTTTGGTGACGTTCAAAACAGCGCATTTATCTAATATTCGCATGGAAGTAATTTGTAGAACTGACATCTTAAAAGTGCATACAACAGTTACGTTACACCACCTATTCTCAACAATGTGATGTTGAGGGTGCGATAATACTGCATTTGGCTACTGTTGGCGACATTTCGACACTTTTGATAAATTTCTTTCGGCGATATTGACGAAAAAAATCAGTTTTTTTTTAACACTACATGCTTAGTAGTGTCCAGAATTTAGTGTCTATTGTCCAGGATTAATTTACCTAAGTAAACATCTTTCCAGTTATCTACGTGATTTAGTTAAAAGTAAATATCGTCTTTTTCTGTTCGCGGACAACTATAAGCAGCACTTCTGCATTTATTTTCATTTCAAACGGAAACAATTTCATTTAGAAATGCATCATCAGTCCGACTAAGAAGTTCAAGAACTGGAAATGCTACTTCTGTCAAACAAAAAAAATATCAGCTTTAATAAAAAGCCATTTAAACCGAAAGCGTCATTAAAATGATCATGAAAATTTTTTAACCATTCAACAAACTTTAATTCATTACTTTTTTCATCATTATTGTCGCTAGATGTCACCACAATCCGGTTATTTTTTTGACGTTGTTCATTTGGCTTCGCATTCTGGTTCATAAAGAGTCGGGTTTCCTTAGGTCTTTCTGCGTTTTCATAACTTTTATTTGGGGGCGGGGGAAATATTTCGCAGAAACTGGGATCATTTCTTTTTTCTAAAATCGTGTAATAATGTATTATGAATGATGTGTTTCGGCAAGCAAGGCCGACTCCAGAGATGATGCAAAGCACCGAGCGGCAAGAGTTTTAGAATTTAGAAAAGTGACGGACGTGCAGTTAAATTTAGAGACAATAAAATTTTAGAATTTAGAGACGGCAAAATCTTTAGAATTTATGGGGGTTCTGGGCCATAAAATTTTGGACCCGTAGCGACCGCACCAGGCGGCAAAATGCGTAGCACCGACCTTGCGGGCAATATAATACATCATAGCAGGGTATTTTGACTGTGTGGGCTTTTGGACTATAATTTTACTTAAATGTTTCAATATATTTCTTGAAATGTAATATTTGATCAGTTCATAAATGCTTTTTTTTATTATAATTGAAATAAAATATCAGAATTGAGGGTACCGAATTTTTAAAATATTACCAGATGTAGATGATTGCCAAGCTGGATTACGTGATGTCGTGTGTTAACAAGGATTTTTAAATTTACAATGTAATAATAAATATTGGGTATATTCCCTTACCTTTAATTGTAACCCTCGACGAAATATTCATTAAATGTGTTTTAACCATTAATTCAGACGTTTTGCGTTTCGGAAACTTTGGGCACCATATATTCAACTTTGCACAATAATAATAATCATAAATAAAAGAAAAAATGGTTATTGAAAATATTCCTTTCTCGTTAAAATGTTTACGATCTAGCGGCTTTCTTTTATTCGAATATGGCATACAAAGGATATCTGACTAAAAGGAG
Source organism: Stegodyphus mimosarum (assembly GCA_000611955.2). Taxonomy (NCBI): domain Eukaryota; kingdom Metazoa; phylum Arthropoda; class Arachnida; order Araneae; family Eresidae; genus Stegodyphus; species Stegodyphus mimosarum. The sequence continues at coordinate 2,980,539 of KK120847.1, forward strand.
GAATGATTTCATGGATGACTTCCTAAGGAAAATTAGCTTGCATTGACTCTTTAGCTTTGTTGCAATATGGAAAATACCTCTCGTGGTAGAGGAGAGGGGTGGGTGACCTTCAGACCACCCCCCTCCGTGCTCTCCATGGAGATGGGAAGTAAGAAGAAGCGGCCCTAACCGGTTTTTCCCACACTCTCCTTTGAAGCACTGGCGATCCCTGCGTGGTGACCAAAACATTCGGTTACTTACCATTAAGATCAATGGGTTTTGACACGATCGGATACTTTGTAATTACATAGTAAATATACATACAAATGTATGTATTTTCTTTTTCTACAATATTTCAGAGTCCTAAGTATGTGAAAAGAGTAGATTTTTAAACAATACTTCATTCTTAACGGAATTAAATGCTATACTTTTCACAGAACAGTTTGCTCAGAACGGCTTGATTAGAATGAAATATTTTCACAAGTTTTCGTTAATTGCATCAGAAAAAAAAAAAAAAAAAAAAAAAAAAAAAAATTAAGGTAATTCGATTTTATTCGGTTAAGGATTACGAAAATTAAGACAAAAGTTTATTGTGTTATTAATATCAAAATTATGCCATTATTTCTTTTCTATTTATAGGGCTTCTTTCTAAAATATTCAAATATGATATGATTTTTTAGCATCTGGGCCATCTTTTAAATCGAAAAATCCAAGTCAATTTATAATTAATGCTCTATTCGGTCCATTCCGTGTCCTTTGATAGTGAAATACGTTAAATTGTACTTAACTATCTCTAATATTTCTGAAAGGGAATAAAAAGAGGATTTTTTAAAATTATTATTTAAAACTTGTAACTGGGTTTATATAAAATCTAAGGGAATAATTCTTTTAATTATACTTATCAGATTTTTTTTTATCCTTATTTTCAACAATAAATATTCTAAAAACCTTTTTTATTACTTTCTTAAGTGCGCATCTCATGCTTTATAATACCTTTTAACAGATTATTTTCCAGTACGAACAATTCTTGCTTAAATAGTTTTTTAAACGTATTTGTCAACAGGATTTCAGTTTATGTTTACAATTCAACGTTAAGGTTATTATATATTTAGATAATATTTATAATCATTATAAATTTAGATACATTTAATAATTAGATTTCTTTACAGTAACTTTCACAGGAGTTTATGAATGAATAAGTCATTCATTTCAAATACATTTATAAATCATTTAATAAATATTCACGTATTTTGTTAAAGGCAGATACATGCTTTTTGCAAGCATATGCATAAATACCCATACATATGTCATATTTTTCATTTTTGGCTTGTGCAAATCTTTAATTTCTGTGCATTCACTATATTTTTCAAGTAAAGTAATTTACAATAATTTAGCATATACCCGAAATTTTTACATAAGAAATATGTATAAATGTAATTTGAATGAAAATTACATGCATTATTTTTAGTACCCACTCAAAGGTCAGTTTTTCTTCGAATTCCTCCACGATGGCATCTCTCCCTTTAGGCAGACAGCCTTTGCATACCTTAGTCTATTTAAAAAAAACTTAACCTGATCAATGTGCCTAATTACAAATATTTTAATTTGCATTATTTTATATTTACACTTGGCCATCAAGTTTCAAACTTTTTTGACTTAAAATACGTTTTAGGATACATTCATTATCAAATTCAAATCTTCTAGTAAATTCATAATCGAACCTCCTTTGGCAGGACACACATATGTTTTGACCTCCGTCGATTACCTTTCAAATTCTTAATTAGTTGTCTTGATGATGTGGCACGTTCACATGGTCACATCATCTTGACCGCACATGATACTTCCGCCGAATTCGCAAATGTATCCGTCTTCTATTCCACACATCTGTATAAAACTGTACATAATTTCACAAAAATGTGTGATTACAGATCAAAGAAAAGTTAACTTATTGGCATGTCTGTGTGTATATTTATTAATTTTGACGAGGATCGCAGCATTTGGTGATAATTTTATTTTTTAATTAACCCAAATAAGTAAAAAATGTAAATCCAAAGTTTTTTTTCACTTATATAAAAATAAAATAATGAGTTTAAAATGACGAACCATAAAGCCTATCCCCTAAAAATTTTTAAAAATTACATATTACAATAATATGTGGATGACAAAAAAATTAATTTTATTTTAAACAGTTTGGCGTTTGAAACATAAAATAAAAGTAGCGAATAGTCTATCAAGGGTATCGAAAGTCGTGTATAATTTTAAAGGTACCGTAAGATATTTTTCATTCTTTAAGCATATCATTTTGGCTAAAATCTATATTTTTGTATTTCAACAGCTTAGAATTTTATAAAACAAATTCATAATCAAAATCGCCGTTGTTAGTTATCGAAAAATAACCAAGATATGATTTTTGCGTAAATGTCACTAAACTATACAAACTGCTATTATCCATCACACAATTAATATTTATTTTATGCGGAAGTGTTCCGCTTTTTGATATGTATGAAACTGTCGTGTGTCGAAATACTATCGAAGCTTCAATCAAGGGAACTTCTAAATGTTAAAAAAAAACTCCTCATCTGGACAGCGAAGTCTCGGAGCAGTGCTTCACTCGCAATGCGGGCTTGGCACCTCCTTCCTTTCTTACCTCCATGATATGCACCGACTTTTTTACCCGGCTCGGTAAGCTTTTTTATTCTTATATTTTGGCAAATTGGACATTTTTTGCTTGATAAGTCACTGATTTGTAGTGTTCTTATGTTCCGGTTAAGGTTTTTACGCATTTAAATAATTTGCATGCAATACTTGTAGAACTATCAACAACTTAAAAGTTGTCTAAGTTCTATTAAGTCTAACAACGCCGCCATTTGCTTACATTTGAAACTTAGTAGAATAGTGAATTAAGTCAGTTTCTGCACGAACTTCAGTGTCTTCAGTGCCGAGTGAAGTCAAAAGTTTTGTGCCCCGAAAAATCTGTCTTTCTGCCTAGTTTTAATGAATTTAATGTTTTGAGTTTTCATGTACTTTTCCTTGCCGCGAAATGAGAGCTGAATTGATTGAATGAGAATAATATATCTCTAATGAAATTCCGGGAAATACGTTTAAATGAAATGCAGCAAAAAATTTGCATAATTTAATAAGCCGTGCAAGTCATGTGGTATCCATATTAGATTTTTTTGCCTTTCTTTTTATTTTAGTTTATGTAAATAAATCGTAGTTTAGTAATAACGCGATGGATTAATTGAAGATTATTGTGATTTTTATTAGTG
>KK120847.1:2983857-2994948 GCA_000611955.2 Stegodyphus mimosarum
GCAACAAAAAACCCAGAAAAAAAAAAAAAAAAAAAAAAAAAAAAAAAAAAAAAAAAAAAAAAAACACGTCATCTGGAGACCGAAACTTCGGAGTAATGCTTCATTTGTAGTGCGGAGTTGGCCTCTCCTTCCTTTTTTTCTTCCATGGTGCTCTTTTAATACTGGAGTGGAAGTAGAAGTCCAGCTTCCTTGAAGCTCTGGCGACCATTCTTCCATGAAATACAAGACAAGACAACAGCCTATTCATTGGGATTTGAGTTTGGCCCGAACTGTCAGTATTTAGCAGTCTCTACATGTTTAAAACTAGGTTGTTAATAACATTCCATATTTACTATTATGTTATCTTACCCTAAATTCTTGTGTATCACGCAGCAAATTTGGCTTATTAACAATGGAAAAGACTGCATGTGACGTGGTTGACAAATAATAAGGAATACTCAGCGAAATTATTCCACAGTCATTAATAAGATAATTTTTTTGCACATTTATGTTTCGTTAACTGTTAACTGCTAACAACAACAAAACAAATACTGCTAAATTTTTAATTAAACATGAAATTCCCTCATGGGGTAAAAGTTATTTGCATACTAAACTAAAAAGACAATGTACTTTAACTCTGACTATTTTTATTTTCCCTTCGAAAGTCATGCACGAAGATAACCGTAGTATGGTTTACTTATAATTAAATAATCCATCCGGATCTACTCAACGCTTTAAAATAATTACCAAACCCATAACAAATTCAGACTTGTAAGAAGATTAACATACTTATTTGAGCTGAAGTTGAATGCATTAATAGATGTTAACAGATTCTAAAACATAATTTTATTTATTCTAACAAAAAACCAATTATTTCGTATACGTTCACTTTTTACTAACTGTTATCTCGGTTTCTGCAGCCGCACGTATCAACAAATACTTTATTATCGGATAGTGATGCCATTTCATATCAAAATATGAATTATTATATGAGTATTCCCCATCGAACGAGTACAGTGAAGGAACAACAGAATACCAAGATTAAACAAAATGTAATGCATAAACAATTGAAACAAATACGCAAAATTAATGCAATACATGAGCATTATGTGGATTAAAAACTAGCTTGTTAAATATGAATTAATAATTTATGAATGTTTCAGTTGATTGCAGTGAGTAAATGTTTACTGAATTTTACTCTTCTGCCAGATCTAGTCATTCATGTATTAGTAGGTTTCATAATTGCAGAATCTTCTATGGGGGGGTTTACGTTGAAACTTTGTATGTGCGACTGCAATATCATTTAGTTGTGCATCTCCCTTTTCTTTACTGCAATAGGCAGTACCAAATGTACATATATATCTATATTCATATCTATATGTATATCCCACAGCCTTACCCGGCATAAAAGTGTAATCTGCCCTTTAATTTCGCAATCATTGGTCATAGTCATATACATCCAGTTACAGAAGCGTTTTAAATGATGAAAATATTCATGTTTTAGCAATGTCAAATTTAACAAAAATTAATTTTCGATAAATAACGAAATTTAACTTTTAATGCGATCTCACGGTTACATTTATATCTGGAAAAATCATATGTGCATTGCGAAAAGATAAAATTACAAGAAGTTTGAATATACGACAAAAATTAGCTGGGATACTAATTTCAGAATTTGCAAATTTGGTATCATTTTCAATTTGTTTTGAGGGATCGTTTAGTTAAGTTAGAATAATTCGAAGTGCAGCAAAAAAATGAATATAATTTAGTAAGCCGTATAAGGAAGTCATGTGGTTTCCATATCAGATTTTTATGTTTATTTTACAATGTATTACATATTTATTTCACTTAAATAATGAGCAATCCAAGTTTCTTTCATACAGTGTGCAAACGGCGAGTCGCGGTAGGGCGCTTTCTCTGAAGTGGATGAAAGTCCCTTTTCACGGAACTCGTCATTCATTCAGCTGGTATTCGTCGCCAAAGCTGTAGCAATATTCCTAAGCGGAGAAGCCTCATATGCACCACGGAGCTGCAAACAGCAGTGCCACAGAAGTGATAAGACTTTACGAGGTGCGATTTCCAAACGGGGAGTTGCCCGATCGAAGAACGACCCCGAGCGGTAAATCGCTGAACATTGGTAGTTCCGATTTGGGTTCGATTCTAGGCTACATGGGCGTTTTCTGGGATTTCTCCATACGTAACGCGTTTACGAGCCAATTTCTCTCAGAAAGCTCTCTATGAAGGCATCCCTCCCTCTAGGCAGCTAGCCGCAATGTGCTTTGCTAAGATCATTTAAACTAATCAACCGATCGGAGGACGTTCCACGCTTTCACAGGCATTTGAGACAGGTTCATTCCGCGATCAAAGACATGACACAGGTCGACCAAGGAGCATGAGAGCGATAAATAGAGTAAAGATAATCCTTGAGGCAGTGGATGATCAGCCTGAACGTATCATGCCAGCAATAGCTCATGAGTGCAGTATGTTCGTTTCTGTAACAAAACATGCTGCACTCACGGTTTGCAACATCTGTTCTGTTTACGAATGAGGCTACGTTCACATGCGACAGCATATTTAATCTGCACAATAATCATATGTGGACCACAGTTAATTCGCATGCTAAACGTTCGAGATGCCGCCAGCAGAGGTTCTAAGTGAATATATGTACTGGAAGTAGCCACGACCACTTAATTCGGCAGTATCTTGCACCAGACCACGTAGACGGACAGAAGTACCTCACCTTTCTTCAACCGGTGCTGCCTGATTTTATACAAAATATGCTAGAATACATTCGAAAATTGTGTGGTTCCAGCCCGATGGAGTGCCAGCACGTTCCTTCAGAGTTGTGCGAAAGTACTTGCGCATTGTCTTTCTGAACAGATGGACTGTCCGCGGTGGGCCTATCTCTTAGCCTCCTAGACCTCCCGATCTGTTCTGCCTGGATTTTTTTCCTTTGCGAGCAACTAAAAAGATTCGTTTACTAGACGTCCATTAAGTCACCAGAGGACTTAGTCGTCCGAATTGCAGACGCATCTGCAGACGTTCGTAACATGTTAGGAATCTTCCTACGTATGCGTGATTCACTTCTTCGCTGATGTGACACGCCTGTATTGCAACTGGTGGTCACTCATTTGAGCATATGTTCTAAAGTTTTTACTAATAAAGATTCTTTGACTTTCAATTATTGATCTTTATTGTGTTCTCCATTTTCAACAAGCAGGCCCCCTTTCGACGCTTGCCGTTTGCTTTCCGCTCCCACATAGTACGGTGAATGTTGTTCGTTTTGAAAAGTTCTATCACTCCTTACAGCTGTGACCATTAATATTGTTACACCCTATATTACATAATTTATCATAACCAGTCATTTCATTTCGTAAACAAAAATTATATGTATCTGCCCATATGCCATTATATATTATTTGCTATTATATGTATTTGGCCATAACACTATTTACGTAATAAAAAAGTGTATTCGTGTAATATAAATATAATAATAATAATAATAATTCTGTAATGTTATAAAGAGAATAATGGCAATAAACAGAGAAATTCCTTTTTTCTTCATCACATCGCTTTAAATAACCTATATACATCAATTTCAATTATTACGGAGCAAATACATATATTGCATACATGTATTTGCCCCGTAATATTTTTTAATTTTAAGAATTTCTTAAATGATTTAGTCTTCCTCATACAAACAAACTGCAAATGTATTTCAGATCTACTATGCAAACACCTTTGAAGTTTTAATTGTTTTAATATTTCATTAAATCTATTATGAAGTAAAAGAGTTAATCGCGATTTGGTACTACATTTCAAGTTAATTTGTCTTTTTTCTTTTCTTTTTTTAATTTAAAAATAATATCTTACAAAACATTACTTCGAGGTATACAGTCAGATTTTATTTTAAAACTGCTTTTGATCTTCAGATAACATTTAACTTAAGTCTTTAAATTGTATTTCATAAACTTAAGTTAGCATAATTTTTTCATTTTTCTTTTCCTGAGGTATTTTTTCTTTGGATATCTTTCCTCATAAATTACCTAATTTTCTTCCAAAGAGCAGCAAACACCTTACAAATTTCTTAGTGTCCAATTTTTGCTGAAACTTGGAAGAGATCTCTTCGTCGTCCTTTACTAACTGAGGATTACAAATATAACTTATGAGCTTCGAAAAGCTGCGTGCTATTGAGGCTTTCGGATGTGGCATACACAAGCAGATTCACAGTACAATTAGCACATTAAGGAATACGTTCCTTAAATACTTTTATAACTACATTATAGTACAGTTATGGTACTTTAATATATGACAGCTGTTGAGATTTTTCTGCAACTTGGGCTTAGTACTTAAATCCAACAGCGACATCGGATACATTAGTATCTCTGGAGTTATATTTTGTGATTCAAGGACATTTTCAAGTTTCTTACACTTGGCTATTCAGTTATTTTGATTGTTTATTCGATTTCGGAAAGAAAGAGAGGGCTACTTTTCTAATCAAATGGTATTTTTATGGAGATCTCCCTAAGAAATATTCACGCATCTTTACTTTGTACATGAAAAAACAACTCTAAAATACTTTTTAATCAAAATCGAACCCGAGTGCCCAGGTATCGGTGCTTGACGATCTTATCTGCTATTTAGTTTGTGTCATGGGTTTTAACTGCGATTTAGTTTGTGTCAAATTAACCGCTTCTTTGTTTATTGTGAAATTCTCAATAACACTAATATAACTGAATACATCAGAATAACTATTCAATAATTCACATCTTTCTCAAAGATGCCAGAGCGATGTCTATTACAACATCGGAGATATTTACTCGCTGATGACGTTTTTTCTCTAAAATGGTCTTTCTCATTCCTAACTCATAAGAAAACCGCTTTTTCATAGTTCTACATGTCATATTTTGATATTTCTGAAAGGAATCATCTACTAAAGATGTACTCAGTTCCCTTGATTATCCTTAATGTTTATATTCGTGATGCTTTACTTGTCTTACAGAAAGCTCCCAGTGCATTCAAGTCTTCAGATGTATAAAATAAAGAAACAGTTTCAAAGGTAAATAAACAAATCAAAATTAAAATAATTAGGGAGGAGATATATCAGTCCATAAAGTTCCATCATAAAAAGTTCAAATGAATGAATTTTAATTAAACGTTTGAAATTTCTCATTCTTATAACTTCATTACACTACTAATCATCACTGCACTGATCAACGAAGTACAATAATTATTTTATTTTAAAACACGTTTTTACCAAACATATGGCTGAATTTTCTGATGTTAAATTCTTGATAAACAAATACGAGTTTTTTGTAATTTATACATCAATAAAACAACAAAAGTAAGAACTTAATAATACCTTTCTGAATAAGTTCCTGTATCATTCCATGTGTACTTCCTTAACAGATCTTTGCTGAGGCTTCTAATATATTCCTGTTGAACAGAAAAATTTGAATAAAAGACTGCTTTGCTCTGAGAAGTACAAGCTTAAAATATGGTTATTACTGAAAAATTAATTAAAATTGATGTATACAGATTATTTAAATCGATGTGATGAAGAGAAAAGAATTTCTCTGTTTATTGCCATTATTCTCTTTATAACATTAATTTGAATTATTATTATTATTATTATATTTATATTACACGAATACACTTTTTTATTACGTAAATAGTGTTATGGCCAAATACATATAATAGCAAATAATATATAATGGCATATGGGCAGATACATATAATTTTTGTTTACGAAATGAAATGACTGGTTATGATAAATACGTATTTATCATTACCATTTTCTTTCAGTTCACACTAATATCTTTATTTACTATTATCATTTTCTTTTCCATTACATGAACACCGAAGTACATTAAAATTTTAATGCCAAATTACGTATATAGTAATTAATATCAGTTTACACCAGGATATTAGCAATTCGTTTAATAAAACATAAAATTACCGAAAAAGTATCTTCAGCTAAATTAAGTCTTCTTCAGTACCAGTTAGATAAGTTTTTTTTTTGACTTATTAAACAAACGGAGAGCACTTTTATATATCTTATTTACTTACATATTTCTCCTTCTCAGATATTCCCCTAAGCATTTTTAATGTATGATTTAGAAACTGATTCGCATAATTTTTAACTTTAACCCTAAATTCAAGATATAGACTTCCCATAAGTATGATAATTCCTAGAATCAAGGTCGCTCAAAGACACTTTGACTCTTTCGCCTAGAATAGACAGCGTTTCTAAAGCCCACTTAATCTAGCAGGCCGCGGTAGGCGTGGAATAGTTTCCACTCTCCAGTTAACTTCGCACCATTCGAGCTCTATACTCGCGGGCGTTATCGTCTATAAATATCGCGTCGATACCTATTGTAGCCATAAAAAGACGCACAAATGGGTTTAGAATTTCTGTGCGATATTGGATGGTTGTGACGGAACAACCAAGAATCACATAGAGGTCGGCGTAGCCGTTCTTTGCTATCCCAACTCATACAAGTAAGCTTCCTCCTCTGTAATGGTCTCTTTCGCCAGTATTTAGCATCCGATAGCATATCCCTTGCTTTCGCCATATCATTGCCCTACCGGAATTGTTCTGAATGTTAAATCAAGATTCATGCTTAAAGAATACTTGGTCCTACTGCTCTGGTATCCAACTTTGATGGTTACGGGCCAAATCAACCGCATTTCCAACATGCGATGGGGACAAAGGAACACAAACCACGGGTCATCGGGCGTACAGTCCACCTTCATGCAGCCAACGAAGCACAGTTTGGCCAAAGAATATGTTAGAGGTTCTTTGGTTTGGCGGGATATGAGCCGTCCTGCAGCTGAGAAAGGCGACGCCAGCTGTCGTGCCGTTAGTGATCTACGGCGTCTTGCACATAGCGACAGGAAGCGATCGTATGCTGTTGTGGCGACCAGACCTACGTCTTGTACAGAGGTTTGATCCCTTTGATAAGGATTCCACAGGCTACTGATGACACTACAGATGTACATTCAGCTCCTCTCGCAACAACGCATTGTCTTGCATCAGCTTGCAACATACCGACAGCCCTCCAAGCATTTCATTGTGCAATGGTGTCTTCGGCTCCTGCTTTCTGCTTTAGATATCTCGGATTACACAGAACTATTTTTGCTTGCGAACTGACGCATGAGTCCGGCATGCCCTGTTTAATGCGTTGTGGTGTGACTGCGAGATTGCGTTTTACGCTCATTTTGGTTGCCTATTTGCATTCAGGGATGCAACCTCTACCTCATATGTAAATTATATGTCTTAATTCCCTCTTTATATTTGTACTTTTTTTAGCGTTTCTTGCTAACTTTTTGAGCACGAGGGTAGTTCTAACTCTCAAGAAGTAAACATTTTAAGCTTTACAGTTGGAGAGTGCATCATCAACATGTGTGCAGGACTATATTAACAATGCTAATGACATGCTGTCGCATGTCATTGGGAAAGTTTGAAAGCTAAGATCTTAAAAGCATCACATCTGGAAATTTGAAGGTGACTCATAATTATAGTATATTTTACTATAAAATGAAAATTCCTAAGAATTTTGAACTTTTGCTGTTGTAATAGAAATTGTTGATATTTCAATAAATAATAAGCTATTAATAAATAACACGTCAGTTTATTTTTAAACAGTCATATTTTACGAAAACATAAATTTTTTAGCTTTTGATTTTGCTAATTTAAACTCTAAAGAATGCATTAGAAATAAGTTTTTATTTTATGTTTTTTGCGCTTTAACACATTAAGTGTTATATACGAGATGTCTTCTCTGTCAGGAGTATTCAGTATGCAACATCTCGTCTTCTGCATTAAGTTTTCTATTATATCACTGCAATTTCTTTTAATGGCTTGTTGAATAACTTAACCGAAAGATAAATGTATGTCGACAGATCTTGATTAGCTGCGTTTTTGTAACTCGGCTTTACGCAAATTCCTGAAGTTTTATAAAAAAGTTGTGACTCAGCATTTCAATCTGGTAGTTTCTAACGTCTACTAATTGTGCTTTGATATCGGTGGGAAAAATCGTAAATGTTATTTTGGAAGAAAATTATTCATTGCTAAATTCTAATGAAATTTAGGACGCATCAGTTTCGAGCTAGTATTTCTTACATCACACATTATGACATACGTCATATATGGTAGAATCATTACCTGAACTCAGTACTCGCAACATAAGAAAAGTTAGATCAATGCGTGTGTTTTTCATAATTCTTAACGTATTCGATTTGAAACCCACTATCTGTGCAAACACATCAGTAAGTGCATTATATGCAGGGCTCAGCTTCGAAAAAGAACAACTAACAGCTTCTATGAATTCTAATATTTTATATGGCCAGCCAAACAACGTTTGCATGCACATGGATCAATATCATTTGATCATTTTATTGTTAAAGGGAAATAAACAATTTATTTCATGAATTTCTATGAATTTCTCTGAGAAGAGTAAGTAGAGTTGTTGGATATGAATTCTTTAAAAATATCTGAATAATTCTCTCTATTTTAATCGAAAGATATATATCTCCGAACTGAAGTATAATAGCTTACAATTAGACAAAGCCCTATTCATAGTGTGTCCATTGAGATTTAGGACAAAATTCATAAAAAAAACCCCTATATTTAAAGACAAACAGCACTAGAATTGCTTATTCAATTATACACATTGTTCGTATTTTACGAACTTACAAATACTTTAACAGGAGGCAACTGCTGATGTGTATTACATATTTTAAAATTTTAAAATGATGCCAACATTTAATACATTAAATTAAGATCTCCTTTTAAAAACACAAAGTAATCTGCAATGTTTTAACTCGAATAGGAAGGCTAATTAAAACTGCGGTTTTATTTGCTTGATGTCAATTGTAATGTGTAAAAAAGGCAAATCAAATTTCCTTATTTGAACCAGCTCTGCTTTATTACAGAACATAGTATATTCTGCCTTCCCATTCTATTTGTGAATTACTTTTCGCCGATAAAAAATTTAACTAGTACTACCTTCTCCTGAAGAGTATCTAATCAAGTTTTTATCCCCTTAGCCTGAGTTGATACTGCCTCTGGATTATAAGTAGAATACTTTCATAACTAATAACTATTTATTTAAAAAATACCGGATGATTGTCACTTATTATAATCCTATAATTATAGCATTAAATTTTTCAGCCTTTCAATTTCTAACAGCAGTTTTTGGTTGCATGAATTCAAACAAAAATTCGTATTTATAGTCCTTTCCACAGCAAGAGACTTTTTTAAAGATAAAATAATTAAACATATTAGTGACCATTATCCCTAATCTCAGGCTCGTGCGAGGAGACTTTTACTTCTGAGAAAAAGCCTTATGACTACACCTCCAAATAATTTTATATATCAAAATCGCTGAAACAACCTTGTATTTGGCGTACATTTACTAAAACACTCAATCGATTTCGAGGGCAGCTACAGGTCCCTCCTCATCAGGAGAATAAAATTTCTGGAAAGGGAAAGCAACCTCAGTAACGGCTTTTTTATACCCTCGGGTAGAACCACGCTCGAGGAGGCAACGCCATCTATTGGCAAAAATAATAACCAAGAATTATGTTAATAGAATTTTAAAAGCGTTAGGAAGAATTGGATTGGACTTAAAATCATTCACTAAACATGCTAAATCTTTGTGAATATGAAACGCCTCAAGAAAATCCAATTCACTAAAGAAAGAAGCGTTTTGGATAATTTTTGCAGATCCAAAGTCAAAATTATGATTGAATTTCCAACTATGATACGCTATTGACAGCTATTTTATTCTAATTTTATGTATCATTAATGCACCCCACTTATTAAAATTTTCCTAGACCCTTTAGCTTTCTAGCAGTCAGATGACTACATAATTCTGTTCTAAGCTACATCACTAAGCGGCTTTTAGAGCTTGAACTAGCAGCTATTCACAGGCATAAATGAAATGTACTGTAGGATTATTTTCTGAAGCAGATATTAAACATACCGTACTTTCGCCGCAGCGGATATTTTAAGTACATCTACATGAGCATACATTTATTACTCGTTCGTTCGTTACGGAGAGACGGGGACGCCCTAACTTTACCATTGTGGTTATACGGGCATGGTCCCACGCCCTCCTCCTGGTTTTTCATATCAGCTCCACCACAGCCAAGGGAGCGGACAAGCCAGTACCAGTACGGTCCCTGTCGAGCCTGATCCCATCCTAGGTACAATACCCGGGTTCTAGTCCTGTGAAGAATAAGTAAAATAGTACCTGATATTTTACCCCCGTGGTTGAGACTGTCTAAGTACAGATCCTAGCCAGTACTTCCCAGGAATTCTCCTGAGTCAACCCCCGGGGGGGATACATTTATTACTTGAGTTACTTAAGTTACTTTAACACTATTTTGATTAAAATTAATTTCTCGATACACATCAAATGCGGTGCCAGTTAAACGTATCGGCCTAGGTAGTCATCCGTTTTACCTTCCCTTAAACCGCCACTGTTTAGAATTTCTCTGTTTGGTAATTTTTTTGCGAATGAATTTCATGCTGTTTATTCATACTTTCGTCATTTGAGCCAAAGTCATTCAATCTGCCTCTTTTGAAGGCAGAGGCTCTTTTGAAGGTGTTTTTTTTTTTGAAGGTATAGTGGATAAACATCTCCTCCTCGAGATCCAATCTTCAAGAGATATTGATCAAAATGCGAATAAAGATATCTTTATGTTACTCAGGAATAGGCATGAATTCCCCTCTCAACAGCAAAAAACTATGAAGATGATCTAGTGTCATCACACTGCCTGCGGTCTACCACTGGCACTAATCATAAAAGGACACTATGGACACTGAAGATATAATACGCAATCTTTTTCTTTCAGACCTTTTTAAAATTTATTGTTTTAAGCCTTTACCGGTAATATGATTCTGCAGATTTAAATTATGTGGCTCAACATGAAGTTTTGCTTCTAACTGTAATCAAGGAATGTGTAGCAACAAGAAATTTAGAAATAATAACCAGAAAAAAAAAGATTTGAAGACAATAAATATTAGAATACTAATACATCAGTAGAGGAAAAAATGAGAGTTCTGAGCCAGGGACCACAGGGAGCGGGAGTTGAGGGAGCTCC
>KK120848.1:0-35153 GCA_000611955.2 Stegodyphus mimosarum
AATAATTTTTAAATGAGCATATCTTTAGAATTTCCGATACACAGTCTCGCGCGCTGTAGATAACATTTTTTTAAATTTTTCGTACAGTGTTGCCATTGCTCGCTTTGAAATCGTTGAATTTCTTAATCAAAAACTCATAAATGCTTTACAAAATACGAAATATAATAAAACAAATACCAAATTAAGGCTTTCAAATGCCCATATTCAGTGGAGGATTACGTTATTCAAAATTTGGTGGCTTTAAGTACCGTTGTTTTACCTCAATGTAAGAAACATACATACATTCATGCAGATTCTTCATCATTTAATTTCTTTAAATATAACAACGGGTGATAATATTTGGCGGCAACAATTTGAAAAGTGAAACAGACATTTAAAGTTTTCAACGCAAAATGTCAAAATGAAATTAATACCCCTTCTGGGCCAAAGCCAAAAAAAATATATATATAGGAAGAATGTTAAATATTCTTGATTCTCATTCTGAACTCTCAAAGCTTTCTCTTAAGAATAATACGACAAAAGAAAAAAAACTTTGTTTAATTTTAAATTACTTAATTTAAAGCAAACTTTAAAAACCTGCGTTTAATGAAGTAAAATTTAAGACTATATTTTTAAATATTCACTTATGTTTGTCAAATAGGTACAAATGAATATAAGTAACTGAAGTACATAATTTAACACTGGAATCTTTATCAGAACTTCTGTACATTCTAGTTGATTTCGCATACATAACTGTAGTCCTGAGTAGGAACAAGGAGCTTACTAAAAGCTATGTTCCTGCGTCTGTAGAAGATACAACAAAGATGAGGAGGGTTTAAATTACCCTTTATTTTGCTTATCGATTTTACATACGTTCCCGAACTTCGGGATACAAAGACCAACCACTTGTGGTCTAAACGTAAAAGAATATAAGACTACTAACTTAACTAAAACTTAAATAAGAGCTAACTTTTTGATATTTTACACAAATGACTAGCACTAAGACTGGCCTTTTAAATTACTACGTCTGTAGTACGCAAACTGCGGAAAACTACAATACATCTTTAACTTTCAAGAGGGTTAAACCTCTGGCCTTAAAGGCGGACAGTAACTGATGGCAAGCTCGCTTAAAAACTCGTAGCAAGAGGGCTCTCTCTCCTTCCTGGCAAAAAGCCACAACTTAAACACTTAAGCGTTAGCAAGTACAATTTGCATAAACATATTCACGCGTTAATTCTGGAAGTGGAAAATAAGAGATGATAGTAAACTTTTAAAATAAAATAAACGTTAGTGAACTTAAAATCCTTACATCTTGAGGTTTATTTTCTCAATACAGTTTAGTTTAAAAAAATGTGAATAAACACAAACTTTTTTATTTCTTAGAATGTTTTTTTTTTATAACTGAAAGCAAATACAAGAGGGAGTAAGGAGTATTTTAAAATTAACAAAGATAAACTGTATTCATAAAATGCTTAATTCTGCCCATTAATTGAGAAAATTAATTAAAAGTAAAAGTTAATTAATTTAATTAATTAATTAAATTATTGAAATTATGAAAAATTAAGAGTGTAGCACTGAGGCCCATAACCAAGTGATAATAGTGACCTATCTCTTCTAAAATTTCTAGAATCGCGTTCTTTTCTGAATAAATGATGTCAATAAAACTACCTTTTGAAAGTTTTGAATTAAAACTCTTAAAGTTTTAACCACCTATTTGGAAATAATTTTGACATGAGGATTCGAAAGATTTGAATTACGAGAAAACGCGAAGCTTAGAAATTTCAAACCTGGAATCTTTTACAAGATCCCTGATATACGAAGATTCGAATATCTAACCCTTAATAAAAGTATTAGGAAAAGATTTCCACTCTTGAATAACGTCATGTACGAAGATAATTCTCAAGGATTATTTGAGATAAATGTGAACCTTCGATCTACAAGCATTAATTATAAAGAAATTAATTTTTAATTATAGAAATTAATTACTAATTGAAAGATTTGTGTTTTTGAAAATGTTAAAATTGTTATGAAGTTGATGATACTTATTCAATTTGAAAAACTATTCTTTTCGTTTTGCGATTTTGCATCGGAAACATTAAATATCGGTTTACTTTTCAAACTGTTGCCACCAAATATTGCAGCTCTGTATTATATTTAAAGAAATTAAATAAACAAGAACGTGCATAAATGTATGTGTGTTTCTCGCACTGTGATAAAACGACGGTACCTAGAGACATCGAATTCTGAATGACGTAATTCTGCTGCGAATATGGGCATCTGGAAGCCCAAATTTGGAATTTGTTTTATTATAGATTTCATATTTTGTAAAATTTTAACGAATTTCTGATTAACAAGCTCAAAGATTTAAAAGCGAGCCATGGCAACGTTGTACAGAAAAAAAAACGTTTTTATCTCCAGCACGTGAGACTGTGTATCGGAAATTCTAAAGATATGCTGAGTTTAAAATTATTTTGCGATATTGTTCTTTAACTGAATTTTATGGTTTTTAAGTGCGAAGAACATGATATTTAATAAATAAAGTCAGCACACAAAATGTTAAAAAAAAGCCACTTTGGACGTAATTTAAAATTTGAAACCTTTCAGATTTCCCCCTTTTTTTGCTTTCTTTCTTTTTATTGTAGGGTAATATTCAATTATATTTTACGAAATTTAAAAGACTTTAACTTGATTGTGTGAGTTGTTTGTCTTAAATTTCAGTTCTCAAAATTGTGAGCATAGGTTCCGAATTAGTTATGCTATAGCGTTACGCAAGCCATACGAGATGGACTGATCTAGAAATGACGCAATCCATAGAAGTTATCACGATTTTTAGAATAGAGAGGGAGAATTAAAGGGAATTAAGCGGTTAGTTTAAATTATAATTTTGATTTACATATTTTTTATCCTACATATATATTATGGAATTTTATTCTTTTTCGTTCTGATTTTTCTAATTTTTGATTTATATATATATGAAAAACTTTTAAAGCCTTTTACAGATAAAAAAAAGAGCAAATGATAACAAAGAAAACACCAATACATTATTTTATTTAAAAAATTGCGTATATATAGCTTTTCAATCAGAAACAGCATTAGAAAAGATAAGGCGTTTCGATAATGGGTTTAGACTCCCCAGAGAAATAAATCTTGCTACCAAACAGAGAAAAAGGTGGTAGGAGGAATTGGAATTAAATCGATTCCCTCCTCTACTTTACCGTACGCAGCGCTTTTATGATAAATTACATTTTTCAAAAAAAAAGGTTTGAAATTGCATCTTCAACTGCTTCACATTTGGTACTTTTGTACGCTCAGGTTTATTTTTTATACACGGTAGTTAAAAATGGGAATAATTCCCAAACGGGAATAACTCTCATGAATTCATTATTTTAATCTGAAGTTGCAAATTAGAAGAAATGTTTTTTAGATAAACAACGGAAAATATAAGGAAGAATTTTAAAAGCACAGAAACACTATACTTTAAAACATTATTTTCTAAACTGTACCAGTCTATTCGAAAGAATAATAAGACAACTATTATCTATTACACCTTATTTCGTATAAATTTTAGAACTGAAGGGAAAAAAATAAAAATGTAAAAAAAAATATGTAGTTGTTTTAAAATGTAAAAGAACCTTCATCAATAGCAAGTTGGTTATTTTGTGAGGACTGAGTGTTCGGTGCATATTCTTGGCAAACATCTTCGTGAAATCCATAAATCCTGATCTGGAACAGGGAGCTGAATGCAGCTATGTTCTGTGGTAGAATATTGTGATTAAGTGGTAGAAGAACTGCACTTTAAAGGGATTTTAAATCCTCTTTTATTAAATCACAATTATTTACAACCACTTCCCAACTCGGGAGGGAGGATACAGAAAGTAGAGACCGCACTTGGGCCTAAAATGAACAATCAAATAATTTAAGCTAAAACTAAATAGAAATTAAATAGTCGTTGCTCACAGAGCTATAACGCGAGGTTGGCCTCTAAACTAAATGGTGCGTAGCAAGATGTAACTAATACTGACGCACTTGGGATTACTTCAATAAGTAATCAGGTAAAAGCGCTACGGCTTAGAATTTAAATACTAGCAAGTCAGGCGAACGTTGAATAGAGTAACCGTGGTCTGAGACTAAAAGCTCTCTCACACTGAGAGGTTTCTACCTTCCGTTAAATAGTACTTGGCTCCACTTCAAATTAGCATAAAGCTGAAACGTGCGCTTATTCTAACGGGAAGTTGAAATGAGAAGAGATAGAAAAAGTTAAATTAAAATAAAACTTTGTTAGTTTAACTAAAACCTTACAATTTGAATTGATTATGGCAAAATAAAAGAAAGCTATCCTCCGTCATGTGCTTCTAAGGGCTAAAGGGAAGGAATGCTTTCGAAGAGGACTATCTAAGGACAAAAACCGTCAGGCAGGCAATCTGTTTGGCTTTTTTGGAACCCTTATCGAAGCTTACATTTTACAGCTGAACAACTCTTAAAAATTAAAAATAACAGGAATGGATGAAACTTTTCAGAGTACATTATGGAATTTGACTCAAAATTTGGACGTAGCCTTGCTATTCGCTGAATGATAAATATTGCAATAAGTTTCGGTCAAAGGAATGCATAGAGAGAAAAGGCTAAAACAGAAAAATGTGCAGACATCGATGTTGCAATGAATCACGGAATGCGAGTTTTGAATTTATTAATTATTAATTGCATTTTATTTATTGAAAAACATGGCTAATTTTTTACAACCAGTTATTTCTGTATGCATTTAGTTCCTCGTTAACGATACAAATAACCTATACAATAAAAGTAAGAATAATAGTCGGAATAAGAATCATATTTGTTTAAAACTGTTTCACTAGTAAAACGATATGATATCCGAGTGGACAACATCGGCCAGTTCAACCTCAATTGAAATCTCGGCGGACGAGCTAGTTGCATGGAGTTTTCTTCATGTGTAACATAAATGCAAGCCCCTCAATCGCCCAACAAATAAGAATTGTTGAGCACAGGTCGTTTAACCCAAATTCAAATCTAGGCAAACGGACTAGATTTTAACGGGAAAATCTAGGCAAACGGAGTAGATTTTAACGGGAAAACCATGAAGGCTCTCATGCATCTGCATGAAAGCTTTCGTGGTTTTCCCCAGGTGAACAGTGAAGAAAAGCCATGTTCTCTTAAAAACATGCTCCACAAAGAAATAATTTTCCTTAGCCAGATAGCAATTTTGTACTTCACCATAATCCAATAAAATATAAGTATATATCCAAACCAATTACAAGAAATTTTATCTTCATAATACATCCGACAAAGGTCCTCTGCCTCAGACAGAAAGCTCTCCTTTACTTTCCGCCCATCAGCGGTCGAGCGGTAAAGTTGCCGAACACTGGTAGTTTAGTCTGGGATTCGAGTCTCGGCGAACAGGCTGACTGCACGGGCGTTTTCGTGGTGTCCCCCATGTGTAACATGTATTCCTCGTGCGTAATATGAGACAGATTTCCTTAAAACGTTCTCCACGTAGGCATCAATCCCTTTAGACAGAGAGCCCTCATGTGCTTTGCCGTAATTACGTAAACCAAACCAAACAGAATGCGGAGATAGTTTTATGTTAGGTTAACTCCTGCATTAGTTTTATGTTAAGTTAACTGCTTAAGGCTCTGCGCATTCTGCCACATTCTTTATTACTAAACAACGGGAAATCACTTACGGCCTCAACAAGTAATAAATTTTCATGAAAACTCGTTTGAAATTTTATTTTACTTTATATACTTTCTTTACAGCCACAGATTTAATAATAGCAAACTGTAAACATGTTGCAAAAATTAAAGATAATTGCTATGAAATTTTTAAACTTAAAAACTGTGCTTATTTAATATCCTCCAGTGTATTCTTATTTCATTTTTCAAAACATCTAAGACAAATATTTTCGTGCAGACATTTTTTAGGCTTTATTCAGGTAACTTCCTTAATTTAAAATTTCCTAAAAAAAATCCTTAAGAATATTTTACTTACCTTCAAAGTTTTATCGAGATAAAAAAAAAGCTTAGAAAATTCGCTTTGTATTGTTACATGAAATTAAGATAAAATGGTAATTCAATTTCGATTAACACGATACCGTTATCTTCATCTTCATGCTAATACGAAATCTACATCTTTTGGGATGATTCTTAAAAAAGGCAATTTAAATGATAATAGCTTCTTTAGCAATTCATAATTTCATAGCAGAAAATAACTCCATAAATACCTTGATAGGAAACTAAAGCAAGGAGAAGGTAAGCGTAAACTTAATACTTAAGTTAATAACATTTTCTTTCATTATTTATTTTATTTTATAAAGAAAAATAATTAAATTTTTTTTTCATTCTTTCTTTGGTACCTTTAATTATGAAGCTGTACGAAAAAAATTTAAGAGTAAAGATTAAATCTTGTCCCTAAACAAACAAACAAAAAGACCATTAGCTTAAAATATTATCTTCATTATTGGAAAATTGTCTACAGCGAAGGAAATAATAGAGTACGAGAAGTAAGTCTGTTGTGAATTAGAGGAATTGAGAAAGACATACAGGTGGGTTTGGCAGCTCAGTTAAAAGCATTTAGTTAACTGCCGACAGTTCCTTAAAAGTTAGGATAATTGTCAGAAGACGATTTTAAATTTCATCAATGTTCAACAAATACTAAATGCAACAGTGTTCAATAAATATTAATTATAAAAGGACGGAATATAAAAATGGGTTATAATTATTTGATTCTTTCATCTTGAACAGAGCCTAATAAGGAGAGTTTAGGTCCTCAAACACAGCATTTTTTCTGGGCTTCCCTTTTTACTTCCTTGTACAATGTAAAAGGAGTATTATAATCACGAAAAATTCCGGGTACCATATAACGAAAATATCCATTTTCACCGCTATCGAATGCAATTTAACGATGCTTTTGCATGATATCTGTACGAAAGGACAGAATAAAGGACTCTTTTTCCCAAAACGAATTATAAAACTAATTTAAAATGGAATCAGAGCAGATATTTCCATGGCGTCTATACGTACGTACGTAAGTACGTATATATGTACGTATGTGTGTGTATGTATCTCACATACGTCAAAAAAAGTAGCCTCAGAACGTTGAAATTTTGCATAGAGAACTGCTATAGCCTGTAGTTGTGCACCTCCCTTTTTGGTAGCAATCGGCTGTACCAAAAGTACATCTCTCTCTCTCTCTCTCTATATATATATATATATCCACTCTGTTACTCGGCTCATTGAGCTCAGTTTTTTATTTTTATACGTTGGTAAATTGTGCATTTTTTGCTATAAAAATGATTGAAATATGTTGTTCCTATCTTCCGGTTAAGGCTTTTATGCCTTTAGTTAACTTCCATGCAATAGTTGTAGAATTATCAACAATTTAAAAGTTGTTTAAGTGAGGCTAAGTCTATTTTTTAAGCAACTATATTTGTTTACATTTGAAAGTTAGCAGAATAGTAGATTTGTTGCCAATTTAGAGAAACTAAGTTTCGCATTAACAAAGATAACGCGTTCTTTTATTATTGAGAATTAAATCATGCTTAATCCATTCTGAAATTATCATTTAAGTTTTTAAATTATCCCATATATTGAGTCAGCATAGCCTCCTCAGCAAATTCAGTTTGTACGCCTTCAGTGTCTGTTTGTCGAGTGAGATCAAAAGTAAACTTTCAATTTTGGGCACCGAAAAATCTGCCTTCTTGCCCGCTGGCCGAATTGCTTGTTTTTGCGTGGAAACTCTAATTACAATTCTAAAAATTAATCTTTAAATTGTTTTAACTGTATTTATGTTTTATATTTTTCTGTATTTTTCAATTTTTAATAAAGAATTTTTGCCTTATCGCGAAGTGAGAACTGAATAAATTGAATAAGAAATATATCTCTAAATGAAATTCGAGGCAATAAATTTAAACGAAATGCAGGAAAAATGCGTATAATCCAATATTCCGTACAAGGAAGTCATGTGGTGTACACATCAGATTTTTTTACTTACATTATGGATGAAAAGATTGACAAACGAATTTTGTCTGTAGCAAAACGAATTCTTCTTAAGAATAATAGATTTGAGGAGGATATTTCCCTTTTAAATCAGGTGTTTTTTACAGACGATTCATGGATTCTTCTACGTGGATGTGTGTAACAATAATCATCGAACAAGGCGTTCAGAATTAGTACATTTTTTTATGGACTCTCATTTCCAGCTTTGTGTTTGGCGTGTCAAAGCGACATCAAGGCATCTATTTTTTTAAAAAAACTATCAAGAATGCTGATGTCTTTCCAAGATATTATTCAAAAGTTCACTGCTTTACCGTGGGAATATGAACACCATTCAAATCTGGTACACAATTCTGGTGAGAATATACTACAAAGACTCACTACAGAAACTATTTCCCCGTGAATATGCTGGTGGAGTATTTTTAGCAAAAGAATCATCTTATCTAAAACATTTAAACCCTTGGACTTCCAGATCTTACCAGTGTAGTTTAACTTTTTGTAGAGACAATTAGAAAAAAAAAACTTTGCATGAAAAGACTACGCGAACTAACGGAAAGTTGAAAATTCTATTCAGAGTACAGATGTACACTCACGTTTGTGAAAATTGCAACACCATGAAGGACTTACGCGAGTGAGCTGAAATTTTCAGGAAATGCAAAGTAGCGCATGATATGCAAATGATTAGAATTGCAAATCCGTAGCGCATGCGTATGTTGAGCAGCGCCCTCTGAACGGCTGATGGATCCGAATAAATAGACGGCTGTAGCGAGGCGTGTATGGTTATCGGTGGTTATCTGCTAGTGGTAAACGTTAACTCAATCTGTACTTATGCCTCGTCGACGAAAGAGA
This sequence comes from Stegodyphus mimosarum, assembly GCA_000611955.2. Taxonomy (NCBI): domain Eukaryota; kingdom Metazoa; phylum Arthropoda; class Arachnida; order Araneae; family Eresidae; genus Stegodyphus; species Stegodyphus mimosarum. The sequence continues at coordinate 8,835 of KK120848.1, forward strand.
GCGAGATTTGAACAACTTACAGAGTTTGAACGAGGGAGAATCATCGGCCTTCGTGAAGCTGGATTGTCGTATCGTGCAGTAGCCTCTCGTGTGCAGCGTAACAGCAGCACAGTGATGCGCGTTTGGAAGCAGTGGACGGACGAGTGTCGGACAACTCGGAAATCCGGGAGTGGACCCCGAAATGTGACGTCAGCTCGCGATGATAGACACCTGGTCCGCATGGCGCGGACGGACCGTACAGCTTCCTCTAGACAATTGGCAGCACTGTGGTCAATAGCTACAGGTGTTTCATTGTGTGCTTCATCAATTCGTAGACGTCTGCTGCAGTGTGGACTGCGCGCACGGACTCCTTTATACAGGATCCCCCTAACGCACGACCATCGCCGCCTGCGGCTACAATGGGCCAATCAGCATAGAGACTGGCGTGCTGATTGGCAGCATGTCGTGTTTTCTGACGAATCCCGCTTTAATTTGTGGTACCATGATGGCCGCATTCGTGTCAGACGCTATGCCGGTGAACGCCACCTTCCGGAGTGCATTATCGAACGCCACAGTGGACGAACACCCGGAGTTATGGTCTGGGGCGCCATAGCATATCATAGACGATCTCAATTGCTACGAATTGTGGGCAATCTGAACAGCAACCGGTATATCCGTGAAGTTCTACAGCCCGAAGCTGTTCCCTTCCTTCAAAGCTTGCCAGGCGCTGTATTTCAACAGGACAATGCCCGCCCTCATACTGCTCGGATTGTTAAATCCTTCTTTGCAGCGCAGCAGGTACAGCTTCTTCCTTGGCCTGCGTGTTCCCCGGATATGTCGCCAATTGAACATGTGTGGGATGTCATTGGTCGGCGTCTTGCTCGTGATCCTCGTCCTGTTGCGTCTGCAGACGAACTTTGGGTACGCGTACAAACGATATGGAATGCTCTTCCTCAGTCAGACATTCAAACTTTGTTTGACTCCATGCCACGTCGTGTAGCAGCACTTATTGCGGCGCGTGGTGGCCACACAAAATACTGATTCTGATCTCTTGTTCTTGTTTGTTTGCTTTGAACATTTAATCATTTATTTGTACCACTACCACTCAACTGTGTATTAAATTGCATTCAATTATGACGATTCCTTCTTGGTGTTGCAATTTTCACAAACGTGAGTGTATATGTTGCTATTCAGAATACAGAAAACGAAAAGCTTTTTACGGTTACTTGGAAGATGTTTAAACATATAGATATTCATTAATTTAAACATATAGATATCCATTAAACATACAGATGTTTAAACATATAGATATATGCAAAGAATGGGTCGGATAACTTTTGCATCCCTAAAATTTAAATAATACCTACAAACAGTAGATAAAATATATGTTCTGTTAGATGCTGTATTAAAATTACGTAAAGTTAGAGAAAAATACCATTTTTTAAGAGAGAAAACCATTAGGAAGATCATATTTCTGAAATTGAACTATATACATCTATCTGAAATTCGGTCGATAATTCGGGTTCCAAACTGAATGGTTTATCTGCTAGTACTTACATAAATATTTTCCATAGTACTGAGTTGACTGATGAATTATTTATTCAATTAGATGAGATGAATGCCATACGCAGTGGGCATAACTTAATATTGGCATCTTTACATTTATTGGAGGAGTTAAAGCAACAAGAAGCAGCCCAATATTCATGAATTTTCAGAACTAGTTTCGAATCCTTCAAATTTATGAATACTACGCTGGTTCTTAATGCTTTAACTTCTCCAATAATCGTTATTCGGCGTGGTATTTTTAACCAAAATCTTTACATTTGTTTACGTTTCATGCACTGCCAGTGAGTATCATGTGAAATGTTTTAAATGATGTACAGAGAATTATGCTGTGAAATCGGTAATAACGTGTACACAGGTGTTCCGATTAGAATAGACACATTTCTCTGCCTCTGAATGGCAGCAGAAGAGAATTGATTTAGAGAACGCTAAGTGGTAAGAGTGTGAACTTTAAAACTTGCTTGATGCAGCTTTAATACTGCGGATGCGATGTTAAATAGATTATAGATTAGAATAATTTGTTTTGGTACTCTAATAAATTCCCTTTTAAACTAGACTGAATGTTAATTTAGAAAGAAAATCCGCTGAACCACAAATGTAGAAGCTCAGATGCAGCGTTTAGATTCATCGTAAATCTCGGTTAGAAACGCCATGCCATTATTGCCTATTCAACAACTAGTATATGACAGTAAATTATCTGTGATACAAGGCTGACATCTCTTAAGTATACACGTCAGTTCTGAGCAGAATTCTTTGAATTTATGTTTTATCTCCTGCCTTTTCTATCTTCATCGAACATTAGACAAGCCTCTTTAAAAGACCCTGCTTTCCTGTTAAAGGTACAAATAAAGCTATACTCAATCGATTTAAAAAACGCCTAATTACTATAATCTACAACTGCAGAGAAAGCCCTCCCCTTCACCTGTTTCAAGTGACTGCATTCTTTTCACTCCTTATCGATTGCTTTCGAATAATCCTATAATGTTTAATCATAAAACTCCCCAAAACTTATCGCTTACTAAGAAAAGAGAAAACCTGTGTAAAGAAATGGTTAAAAAAGAACTGTAAGAGGCCCTCACGCTTCAGCGCATTACGTTAATCGAAAGTTTTCCTGCGAGGAAAACAACTTCCTTTTCTGTGATAAATGGATATTCCCCTGCTGATTTCACTCCCCAGCTCGATGTCCCACCCCCGCTTTGCTAGCTTCTACCGAGTTGCTCAATCTTGAAAGATTTGTACCGCTCTAGGTGTGCCCGTTTTAATCTTTCGACGAGGATTCATACGAGTTGTAAAACGTGCTCATTAAAAGGAAGCAAGCAGATTGAAGCGGCCATTAATTCTCCCCGAAGAGTTAATTTGGGGACTTAATAGACACTGGCGGGTGGTGAATGATTGTTAATTCATTGCAGGTTGTGGAGGGCTCGTTGCGTTGCAACGTGGGACGTATAACAACAACATGAGTTGTTCCTACGCCCCACACTTTGGAATCGTGAGGTATTATTCGTAATTAATTGAAAATATGGAAGTGAAAACGTGTTACTCAACCGCCCTTTTCCCAAAAATTAATTTTCGGCAAAGTCGCGAGAGTATGCTGTAATGGTTTTCTGAGGTTCAAAATGGCAGCTTAAATTCTTCATAGCGATGTAATTTCAACCAAAATATAGACCCATTAACGGAATAATTAGGATTTAAAAATTGCGGAGCGGCTGATTTTACGTAATGCCACTCATTTATTTTATCGAGGAATAATTTCTATTATTGCAACGCTTCTTCGGAAATCCTCTTTACCAAAGCATATTTCTAACATTTGACATATTTTTTTAGCTGCTAAATATAATCCAATTAGAGACTTACTAACTTTTAAAATTTCATTTTTTATTTCATTACTATCTAGTATTCTTAAAATATTAACTATTCACAGAAAATAAATTGTATATTTATACATTTTTTTTGGGGGGGGGGGAGGACTGTTTTTTTTTCTTTCAGGACACCCTGTACATTCATGAACCTTTTGTCTACAATTCTATTCTACTCTCTAGAAGCAGTGGTTTTTCTCATTTATTATTAAGTTATTTTCCTATTTTTGTAGTTTCTACATAAAAAAAAAGCAGAAATGCTATAAAATGGCTCTTAACAGTAAAAAATACGTGAATATTTTATATAATCTGTTCCATTCAAATAACATTTAAAACAGATAAAATATTGCCCAAAATTGAAGAAATTCCACCTAAATATTTTTGAATATATAATGTTCTAAAATGGAGCATTAACAAGCAAAGAAATAAAGTAGCAAAGAAATAAAGTAGAAATAAATCACCAAGCGCCATTTTCTTAAGCATTTTACATTGTACTCCCTGTAATTAAAAGATTTTAATTATCCTTTTAATAAGAATTAAAATTAACAATAGAAATAAAAAATACATTGAAGATTCTGAAGTTAAATGAAAATATTATGACAATAGAAAAACAAAGGTATCAGTTTCTTAATAAGATACGAACCCGTTTCTGCTACATAGATTGATCAATCTAGGACACTATTGTACATTACGTTTTAACATATATTCATATGTTATGAATATGTTTTAACATAATATTTAACAACATTTTCCTTATATTTAGGCGATCAGTGATATTTAGCGCTTTAAAATTTTCTACTCTATTCTTTTTTTTTTTTTTTTTAAAGAGCTTTGCTTACATGGCATAGCTATAAGGCACCTGTTATGATAAACATCACCTCTGAGGTTTTATTACCAAAACAGAGTACACATTAATTATATCATGGTATACAGTCGAACTGACATTCTTTGAATATTCTTAAGTACAGCATAAAAAGCAGAAGTATTGGGCTTTACTTTAATGAATATTGTTGTTACATAACTTTGCTTTACTTGAATGAACATTGTCGCTAAAATAAAGAATAAAAAGCAGAAGCATTTGGCTTTGCTTTAACGATCATTGTTGCTACATTACTTTTACTGCAGTACTTTAATTAACATTGTTGTTACATTAGTTTACTTCGTACTCTAGTACTTTACCTTGTAAAGACATTGGGATATTTTTGAAGCAAGGAAGAGATGAAAAATGAACAATGCCCTCGCTGGGGTTCGAACCACGGATCTCTGGTATACGCGTGGAGCGTACCGACCACTACACCACAAAGGCATGCCAAAATAGCGGGAGAAATACCTTATATACTCCCCCTTTTAAAGGGCGACTGGGGATTAGGGGCCCCAATCGCCAAATCCTGGTGGTGAAAAATGATCATCCACCACATTTTTTAGTTCGGGCGCTAGTGTAGAGACATTAGGTATTTATGAAAGCAGGAGATGTGAAAAATGAGCACTGCCCTCTCCGGGATTCGAACCACGGACCTCTCGAATACGCGCCGATAGTGCTGACCACGAAGGCATGTCAAGAAGGCGGGAGAAATACCTCATAACTTTACTTTAATGAACATTGTAGCTAAAATACAGAATAAGAAGCAGAAGTATTTGGCTTTACTTATTGAACGCTGTTTCTAAAATACAGAATAAAAAGAAAAGTATTTGTCTTTAATGAACATATTGTTACATAACTTTGCTTTAATGAACATTGTTGTTACATAACTTTACTTCGTACTGCAGTACAAACATTGTTGCAAAATTACAGAAAAAAGCAGAAGTATTTGGCTTTATTTTAATTAACATTGTTATTACATAGTTTTAGTTTAACGAGCATTGTTGTTATATAACTTTACTTCAGTTCGTACTGCAGTACTTTACTTAAATGAATATTGTTGTTAAAATACAGAATAAAAAGCAGAATTATTTGGCTTTACTTTAATGAACATTGCTGTTACATAACTAAACTTTAATGAACATTGTTGCTAAAATACAAAATAAAAAGCAAAAGTATTTGGCTTTACTTAAATGAACATCGTTGTTACACAACTTTACTTCGTACTGCGGTACAAATATTGTTGCAAAAATACAGAAAAAAGCAGAAGTATTTGGCTTTACTTTAATGATCCTTATTATTACATAACTTTACTTTAACTTACTAAGCAACTTTAATGAACACTGCTGTCACATTAACTTTACTTTAACTTACTAAGCAACTTTAATGAACACTGCTGTCACATTAACTTTACTACTGTATTTTAATGAACATTGCTGTTACATGACTTTACTTTATTTCGTACTGCATTACTTTACTTAATGAACATTGCTGCTAAAACACAATAAAAAACGAAAGTATTTGGCTTTACTTTAATGAGCATCGTTGTTACATAACTTTGCTTTAATGAACATTGTTGTTACATAACTTTGCTTTAATGAACATTGTTGTTACATAACTTTGCTTTAATGAACATTGTTGTTACATAACTTTACTCTACTTCGTACTGCAGTACTTTACTTTAAGGAACAATATTGCTAAAAAAGCAGAAGTATTTGGCTTTGCTTTAGTGAACATTGTTGTTGCATTCCTTTGCTTCCTACTGCAGTTCTTTAATGAAAACTGTTGCTAAAATACAGAATGAAAAGTAGAATTATTTGGCTTTACTTTAATGAGCATTGCTGTTACATACCTACGACTTCGATGAACTACGTTATTCAATAAGTAGAGTCGCAGTGAAATAAAGAGTAAGTACAACTAAACCATACCTCTGTAAAGAGTCCCAAGCAATTTAAAATCCCATTGCCCGAGTACGTTCGAAACTAATGCAAACAGATTAAGTATACATGGTTAGATTAACTGTGGCAAAGCAAACAGCAATCTCACCATCAGACAAGGGTTTCCAATCTAGCATGACAGCAACATCAATTTTAGGAAGAGCATGAAGAATAGATTGTATCTTAGAAATACGAGTCACGTGTCGTCACTCAGTCAATTAGTTGCCAAAATGTGAATACTATAGTGAACATTGATTAAATATTTCTTAGAACAGTGAAATACAGAAAAGGCTATGAACCAGTGCTCTAAGGCCAAAAATATGTACATTTACGAAGAGCTTTCAACGAAACACTTGTTTGTATTTAAGACAATGCGACAAAAATAGATGCACAGAAGTACACAAACATCAAGTATTCTCTGCTGCCAGGATTAAAACCCACGAAGCAACTAAACATTATTTCACGCCTTTACGCATTTTAGGCCAGTGGCTATCCTTACAGAAGAAAACAGAAATTATATATTCCAGGATATACCATTCTGACATATTAGCACTGAGTAATTTATGCAGGTGACAGAATTTATATTTCACGCTACTGGGGGTGCGTTTTCCAATTGTTCACATACAATATATTAAACAGCGTTCGGCGTAGCGGGCAGCCTTTTCGTACATGTTAATATATTGCATACAATATTAATTTCTAGCGCATTTAGAAATTAACGTAAATCAGCTCAACGGGCAGCATTCCCAAGCAATGCAGTAATTTGAATGTGTGTTAACTAGCTTAATGAAACAAAGCTTTCAGCGACAGATTTATTGCAATTAAATCACTGATAACATACTATACAATGTTAACTCGCTTTATTATATCTGATTATGACTTACCGTAATTTTAATGATATTTGACTGTGTTTTAATTTTTCCAGGCGCATGCGTATAAAACTAATAATTAATACGCGTAACGTTAACGCGTATAAAGCATAAAGTTATAACTGAACTATATTTCAAAAATATCATTCTGACTAATTAAAATTGCATTTGTTTTATCTTACCTGATTGTGAATTATCATACAAATAATTGCTGTAGGTGATGATTCATAACCAAATGCGGTAAAGCAAATACACTGTTGCGTTCTACGGGTTCGTGAATTTGGAGTAATTAATGATAACACTTGATGAAGAATCGAAACACAATTTATTCGCCAGTAAGCACTATTACACAGGACAGTTTCAAAGACACGTTTACACTCGTGGAAAAACAAAGACAAACACGCTGAAACAATCAGCAACACAGTCTTCAGTCTTTAACAGTGAAGACAGCTTCACGGCAAAGCATTAAAGTACAGCTCCCGACTCGGTCGATCGCTTCCATCCTAATCTCTTAACTCAAGACACTATTTTCTACCAGTATAGGCAGGGTATGTATAGCTTTAACGGGAGGTTTCACGCCAAATATGACAACCGTGCCTTTGCTTACCACTTTCTAGCAACCCTAAGCCTGCCGTTGACTCATGAGGCAGACATTGTTCTCCGCCCCGCTGGAGGAGCTTATTTTCTGCCTGCTTTGCGGAGAAGCTGTTTTATCGCGCAGCCGCTGGGTATTTCGCGATGACACATGTTACGATATTCAATTATGTAGAAATACGTAATGTACAGTAAAGAATCAACTATCACAAATTGTTAAGAAATTCTGAAAAATGTCAATCTTAATTTCTTAATTCTTTTTCACTTAATTTAATTCTTAATTTTTTCGCACAGTCGTATAATATAATATTTTATGGGCTTTAAAATGAATACGCCGCACCATCCATACAGACAGTATATAAATAGTGCAGCTTATTTATATATTATATATTAATTTATATATACCTTAAATATATAAAACGTATTTATATGTATACATATATCTATGCTAATCATTCGCACACAAATTCTTCAGTCTTCGTACTGCAGTCCTTCTAGTATGTTTTTATATAGTTGTTACCAATCTCACTTGTCTGACAAGGGTCAGCACAAGCCCACGGCATTCATCGTGGCAAGGAGTGATATGCGCCGGTCGTTAACAAGAGCCTTGTTTTTGTTGTTGTTGCTAATACCCTTGGGGCAGGAAAGCCTACACCAAGTCCAAGAGACCTTGTTGCACAAATAAATCACTGAAGTCGTCCTGCTCAGCCGACAGCTGTCTCAGGGAGACGCTTATACAATCCAGTAGGTGAGCGGGAGAGGCAGGGACGGAACGGGCACACGAAGGAAAGGCTCTTTCCCCTTCTAGGCAAGAGCTTTGGGCATCATATAGGCGACAACCCGAATTTAGCTCAAATCCTCTCCCAATTTGGAGAAAACACCCGAGGGGGAGGGGTGGGAAGTTCTTCCACCCCTCTTCCTCTACCACCAACTTATCGAGAGGACTTTCGGCTCGCAGCGTATTTAGAGTGACCCATGCGGCTATACATTTACAAATAGTCATACTTTATTAGGGATTCGAACCCGGGCCCCTCGGTCAAAGTCACTAACCACTACCCGTTTGGCCGGATAATATTATAACGTTATCGTTAAATTCCTTATATAACAATATTGAAAGAAATATTAAACGTAGAATATTATGATGACTATAGCTTATGAAATGTGAGGTCTCTAATCATCGAATTCTTAAATTAAAAAGCTAAAAGAAAATGAGTGTACTTAAGCTCAGAACTAACAACGCAATGGAAATAAAATATGCAATTAAAAATAAACAACATATCCAAACTAACGCAAGGAAATTATAGAAAAGAAGAAAACAAACACCTATTTTATGTTTAGTTTTGTCCTTTATTAGTGGATAATAACACAGTTTTATATAATGAAGAATAAAATAACATACTTAAACGTGCTCCTCACCAAACAAATAGCTCCCTGGATTAAATTTGATATCTCTTAGTGTATTTCTTTATTCTTTTATAGTGAGCTAATATAATGGTTCTATCAAGCCACTGTGAACAGCAGTTAATTTCCTTTTATGTTTCACAAAAATAAGACTTGGGACTTTAATGATAGTATTATTCTTCTCATTAGAAATGAGTAATAAACTGGAAGGCAAATATTTCTTTATCCTTGGAATAACATATTCCATAAACTTCACCATTACACGTACATTTTCTCATGAGTTATAAAAGCTTATCGTTTCTTGCGTGTTGCCACATTTGATCAAGGGGGGGAGGAGAGAATTTTTTTTTTTAATTATCACAATAGTGGCATTCAAATGTGACTAAAAACAGAGTAGGGCGACTGCCAAAAAGATATTATCTCCTGCTTTTTTTACTCTTAATTTTCCTGTCTTTAACTGTCTTTTAATGAATAATTGTTCCCTCGATTTATTATACTAATCATATTGTTTTAATTTTAATGCTAACAGGAACTAATTTTTACCCTATATCAAGTTCATGTTTGCAAAACACGAAGTATCAGGTATATGTAAAACACTTTTTACATTACATATGAAATAAATAGTCAATACATATTACATCTAATGCGTTTGACCTTTACCTGTGGTTATGTTTATAATGAATTGCATAACACTGTAATTTTTTCAATAACAGTTTATGTTTATTATTATCCCAAAGGGCTATTAATTTCGTTTCGGCATTTTGTGGCGTTTCACTATAAACGGGGTTTCAATTTTCAAATTGTTGCCACCAACTATTAGAGCCCTGCATTATATTTAAAGAAATTAAATGATGAAGAATCTGCATGAAAGTATGTCTGTTTCTCGCACTGTGAAAAAACAACGGTTTATTAAATTTTGAATAACGTAGTCCTCCATTCGAATATGGAGATCTGGGAGTCCGAATTCAGAATTTGTTTTATTATCGATTTCATATTTTGTAAAACTTTAACAAATTTTTGATTAACAAAATCAACGACTTCAAAGTCAGCAATGGCAACACTGTACGGAAAAATAAAACATTTTTATCTCCAGCGCGCGAGACTCTGTATCGGAAATTCTAATTATATACTCTTTTAAAATTATTTTGTGATATTATTACTGAATTGAATTTTATACGTTTAAGTGCGAAGAACACGGTATTTAATAAATAAAGGTAAACCACAAAACGTTAAAAAAAGCCCCTTTGGACGTAATATAAAATCTGGAAGTTTTCAGATTTCTTTTAATTTCATATGTTTTTCCTATTTATGATTGTATGGAATAATCTTAGAGCCATAATGAACTGATAGCTGCAAAATCGGAATAAACACAGCTACTTTAAAACAAACTAACAGCATATCACAACATGTTGTTATACACCGAACTACGATACAATTATTTTCTGAATCTAATTTCTGTTTTATCTTTGAAATCCAAACTACTACAATTTGAAGATGTCCTCAGTGCATTATGATTGGTACGAACACGCAAAGATTTATAATTACGGGAAAAGACGCAGTCTTAAGCCTAATTTCACTCACAACTAGCTATTGTTATAGGCAGTAATTTCTCGGTTTCTCAATGCTTCAACATTCGCTCTCTTGCGAGGGCTGAAGTCATTTGATTTTAATTTAGATTTGACTGATGCGCATTTTAGATTGGATGCATTTCAAACGGCAATTACAATTCCTCCAGCCAATTAATATCCTTCTAAGACTCCGAGAGATAGAATAAATAATTTAAACTTTCCATTAAAATATTATTAGCAGCTTGGGTACTGCATATAAAGCTATACATATAAGACTCTAACTTAATTTACACAAAATGGCTTTATTTTCCTGAAACATAGTTTAAACAAATTTATGTAAAACTTATGCAAATGACCTATATGCTCCCTACTAAAATTCACCACAATTACTTTTGAATGAAGGTTAGGTTAGGTTAGGTTATTCAATTATGGCAAAGCACACGAGGGCTATCTGCCTAAAGGGAGGGATGCCTTCGTGGAGGACTTTCTAAGGGAAACTGGCTCGTATACACGTTACACATGGAGAAAACCACGAAAACGCCCATGCAGCCAGCCCGTTCGCGGGATTCGAACCTCGGACCGAACTACCAGTGTTCAGCGTCTTTACCGCTCGGCCGTTGGTGAGCCCTTTTGAATGAAGATAAGTAGAGCTATGAAAGTAAGATATTAGTATCATAAAGTGACTAGGAACTAGTAGACGAGTTGATAGTATTGATCCTTGCCGTTAGTGACAAAATGTGAAAATTAGCAGTTTTTCCCTTGAGACTGAAAATAAACATTTTCCTAAATTTCTACCATGTATAAATATCAGCAGTATTCGTAACGTGATAAATGAATCTTAAAAGACTGAGTCGCTGATTTTGATAGTATCAGCATTAACTGAACCAGTATTCAACCAGTACTGGTACTAAGATAAAATAATAATTTATACATGTAATTTTTTTTACTGATTGTGCTTAGAAATAGATATATAAATGAAGCAAGATTGAATTATGACCTTAAATTTGGCGATTTTGTTATAAGGATTTATTTATTTTTATCTAACAATTTATTTTTATGTTCGATACCTTTACTGTCATTTTCGCTTTCCGTTTTCCTGCCGGAATACAAATTTTAGTTCGCACGTATACTAATGATGTAGAAAGAGATAGTATTTAAAGGAAGGTTTTAGATTTCGGATTCAGAGCATGATCCTCCCGCTGAAGGCCACGTTACTAGTTGAAACTCTTGTTTGTAATATCTCTTGGCGTTGCATTATTCTTGCCATTAGTGCTTGTCACGCCGGCATAGCTTTGCGCCAACTTGTGCGTTACCTATTCCGCGTAGCCTTTGACTAACTTACGACTTTGTTTAGTTTTAACTTGAATTCCCTGCTATCGAATTACGCCATAAATGCTAGCTGGTTTTGTAAGCACAAGAAGTGTCATCTGTTAAATTCTCTGAGTTCAATAAAAGGGTCAGACGACGGTATAAAGAGCATAAGTGGTTTAAGCCGAGCTGCGTTGCCAGGCAATCAGTCTGTGCTACGTCACAAAATCTGGTTTAGGTCTCTTGGCATAAACTTGCTCGCTTGTCACCAGTATCGCCGCGAATATCGCGTGAAGCGCGATGTGTCTGGCTCTTTAATAATTCAGTAATATAGGAACATAATGTAGGATAGTCTAGCACGCGGAACAAAGAAGGACTAAGGACGTGAAAAGAGGAGGGTGTAAGACACCACAGGCTTGCGAGACCAAGCAAAACTAAATGAGCAATGAAGAGGTATAATATGAAAAAAATAACTACAGACCGTGAATAACCTGTAGTCTTGGCATAAAGTTCGAAGATTTCAACTTCATGCCGACTTGGGATAAGCATCGACCAATCAGAGCGAACGCGCGAAACCTGAATTGGAAAACAAATTGGGAAAGCTGTAGACACATCCACGCATGTGCAAATTTAGCTTCTCTAAGTGGGCGCGGCTTAGGCCCTGTGTCGCAAGTGTGAACGGAACTCCCGAATTCCCTGTGACATTTACATCGCCGTCTGAACGCAGCCTTACACTCTTCTTACGTTCGCTGTCTACATAGCGATAAGTCGCTTAGGCTCAGCCTGAGTCTCAATTTAGGTTATGCTTCCAAAGGTGGGACTTTTTATTTCATTACTTTATATATTATACAACATTTAACAATAAATTAATAAGCAAATACTACAGTCAACTTTCTAATGCCTGTCATTTAAAATTCCAGTCATTAATTAAATTTTAATAGTCTTCAGCAGCATGCTCTTCAGGAAAATTCAGGATGCACACCTGCCTCTGAGATTTTCAGATTACAAGGTTGTTGGCTGTAATTTATTTAAGAAGTTTCGTTTGATCAAGTTTTTTATAAGATTCTGGTATGCATTTTTTGCATGTTTATGTAATAAGTGCAAAGCATTCCCTTGCTTATGTACAGGCGTATAACGCGTATAACGCGCACCTATAATTTACAACTACATATTTTAATTTTTAAGTATATTTGCCGCATAACGCGCATCCAGTTCTTCACGAAGAAACCTGAAAAATACATGTGCGATGCTCTTATCGTCTGAAGTCATTCCTTCGAAGATTTTTACCTTACTTTCGAATAATGGTATATTGAACTGATAAGCGATAAAGGGAAGGACAATATGTGTGTGTGGGAAATACTTGAGGAAGCAAATAATTCTGCAAAAATGGTAGGTTGTATTCAATGCAGGAGTGCACAAGAATGTTGTTCTAGCTTTAGAGAAAAAGGGGACATAATTCGGGGTAAAAATGCACTTCCGACCTGAATGAATTCGTGGAAATAGAAATCAGATCTTTTCTGTGAAAGAATGAAACCACACTAATTAATATGCTTTACGTAACGGAAATCATTCGATAATGAAATTTTTTAAATCATAAGGTGTGTCATTCCTTTTAAATAAACAGCATTAAGATACATAAAGAAATCTAATTTCTGTATACTCTTCTTGTCCTTAACATTAAATGCATCATTTTTATATCTGGTGTATAACGCGCACTGGTGTATTTCGATCTTAATTTTTGTATTAAAAGTGGACGTTATACGCTAGAATATACGATACTTTTAATATTCTATACAATAAGGAAATTGAAAGCAACTAAACACATATTTCCCAGTTATAATTAAATTCCTATATTACTTTATAAAACTGCATATAAATTACTTTAAATTACCAAATTTATAGAATTCGGAAATTCATAACGTTTGCTTATTGTACTACCAGATTCAACACCTATTGGAATTCTAATCGATATTATTCTTTAAAATGTTTCGTCAATCACGCCAGCATAATATCGATTTAAACATAAACTGCTTCATAAATCCACTTAATTCTAATGTTCGTGAAAGTATAGCAACATGTTAAAATAATCTCGGTTCAATGTGTTAGTGTTGATTACTCCCCTTGGGAGTTCCTAAATGCAGAGGGGACATAAGATCATTAGTTACTTTCAGATTCATGAAACGTCAGATGTTTTTCCTCTGAGATGTCTGCCAAAACGTGACTGTGTGAAGTTCAAAACCGAGCCACAAACAAACATTCGTATTTTGTCTCCCTTCTTAAATTATTGTTTTACTAATGTTTTTTTACTAACGCTCCTTTGTTTTCCCTAGTTTTCTTCCTGCTTTTCCTTTCTTGAGTGTCTCTTGTTGTTAAGTCTGAAATAATTCAATATTATGCAGGTACAGTTAGTTGAAAGTAAAAGTATGGGGACACATGGGATGTACCGTGGGTCGACTGGAAATGTCTTCCCAAACTAACAACCCCACTTTTTTTGAAACTTTACAGAAAAAGGTTGAGCAGATGAGCATCTAAAGCTTTCCAAAGGATATAGAGTTCACCTATTATGGTACATCGCGCAATCCCAGCGCACGCGCCGTATCCAGTATTTAATAAAAGTATTCAGTATTTAATAAACAGGATACAAAGGACACAAAGGGATTAAAATATAATTTCAAAACAATTTGAAATTCACAAATTAAATTGAAAATATTTGTTTTGACGTAAAATAACAAGAACACAGAAACATAATAAGATAAATATAATACATAGTGTGAACACAATGTTACAAATAAACTGTATTAGCAATTCTAAAGAAGCGTTCACGGAATCAGATTTTTTTTCCAAACAACACCAAAAAATGCCTTGAGTAAAAATCTGAGAGATCAGGGATTTGAGAATGCAAAAACTGGGGATACAAAAAATAATTTTTATTGACCAACACGATTTAAAAAAATCTGGATGTGTACATCACATGACTTTCTTGTACGGAATATTAAATTATACGCATTTTTTCCCGCATTTCTTTTAAACTTACTTAATCGAATTTCATTAGAGATTTCTCATTCAATTCATTCAGTTCTCACTTCGCAACAAGGCAAAAATACATGAAACCTCAAAATATCTTTATTAAAAATTGAAAAATCTACAAAAATATAAAACATAAATACAGTTAAAACAATTTAAAGAATAATTTTCATAATTAAAATTAGAGTTTCTACGCAAAAACAAGCAATTCGGCCAGCAGCCAAGAAGGTAGATTTTTCGGTGCACAAAACTGAAAGTTTACTTTTGGTCTCACTCGGAAAAAGGACACTGAAGGCGTAGAAACTGACTTAATTTGTTGTGGAAGTCAATATATGGGATAATTTAATAACTTAAATGATAATTCCAGAGTGGATTAAGCATGATTTAATTCACAATAATAAAAAGAGAAGACGTTACCTCTGTTAATATGAAGCTTAGTTTCTCTAGATTGCCAACAAATCCACTGTTCTGCTAAGTTTCAAATGTAAACAAATATGACTGCTATGGTAAAAAAATAGGCTTAGCGGTCCCACTGAAACAACTTTTAAATTGTTGATAATTCTACAGCTATTGCACAGAAGTTAAACAAAGGAATAAAGACCTTAACCGGAAGATAAGAACAACATATTTCGATCATTTTTAAAGCAAAAAATGCACTATATACCAAGATACAAAAATAAAAAAACTGAGCTTAATGAGCTGAGTGAGAGCGTGAGTATCGAATAGTAAATACGTTTACTTTCTAAATAATTTCTAATTTATATGTTTGGTGCAGACGATTGCTACCAAAAAGTGCACAAAAGTGCACAACTACATGCTATAGCAGTCCTGTATACAAAATTTCAACGTTCTGAGGCTACTCGTTTTTGAGTCATGCGAGGCACATACATACGTACGCACGTACAGACGCTAAGAAAAAAATCTCTTCAGAATCCATTTTAAATCAACTTTGCAATTTTTTTGGGGGAAAAGGGTCCTTTATTTTGTCCTTACGTACAGACGTTACTCAAATACATCGTTAAATTGCATTCGATAACGGTCAAAATGGATATTTTCGTTGAAATATGGTACGTAGAATTTTTCGTGATTACAATACTTCCTTTATTTCGTACAAGGAAGTAAAAAGGTACTCAAAATGGCATGCTAGAGCAGGTTATTACAGTTTATGAAGTTCACAAGTGGAATCATTTGAACATATTCACAGGATGTAAAAATTCATTAAATGTATGCGGCAATGATGAATTTATACTTGACAAAGATCCAAGCCGTAGAAAGAGAGTTGCTGTATCTATTACTGAGGTTTATCTTTTATTAGAAACTTTTGGAATGGCAGAAGAGCAGTTTATTTGGATTTTATGTGATTAACCTCAATTAAGGGCCACGAGAAAGTGCAATGATCAGGAGTTACCTATATATATATGCCGGATTGCCATATTTCTTGCGAAGTATATGGCGAAAGGTTGTCCTGCTATATAAATGAAGGATTCGAGTACAGAGATTCGAAGCTTCTACACTGGGAATCAAATTATACACTGGTGTGCAAAAATTAAGGACGAAGTCGAAAAATTAGCATATCAACTGAACGAAGAGGCAGAGCGGACAGAAAGACCAATCAGGAGATTAAGTAAGGTGATGTACGGTAGCACATGCGCAGATATGCAGGTAGACGTAATGGGGAAGTGTCTGAGTAGTATAAAGCATGTTGTCGGTGTAAGATCAGTATTTCTGACAAAGAGATTGCACGCCGTATAGCAGTTAAAATCACACCGAGTTGCTGCCTTAGCGAGAAATGGCGAATAATCAATCTGTTAGACGACATCTGGATGCTTTTACCCGAGGTCGAATCATTGGCAAGTTGGAGGTAGGCCGCAGTGTCACAAGTGTGGCTGCAGAGTTCGGAATTGCTCACAGCATCGTTTCACGACTTTGGAGACAATTTCAAACTACAGGAACAGCTATCCGGGGGTTTAGTAGTGGTCGTCCACGAGGAACCACACCCGCAGATGACCGGTATATTGCCTTACAGGCCAGAAGAAACAGGCGGCAGACAGCGGGAGAAATCGCTAGACACACGACACAGGCGACTGGACGACCGATATCGCGTTTTACCGTGGCCAGAAGACTGCACGGTGGTGGTCTGTTTGCACGACGCCCTGTACGGTGTGTACCTCTAACGCCTGCCCATCGGAGAAGGCGTTCTCTGTGGTGCCGAGAACACCGGAATTGTAGAGGCAATTAATGGGGACGAGTACTCTTTACAGATGAGAGCAGATTTAGTCTGAGTTGCGATTCTAGACACATACACATCTGGACAGAGCGGGGAACACGCAATAACCCCTTCAACATCATCAAAAGGGACTGTTTTGGAGGTCGCGGAGTTCTCGTTCGAGCAGACATAATGCTTGGTAGCCGGAGCGACCTTCATATCTCCCAAGGAGGTTCGTCACCTGGGCCTGCTATTGTAACGAGGTTCTTCTTCCTTACATGCGTCTTTTCACAAGGGCTATGGGTCCTCAGTTCCTCTTCATGGACGACAACGCTCCACCTCATCGCACAGTTACTGTCGAAGAGCTGTTGGAGAGTGAAGATATTGAACACATGGATTGGTCGGCAAGGTCTCTGGATCTAAATCCCGTCAAGCATGTACGGAACTTACTAGGGAGACCCGTGGCAGCACGTAACTTATCGCCAGTAACGATTCCGAAACTGCGATTGGTGCTACAAGAGGAACGAGCAGCAGTGTCTCAACAGCTCATTAACAACCACATATCCAGCATGCACAAATGATGTGAAACCTGCCTAGCAGTCAGGGGAGATCATATCCCCTATTAAAGACCGGATGTTTCTTGCTGGACACCCATCACAGGGATGTTTCGGCCTTCAGTCGCATTGCGCTCCATGCTACTTTTTCAATAAAGCTTCTTTTTATCCCTCTGATTTCTCTTTTGGTAAGTGTTGCTTACATTACTCATGTCCTTACGTATTGGGGATCTTACGGTATTAAATGTGTTGATTTGGAAAGCTTTTGTACAAAGTTATTACAAAAAAACCGTCTCGTCCTTAATTTTTGCACACCAGTGTATGTGTGTCTTTCTTGTGAAGTATTATTTACAAACCTTGCCAACATTTTGAAGCAAGCTATTTTAGCTGGCATTTGAAATTTGATCGAAGGATGATTTCAATACCAGCTTGATTAAAGGCTGCTTCTTTGGCTAGCTGAGCTGCCTAATCATTACCAAAATGGCCACTATGTCCTTTGATCCATGAAATTTGAATTTTGTTATTTGGAAATAAAGCGATAAGACAATTTATGTCGGAAAATAATGGGGAGAAACATAACAGATTCTTAATCTCTAAAATAGCTGCTCGGCAGACAGATTTTATTGTAAATTCATTGAGATTCTTGAAGATCTCTATTTCAAGCGTTCCTTTTATGGCTGACGATTTAGATCGGAAAACACTATTATTGTTATGGAGATGACTATTACATTTGATGATATTTGAAGGTGGCAGTTTCAAAATGGACTACTGAACTAACTTTTATTTCAATTTTTAATCCATCAGTATATGCAACGGGAGATGAACTACTTCAAGTTTCGTCAGACATGGCGAATTTTATTTTGTTGAAGCAGTGCGTTGGATGAATATTTTTCTTTACATAATTCGATGGCAGAAATGTTGGATTGTTGAATTCTGCAGCTTGGTAAAGTTGAAGGACTTCCCACGTAGCTGCTTACCATTTCTGCACTGAGTAATAGTTGGAAGAATATTAGTTAAAGTATCAGGAGCTATATTTACAGATGTGCGTTTCGCTCGAGTAATGCAAAGATCAAAATGCCTTTGAATTGAATTGAAGTGAGGAAGATTTGTCAATGGTTGTGCCCTAATTCCGGTTCCATAGTTTACTATTCTTGATATAATTGTTTTTAGAAGAATCCGTGTTATTTGAGGATTTAAGCCCCAGCTGTATTCATGCATACAGCATACGCAGTTAGCTATTGATGTTGTACGAAGTTTGATAGTTTGGAGAACGTCTTGTCGATTGTTAACCCTGTAGAGGATTATTTTGAAGCAGGAGAGATGAAAAATGAGCAATGCCCTCGCCAGAACTCGAACCACGGATCTCTCGAATACGCGTCGAATGTGCTGACCACTACACCCCGAAGGCATGCGAAGAAGGCGAGAGAAATACCTTATATATTCACCCTTTTAAAAGCCGATTTGGGGATTAGGAGACCCAGCCGTGAAATCCTAGTTGTAGAGAATCATTACCCACAACCTGCTTTTTGTTTGAACGCCACTTGTAGAGACATTAGGTATTTTGTGAAAGAAGACATGAAAAATAAGCAATGCCCTCGCCGGGACTCGAACCACGGACCTCTCGAATACGCGTCAAGTGTGCTGACCACTACACCACGCAGGCACGCGAAGAGGGCGGGAGAAATACCTTATAACGCAAGGTATAGTTCGACCGTCTCAAACGCAACCCTGGCTGGCATTCTGCCAAAACACATAGACTCGTCCAAAAAGGGCGTTATTATTTGCTGCGACGTGAAAGCTCAGGTGAAAGTCTTCTTTTCTCCGGAAAGATATAAGCTGGAGGGGAAAAAAGTACCCATCTTTCCACCCTATTTTGAGAATAATTCGGTCAGAATGGCGCATGCGTGTTGGCGGTCTTGTTCGCGGATGATGCGGTCGAACTATATATGATTGTGTTCACAGGCTTGATCTTTTGATTATCAATTTTTAGAGTTACAACTTTGGTTATGTGTTGCCTTGATTTATGAATCGCTAAGACTTGAGACTTACTATGTAAGATCTGCAGTTTTTGACTTCAGTTTGTTTCATTACAATTATCATATAAAATGTCTCGAATACTTGTAACAAAAGCAATATCCCCTGCAAATGGTACGAATGCTTGTGACAAAAGCAATATTTGCAAAAGCAATAATTTATGAGTTGTTTGGCCATGGATAGGCAATGAAGTTGTTGAAACAGATATTCTCAGATCCCTGGAGACATCCTCTGGCAAAGACCACTGGGGGCGTCCTCCGAATTGATGAGCACAATTTCAGTGCTGTTGTAAAGAATTCGGTATTATGCAACAGGTTTTAAATATTTACCGTGAAACTCCATGTGGGCATAACACGCAAAATTCTTACTATCCGAAAGCGCATTACGGCGTTCTACGAATTATATGTGATTCGATCCTGAAAATGATTCCAGGCTAGTGCTTGAAAAAAATAAGGAATTTTAGGAAAAAACTCAGGAATTTCCACGCAAAGAATATCACTGCTAAGTTTGTGTGAAATTAATCCTTTAGAACAACAGTTCGCAAAATACGCATTAACCAATAAGTTGGGAGACGATTTTTGATGGGTAGACAAATATAATTTTTTGTATTGTTTAATCATATATTACCTACAGAATTCAATTTTAATTCAATTTTAACTAACTAAGAATAAATTCGGAACTAAGAATTCAATTTTAATTATCAGTTATTTGTTAATAGTATATTAGTTTATTATTTAATTATAGAGTCATTACATGCGAATGGAACGCAAAAAATCGCAACTATACGCATAGAGGTCACGACGCCATAACGTTTGGGAAACACTAGCTTGCACAGTACACTCACATAAATATATTCAGAATATTTCATACTAGAATTAACTCAAGCTGGATAACATTTTAAGTAACCTTAGGCCCTTACCTGAACAAATGAAGGCGATGAAAAATGTTTCGATGGTTAAGAGATTCCAAAATTCAGTACATTTGCATAAAATAGAAGAGATGCCTTTTTTCATAACCAAAACATGTATTTTAACAAAGTTAAACAGAGGGAAAATGTTACCAAAAACGTTGCTGATTTATTTTCAATCAGAACACTGAAATCAACACTATAAATGAAAACCGAACTTCATCAGTTGCGAATACTCAAAGCAAATCTAGCATTCATCAAGCCTTTGCCAAAACGCTTTGTGACTAAACGATGTACATCATAGTGAAATTTATTCGACTTAACTGAGAATTTTTCATTCATGCAAATTGTAGACGACTAAGATTTATTTCAGAATACGAATAAATGATTTCTAGATCTGTACATTTTGTGATGCAAATATTATAAAACATTAAGGAAACACAATCTCAATCATGCCATTTACTTTGAAACTTCAAGAATCTTCGTTCAAAGAAAGTAAATGGCGACCATACGAAATACATAGTGGGAAGCATTTCGCATACTCCATTTTGATGCGCAGCAGATCTTTTCCCGGGAATCACATTAGTGGCATTCTTAGCGTTCTTTTTGTCCGCGAAATGGCTAGGAAATGAATGCCCCCCAAGGACTGACGCTCGGGGGAGAAGATATGTTAACGCTTATATAAATCGAAGGAATATTTCTCCTTTCTATGCAGCCCCTTCTCCCCGGAAATTTTCCCGCTACTTTTATGACCCCATAATGGGTGGTGACTTTAAAGAGCTTGGTTCAGAAGTTATAGACATAAAATATTAGTATTGCATTGTGTTTTGGGGTAGAAGAATTGCCTTTTTATCTCAATGAAGTATTTTATTGAAGTGCGGTAGGACTATTGTCATTAATAATTGCAATGCAATTAGCTTGACAGTATGATGTCCAGATGTAATATTGCAATTTGGGGCAATAACAAGATTATTTCCTTATATTAATTTGTTTTTTTTCTGAGCCCATTATAAAATGCTGAAGGCTTCAATTCATTTCTACAATTTAACAGAAAATGGAATTTAACTCTTGAACAGAAAAAATCGCTTGAAGGAGACCTTATGCTTCAATTTAACGCACAGATTCATCAAGTAATTGAATCTTCAAGAGTTAATACTTTTCTCCAACTTATAGAATTGAATATATACTGTGATTTGTATTATGACAGATATCTTTGGATTTAAAACCCCTTTCAAATAATCTTATGTGATTATACAATCTGCCCACAAAAGTCCTTATACGGCCTTTATTTTTGCAATTTTGGTCCTAGACATATACTTTTAATTATTAAAATGTTTTAAACGATGCAAAGATTCAAGTTTAAGTATTATTAAATTTAGTAGAACTAATTTTGGATAAATTATAAAATCTAAGAGTTGATACACTTTCCTCTGACTATACTTATGTTTGGGAAAATATTGTTACTCTTTATACAAAATAAAAAGCAAAATGTTTGACTCCTGTACAACAAAAATTAGTGTCTGCCGAAAACATCGCAAGGCAAAAATAGCGTCGTACAAAATATTCTCACAATGATTTGCGAGTGTAAGAAGGCATGAGGAATTTTTTACTTTTATATTTTATATTTTTGAATTAACTTATAAAATTTGGCTGAAAAAATAAGAAGGAATTTAAGCATTCAAAGACTGAAAGTGAGTCGAAAAATAAGTCTAGGTATAGCAGTTGATAATAGAATTTTAAACTTTTATAGTTAACTAATAAAGGCCATTAATTAATTAATCTTTTTGTAAAGTTTTGTTAGTAATTTTTCATGAAAACATAGTCTAAGAAAGATTAGAAAAAGGAAGATGATTAATTGCATGTGCTTACCTCTATTAAAATTGATTAATTAATTATCATATTTTAAAACTATGCTAACTGCTGCAGGCAGCATTAATTTTCTACTCGTTTTCAGTTTCTGAACGCTTAAGTTTCCTTTTGAATTTTTCAACAACTATGGTGGCCATGGTAGACCTGAAAGTTCCCCTTCATGCACCGAAACCAATCCTTGACGAAGTCAGCTGAGTGAATAGGAGCCCTCTCGTCTTGGAATACGGCATCACCACTGGGGAACAAATGGTCCATACCATGGGATAGACGTGATCAGTCAAAATGGTCACATCATCCTTGGCAGTAACGTGACCTTGCACAGTAATGATGAGTCTCATGAAATACCACGATATGGTTGCTCAAACCATAACAAACCCCGACCTGTTTCAGTCTCTGTAGCAAACAATTCCTATCATACGCTTAGGACGGCGTTCGCCAGATGTAAACTTGCTCAGAAGTCGGAAAAAACCGTGCGAAGCAATCCAGGTTTTATGACTTTGGCACCAATTTCTCCTCTTCCAGGCATTTTGATCACTGATGAGAGGCTTTTGAATTGCTTTTCAACACAATTCCTTTTCAACGATTGTCTGTCATGATCACTCAACACACATTTTCGTTCGCGCTCTGATTTAGCGGTTGCGGTTTTTCCGATTTTCCTGTATGAGTTAAAAATCTTAGGTACTGTGCCCTCTTGAAACACCAAACACTTCAGTTACCATGATTACGGAAGCACCCACCATACGATCCCCAGCGATTTGCCCACGTTCGAATTCATTTAGCTCCTATATGATGCACTCACAACTGCACAGAATACTGTCTCCATACCGAATGACACTTGTAACGGATTGAGGATGTTGTACAAGAGGCCTTAAGAGAGCAAACACGAGGATGTTGTACAAGAGGCCTTAAGAGAGCAAACACATTAGCGCCACCAACAGCTTTAGAAATAATAACCATTTCAGTTCAAACGCGCAGGTGTTTCCATATTTTTGTCCAACCCATCTGCATACATACTTATACACGAACATACATACGTAAATTTCTTAATCTGGTCCCGATAACAGGAAAGTACCCAGTTTTGTAACTGGCAGTATATGTCTATGACCACAAGGGTTGCGAAAAAATGGCCCGGTGACAACTTTTCTGAAGACAGTGTACGTCGTTTCTGATCAGGAACGACTGACACTTGTACGACTCATACAAATTCAGTAACATTATAAAGGCAGTACTTAATAATAGTATAAAAGGGAAAACAATAATAGAGTTTCATTTGCAGTGTAATAGTATAATGTCCTCTGAGGATGTTTTGCTACAATACAAAACTCTGAACTCTAAGATAGTCTGTTACTGACGTTGCTAGGACACTTTTCATTACAAATTCAAAAAAGGAAAATGAAAGTTTGGAATCCTAGTAATCCATAAGGAAATCACAAGAGTAGATTAGAAATCAAAATAGATATATTTAGGCAATTGTATGAATTTTGCTAGCACTCCAATCAAGAAGCACAATGTAAAGACTCAGAAAATTAATTAAACGCTTAAGAAGGCATTTCAATCTAATTTAAAACTCTTATTTTAAATTCCAGCTTCGAATGATTATCTAACAAAAAAAATTACAGTGAAACTGTCTCACATAAAATATTAATGTAATAATGTGCTACGACAATTGCTTGCAAAAGAAATTAATTCCAACAAAGAAGGGGAAAAAATCTGTGAAGAATATCGAAGGGTTTTAATTAACTTTTTGTGCGTTCAAGCAATTATCTCATGATGACTATCCTATCTGCCGTTATACTTTTCTGTTAAATTCTTTTTCCTGTGTTATTTATTATCTTCTTCCCATATCTTATTTGTATCAGTAATTCTTGGAATTGAAGTCAAAAAATAAATAAATCAGCGAAGCTTGAAAGATTATGCTGGCGATAACAATGAATTACTTTGGAAGCATTCAATTTATGCTAATGCAAAGAGAAATCAAATCATTTTGAGAATTATTTTGTGTAGAGATAATTTTAACGATTTGCATTAAATGGAAAAAAAAAAAGCTTAAAAAATTAGGCTAATAGGTTCATTAACTAAACATCCTCGTATCAGTTTCTATCACTGCATATCATCTTGTAAAATGTTTTAAATATTTTGACTACTCTACACTGACAACGTAACATATCGCAATGTATTAGTATTAGTACTACTTTAGATAATATTGGCTTGCCCTGCCCATAGGTATTGATAAATAGCTTTCCGCATGAACATGAAAATTCACGCGGAAAAATGTCATACATCTCGGTTTTTAAAAATAAAACATTAAAAAAAATCTGAAAAGTTTTAGATTTTAACGGTCGCCCAAAAGAGTCTGTTCAGGTTTTTTACGGTCTCGCTGAGCTCTCAGTCTATCAGTCTGCTCTTGCACTCACTCCTGCTAACCCACAGTTTTCTTTTTTCCTTTCTTTTTTAGCTATTTTATTAAGATTGTTTTCATCGCACTTTCGCCATATGAAGTTCAAGAGAAAAATCACAAAAATTTTAAAAGCAGCATGCGCTTAGAATTCCTGAGGCTGTGTTAAGTGTTGGCATTTAATAAATAAATAAATAAATATATATTTAAAATTTTTTCTCAGTTTATCATGTCAAGTGTTCAGTTTTCATAGTAAAATGGCTTATAAAACATTTTGTTTGTCTTTTTATTATTAGTCCAAAGAGGCCTTGTCCATGAAAGACTATTGTTTTCGTTTTACGAAAAAAAAAAGACGTACAAAGAAGGAGTTATCCGAATGGGACGAAAATCGGTAGAAGTGATGTACATGTACAGAAAAACAAATGATTACAGTTTGAGAAAAATTGGATGATTTATTGAAGTGATAGAGCTTCACAAAAGTGAAAAAGTCAGTAACGCGTTTGTCCACCTCTGGCCCTTATGCAAGCAGTTATTCGGCTTGGCATCGATTGATAAAGGTTGCGGATGTCCTCCTGAGGGATATCATGCCAAATTCTGTCCAACTGGCGCTTTCAACATCTCGAGCTGGTTGGAGGGCCCTGCCCATAATGCTCGAAACGTGCTCAATAGGAGAGAGATCTAGCGACCTTGCTGGCCAAGGTAATGTTCGACAAGCACTAAGGCAAGCAGTAGAAACAAGTGCAGTGTTGTTGCGAGCATTATCGTGCTCAAATGTAAGCCCATGGCAGCATGACATGAAGGGCAACACAACTGGCCTTAGATCTTCGTCGACGTACCGCTGTGCTGCAAGGTTGCGACGGATGACAACCAAAGGAGTCCTACTATGAAATGGCACCCAGACCATCACTCCTGATTGTTGGCCTGCCTGCCGGAAGACAGTCAGGTTGGTATCATACCGCTGTCCGGGGCGTCTCCAGATTCGTCTTCGCTGGTCATCGGGGCTCAGTTCAAAGCGGGACTCATCACTGAAGACTATTCTACTCCAGTCAGTGACATTCAAGAGCGAATGAGCCCGACACCACTGCACATGAGCTTGACGTTGTACAGAAGTCAATGGTAGTCTGCGCAAGGGGCGCCGTGACCACAGCCCCCTTTCTGCGAGCCGTCTGTGAATGGTCCTTGCGGTCACTGAAGTACTAGTTGCACGTACAATCGATGATAATGATGCATCTGGGGCTGTGAGTGCCGCTCTGACGATTGTTCGGTCTTCAAGTTCTGTCTCTAGGCCTATCGCTTCCTTCTTGACGCTGTGTGCTGCTATGGTTCACCCATTCCTGCCAACATCGTCTAATAGTGGCATCGCTCCTGCTCAAATGTCGAGCTATTCGCGAATAAG
>KK120848.1:35950-93298 GCA_000611955.2 Stegodyphus mimosarum
CCACACAAAATTCAACTCAACAGCAAAATCACAAAATACTAAAAAATCATATCTTTAGAATTTCGAATGGTAGTCCCGAGCGCTGGAGATAAAATTGTTTTGTTCCTTGCCGCCCAATAGGGATGGAGGTTAGCGAAGCCGGCTGCCGCACCGATGGGCCCGAGTTGGAATCCTGGACAAGCCATGGATACGTGTACATGTGTAGTGTTCATGCAGCATGGGGCACTCTAAATATGCGGCGAGCTGAAAATCCTCTCGAGAGTTTCGTGGTGGGAAGGAGGTGTGGAAGACCCTCAGACCTGTCTGCCGCGGTGACCTTCATCAAAATTAGGGGGGAGCGAAGCAGAGCGTAGTCCAACTGTCATCTGTATGGTGCTTAAGGCTCTTGCCAACGACAGGCCCAATCTCGCACTCTTTGCCACGACAAATTTCATGTGCTTATGCTGATATTACTGTGAGATAATCACAACAACAACAACAAATGTTTTATTCCGTACAGTGTTGCCGCTGCTCCATTACAAACTATTGAGGTTGTGAATCAAAAGTTCATTAACGTTTCATAAAATACGAAATAAATAATATAATAACACATAACGCCATTCTATGAAAATATTGAATATTTTTAATTAGATAGATCATGAATGAAATGTATTTTTAATATTTAAATCAACTCGACTCAAAATTAAGAAACGATACTATTAAGAAGTGCATTTAGTGCTCTCAGATAGCTTAGTTTGTGAATCCACATCAGACAGATTCAATTTGAAAGATTATAATTTGCATTTGAAATAGATCTTACGTTTTGCCGAATAGCAACAGATTCGAAGGAAAAGTGAGACGTCAAATTTATAATGATTCGATGTAAAATAACGTTTCAAGACTAATAGTCCTCTTAGGCTAATTAATTTTCTCTCGTGAATTTCATTTTCCATGTTCATGGGGGTTATTGTTCCTTCAGTTTCTTCTTTCCAATAGAATTATTTATAGATTTTTTTCCAATTAGAGAAGTATGTTTCTTCAATACTTTTTGCATTAATTAAAATATATTTTATGAAAGAATTCAAATCCTCATAATTCAACGATCTCGACATATTTCAACGTATGACACTCAATTTTTTTTTATGTTCAATATGTATGGCTAAAAGTACGCTGCTTTCCATTTACCATATACGAGTCTGTGTGAAGGCACAAAATTTTGATCCTAATTTTTCTCAATGATTTGATTGAGAAATTGTGAAATAAGGATTTTTTGTTTGTTTTGATTGAAAATCCCAATTAGACTATCCGTCTACGGGAAGGTATGTTTTCGTAAAATACTTTCAAAGGGAAATTGACTACTAGCCATATTACATATGGGGAAAATCTCAAAGGCCAATGCAGCCAATCCGTTCGTAGGGATTTCAGCCTGGGTGGAACTACCAGCATTGAGCCGTTTTGTCTCGGCCACTGGGGAATGAGATATATCAGGAAATAAATGGCACTAATTCAAACTGAAGGGAAAGAAGAAAGCAAAATAAATTAAGCACTTTTTTTCATCATTTCATTCTGCAATAAAATAGCGCCTCTGTCAGGCAATACCCAATGTTATGTATAAAACGACACTGGTATAACATATATCACTAAATTATCCTTTGTTTAGTGAAAGATAAAATTTACAGAAAGATATAATTTTAAAGCGGTAATAATGTAAAATACTCTAAAAGAGGAATTCTGACATTTTAGCCTAATTATCAGAAGACGATTAAGCTATAAAAAATTCTGTACCTGAACTTCATTCTACCATACATGATTGGAAAGCATGGCGAAATGCAAAAATCTCGTTTTTGCACCAAGGTACTGCATAAGCAGTGAGACACGTATCCGAATTGAGAATATGTGTGCTTATGGCTGGAATAAGCGCGAAAGTATAAGCACGGATGCATTGAAAGCTGCTAATTTCACCACATTCATGGCTCATTCTTCGCTTAGCGTGCGTTTTGTAGCTTTTTTTATTGTTATTATTTACGTGTTCCACCCTAAGGCACTACACGAAGGGAGGGATGCTTTCGTGGAGGTCTTTCTAAGGAAAAGTGGCTCGTATTAACACGTTTACACGTGGGGAAAACTACGAAAACGGTCATGCAGTTAGTCGGTTCGCGGGATTCGAACCTCGGACCGAGCTACCACGCTGTTGGGCCGCGTTTTCTTGCTTGTAGTTCCTTTGTTTCTTTGTTTTTCAAAAACATTTTCGGCATATGATAAAATGTAAATAACTGAATTAGAAGACATTGGATCAGCAGTTGATATGCATTTAACCACAAATACTTATTTATAGAAATTATTTATTCATTCTTATGATAAAAAAAATGGATGAGAAAAATAATTGAAGTCGCTTTTGGTTTAAAGCGTGGTGACGAATGCAAAAAATGTCACTGAGATAAAAAAAATAAAAACCCAAACTGTCAATTATTTGACTTGAAGAAGTTGAAGTGCTGATATCCTAGCATCAAACAGATGGATGGTTGAAAACACTTATATCCAAACCAAAGAAACGTTTTCCCCAATGCTGCATTAAAAGCAACGGAAGCAATAACTTATAAAAATTAACTTTTATGATTGCAAACAACAAAGCCACAACTTAACATGCTGTGGGTGGTCGCCCTATGACACGCAGCACTTCTGTCGTATGTTCCACTACCCACATCTTCCTAACGCGAAGTAATTATCATTGCCTCCTGTATTTAAAAATAAACCTCCCGGATTCGGAAAAAGAAGTAAAACGATATGTTTAGAGCATCGCTTCGAGACAGGCTTTCAGTGAGGAAGGAAATCGAAAAAGAGTGATTGCAAAGCAAGCGTACAACAGACTTGTCACGTGACGCATCTTTTCAGTGCGAAGTTTGGTCAAGTTGGTGACAATTCGTGTAACTATTTAACGTTATTTTATCTTTGGCTAGGAAACAGTGTATAAGGTATTTTCTCCATCCTTTCCGCATGTCTTCGTGGTGCAAGGGTTCGTGTCCCGGTGAGGGCATTGCACATTTTTCCCATCTCATGCTTCAGAAAAATCTAATGATTTCATAAGTGGCACTTGAACTAAAAGGCGAGAAATCACCAAAATTGGCGCCGATTTATTTGGACTCATTTTGGTCCGGTGTTTGTGTAACTGTAATTGATCCTTGTATGTAATTGTAACTGTATCTGGCACTTGCATGTAACTTTAACCGTATATGCCTTCTAGTAATTTCGAGAAATAGAAAGTATTAAGATTTCTGGACGACCGAGGGAAAACTATGCAGGACCGAAGAGAGCATCAGTTCTCAGTTTGAGTTCAGAGTCCACTTGGGAGCACTGGCATTTTCGCGCTTTAGATGCGCTCTGCGTTGCGTTGTGTTTAACGCTGTTAGTGGTTTGAAGTGGCAACTACTGACTGTATATCGTGCAGCATCCTGCAATACGTAACCTATGTTGTAAAATGTAACCCTATATGTTATAAACAATATCTCGTATCATCCTGCAATTTGTCATATTTCTCATATCATCCTGTAATATGAATCATACATCTCGTATCACCCCTTAATATGTAACCTATTTTGAACCTTCTGTTCTTAAGTATGTGTATGTAACCTTATGCATGTCCTTATATTTGTCACCTTACGTATCTATTGCTCCTTATGTTCTACGTATCATGCATCCTGGTATCTGCCAATTTTCGTATCTTCTGCACATTGTAAGATATATCCCGCATAATCCTGTATTACGCATCTAATTTCGCACCTTCTACCATGTATCCTGGCACTTATATCACTCTGCACCTCGTATCATGTATCTTGGCATCTGCATATATCTGTATCCACAGCATCTTGTGTCATATATCTCTCAACATCCTGTAACATGTAACTTATTTTGCACATATATATCCTATATTCATAAGTATGCACCTCATGCACCCCATGTTCCTACGTGATATGTATTTAGGCATCTGCATATATATGTGTCTTCTGCACAGTCTATCTGTAGCCACCGTATGTTCTTATGTATCATGTATCTAGGCAATAGATAAAGGTGGACGTAGCGCTGTACGAGTACGTCTTCAAGGTCTGAAAAGTTCCTGAAATGTAAAGTGTATCTTTTGGAAAAATAAATTTTATCAAGGTATCATCGGTTCTGTGTGCATTTAACCCATTGCGAGCCTATACGCATGAAACAATATATATTTTAGTCGGAAATGCATTTCCTGAAGGTTCCGATTTTTAAATCTCTATGTAATATGCCATTCCTTAACAAGAAGCGTTGACTCTTTCTCAAAGGAATTTTATTTTACGGAATTTATATTTTGTAGAGATTTTCTTTTATAATATGTCCTATATACATGAGCCTTAAAGTAAGATTGAATTGGTTATCGTTGTCAGTGTCATTTTAATGTGAAGAGAAAGACTGCTGTATTTTCGAAGAAGATGTTTTAAATTTTCTCTGGAAATATCAAATTTAATTCTATCTTGGCAAAGTGAGATCTAAAGATAAATTTATTATTATCAAGTATTATTCCCTGATAAGCCTATTAGTGCTTTCAGTGTATTTTTTCTTCATGAACATGGATGAAACTGCTTATATTAAAATGGCCGCCATTTCATTAAGAATCTTGCTGTCAATCAAAAATTTCAGAATTTTAATAGCATTGAATGCATGAAGAGAAAAGGCTAAAGGAATGTCAGAGATGCTATGTGGTTGACAATTATTCACAGATTTCAGGTGTCACCATTTTCTTATTCTCTTTGTTCTGTTGCAGAAATTTACAATTTTTCAGCAACAATATTCACTTTACTATTTTATGCAAAGAGGATGAGTATAAGGAACACTTCCTATACCTTGGTATAAGTCCTCTTTGAAACATGTCCAACTTAGAGTACATTGGGAAAAAAAAAATTGAAAGCTTTCAGATTTTACATTACACCCAAAGGCTCGTTTAAAAAAAAAACATGTTGTGTGTTACCTTTATTTATAAAATATCATGTCCTTTGCACTTCAACCGTAAAATTCGTTTCAAGAGCAATATCGCAAAATAATTTTAAACCGAGCATATTTTTAGAATTTCCTATACACAGTCTCACGCTAATTTCTTTAAATATAATACAGGGCTGTAATATTTGGTGGCAACAGTTTGAAAAGTGAACAGACATTTAATGTTTCTGACGCAAAGGGACAAAACCTCTTTGGACTAAAATAGAGGACAGTTCTATATCTCCCGTTCTACTAGGCCGTTTGACGAAATTCAAACTGTGTTTTTCCTGTCTCGAAAGCCTGACTTAGGATATGTATTATATTTATATATAGCAGTGTTCTAATATAGGTATTTTGACACAAAATCGGAATTTTTCTCAAATAATATGACAATGTTTTTCCATGTTTCGATCCAAATTATGCCAAACTCATACGTTTTGTAAAAATCGCACGAGTAGTTTTTAAAAAATTCTCTCTCAAAAATTTTAGCACCTGAATCTTAATTAAATTTGATATATATTTATTAATATCTCTTGTTTTATTAAACTTACTTGATTCTTTCTTCCAGAAGTCGGACTTAATCCAAATATAATTCGCACATTTTCTTTGATTTATTTTTAAAATTTGCATTTTAAAATAATTTTTATAATTTTTTCAAACACACTTTTGTATTATAACCTATAAAATTTTTAATATCATCTTAAAGTAGATAGATGTATTTCTAGGCACACTTGTAAAGAATTAGAGCTTTTTACCTTAAATTTACTAAGATATAGGTGAATTACACATTGGCGTGTTTTGAAATTTGGCATATTCGTTACAAGCGATAATAACACCAAATGTGGTTTACGCACTTTGTTAAAATTATTTGAAAGTAATGAACGTGCACTTTTTTTTTTCCGCTCGTATGCAATAAAAAAAAGGAAAGGAAAATATGTTGCTATAACTTAAGAAGTTCGCTAAGTGGCAAAAATTGAAAAAACAAAAATGTGACAGTATAAATTTTTTAATTTCTCCGTAAATTTCGCACCACATTTTACAAATTTTAATATTTAGGCATAATTTGAGTCGTAAAATCGAAATATGGAAAAAAAATGACATGTAATTTCAGAAAAAGTCCTATTTTGTTTCAAAATACCTATATTAAAACAATGCTGTATAAAATCTAATACGTATCCTAAGGCGCGCTTTCGAAACATGAAAAACGCAATTTGAATTTCGTCAATCGGCCCAGTAGAGCGGGAGATATAGAACTGTCCACCCCTTTTTTTTCGCAGTGTACATCTTTTTTAGACGCGAAAACTGTTGTTCCGTATACAATTCTAGTTTCCAGAGTCACGATTGAGGGTACTACATTTGTTTACCTCCAGACAATGCTACGATTGCTCATGGACGTCAGTATGACTGTTGTTCTATTCAGCAAACAACCTGCACTATTACTGTGAATTTTCAAGCTATTTTCTGTTTGTTTGTGTAAATGTCTTATAAATTCATTATGATGAGTTTTAGGAAAGTTAATTAGAAGAGTCAACCAGGATCGCCGTGGAGGTTTATAAAGAAATTCTTTGAAAGTGTGAAGATGGACATGTTTATCTGGGACTTGGCTACTGCATATCATATGCCGAGTACGATGATATCTACAAATGTCACACTATTGAACCGACTAATGTTGCGAAGAGGATGGAATCAGCTTTTGATGTGGATCTCAGAAAATTATTAACGTACACAATAATGTGCAGTTCTTCATTTACGTACAGTATATATTTGACCCACTGTATTTGTATTTTAGTATTAAACAGTGCTATAATAATTGCAATGTGGTTTTTTTTATAAGAACATATTAATTATTTTCCTTTATTTCTTATTGGAAAGCTTCTTTTAGTATATGTCCAAGGATCTGGAATGAATGATTAATGGGGTATACTAAGGTACTCCTTACACAACACAAAAAAGGGGGAGGACAGTTTTATATCTGCCGCTCTAATGGGCCGACTGATGAAAGTTGAATTATTAAATTTATAGAGAGCATTGTTCTACCACAAATATTCTGACACAAACTCGGACTTTTTCTGAATGACATATCGATTTTTTTCCATATTCCGATTCTAGGGCTCAAGCTATGCCAAAATGCCAAGTTTAGTAAAAAATCGCACGAGTAGTTTTTTAAAAAAATAGCTCTCAAAATTTTAACTTCTCAATGTTAATTCAATTTGGGTATATATTTATTAATACCTCATTTTTTTCATTACATTTTCTTGATTCCTTCTTTCACGATTCTCAATCTAGGTTCAATGCAAATAAAATTCGCAGATATTTTCTGATTTATTTTTAAAATCTGTATTTTTTAATAATTTTTATAAATTTTTCGAAAAAAAAGTTGAATTATAAGCTAAAAATTTTACCACCACCTTAAAGTAGATGCATTTCTAAACATACCAGCAAAAAATTAACGAGCTTTTTATTCAAAATTTCCCAAGATATATGTGAATTTATACATTGGCGCGTTTTGAAATTTAGCATATTTGTTATAAGCGATAATAATGCCAAACGTGGTTTACTCACTTTGTTAAAATTATGTGAAAGAATGAACGATGCACGATTTTCTTCGATCGGCCACAATAAAAAAAGGAAAAGGAAAATAAGTTGATACAAATTAATAATTTTGTTATGTGAATCATTCTTGACGCAAACTGAAACAAGTGCGCCACGATAAATGCCTAAGATAATTTCTCGGTAACGTTTCTTCCCAAATTTTACAAAATTTAATATTCGGGCATAATTGTGTCAGGACTGAGTGTTCTGTGCATACTTTTAGCAAACATTGTGAAGTAACTCCTTAACCTAAAGTCCTGCTCTGGAACAGGGAGCTGAAAATGAGCTTTGTTCTGATGTAGATACTGTGCTGGAGAATAACTGCACTTGAAAGGGATTTAAAATCCTCTTTTATTAAATCAATATTATTTACACGCTTCCCAACTCGGGAGGGATACAGAAAGTAAAAGACCACACTTGGGCCTAACTTAACAATCAGATAAATTTAAATTAAGCTAAATATAAATTTAATTAAATCCTTGCTCACAGAGCTAAATCGCGGAGTTGGCCTCTAACTAAATGGTGCGTAGCAAGAAATACTAATACTAGCGCACTTCAATTTATTTCAATAAGCAATCACGCAGTAAGTACTATAGCTGATAACTTTAACTGCTAGCTGGTCAGGCGAACGTCGAACAGCATGACCGTGATCTGAGACTAAAAGCTCTCTCACACTAAGAGGTTTCTACCTCTGGTTTAAATAGTACTTGGCTGTACTTCAAATTAGCATAAGCTGAAAACGCGCGCTTCTTCTTACGGGAAGTTGAAACAGAGAAGAGATAGAAAGATTTAAATTAAAATAAAACTTTGTTAGTTTAACTAAAACCTTACAATTGGAGTCATAGAATCGAAATATGCAAATATGCCAAAAAAAAAGTTACCTTTTTTCAGAAAAAATTCGATTTTGTGTCAATTACCTATATTAGAACAATGCTATAAATCTAATATATATCCTTAGTCGTGTTTTCGAAACATGAAAAATGCAAGGTAAATTTCTCAATCGGCGCAGTAGAACGGGAGATATACAACTGTCGCCTCCTTTTTCGTGCAGAGTGTACCACTGTACACATTTTTCATAAGATATTATCCTAATTCATATAAAATTATAGTAATCATTTATAAATCATACAATAATATTTCTCATTTGAGATGACATCAGACAGTTATAAATGAAATACGGCTATTTAAAAAAAAATAACTATATTGGCGCATTTCGGATTCGAAAAAAGGAAATAAACCTCACAAAGAAGCTGAAAATTTTCATTTTGCTTTTCTAATGAGCAATATCTTCTGAAATTCGGAAAACTCGTCTTCATATAACACCGTATCCCATTTTTCATCTGTTACTTGATCTCAGCTCTCATCCGTCAAAGTCTTCGCAAATAATCCTACCGCTGTCGCTTAGTATGGCAGTAAATACTGCGTCCTACACACTACCACCTTCCCCTTTCAACTGCACCGTAAAAGACTTCTTACTTGGTAAAAATTTTGTTTTCTATTTGCTTCTGAGAAGGGGATAAAAGGGGGTAAAAGCTTTGGATCTAGGGAATGGGGAGATGAAAGCTATTGATGTAGCTTAAGCGAGAAAATGTTCTCGGTAGAGAGTAGTAAATTTAAAAGAGTATACACTGACGTAAAGAAGCGTAATAGACATGGTGCTTCTCAGATAACATCAAATGTTCCGTAACGATTAGAATTTTGGGTAACACAGAAGAATTTTCTGAAAGTTTCAGGAAATTTATTCTCACTGCTGTCGCTATGTTTAATGCAAATGTAGAATTTTTATTAGATAGATCCAAAATTGAAGTCGCGCGTGTTTGCCTCAACTTTCCTCATCTTGTTTCTCAAAACATAAATAGATGTAAATAAATAAAAATATAAATGATAATAACAAAAATCCTAAAAGCTTTTAAATTTTATATTAAGCCCAAAGGGACTTTTTTTTCATTTACACACACATACACGTTCCGAGAGCATTTGGACTAATGACCCTTTGGGCTAAAAATATTTAAAAACAACATATCTTTAGAGTTTCCGATTGACAGTATCACGCGCTGGAGATAAAATGTTTTGTTCCGTACAACATTGCCATTGCTCGCTTTTAAATAATTGTGTTTGCTAATCAAAAATTCCTCACAGTTTTACAAACTGTGAAAAAGACATTAAAACAAATTCCGAATTCCTAATTGAGTGCCATGTTCTTCCAAGTGCCCATGTTTGGGTAGAGGACTACGTTATTCTTAATTTTATGGCTCTAGGTACCGTTGTTTTTTAACAATGCGAGAACCATACACGCATAAATACATAATGCAGCGCGATAATATTCGGTGGCTACAATTGGAAAAGTGAAACGGACATTTATAGTAAACCTACGCAAAAGGCCATTTCGAGACTAATAGCCCTTCTGGGCTAACGCCTCTATGGGTTATTTAATAAATAATTAAATAAAACAAAAATTTCGCTATTTTGTCTTTTTCTAAATCCATGAAACTGATGAAATTGGAAAAAACTTAAATCGCATAAAAATAATCCTCTAGAAACAAAACCAGTAACACACTTTTAAACAACAAAACTCCGTCATTTGCAGTTTAATTAATTTTTATTGATAGAAGATTAAACAGTTCTACATCATCGTATGATAAGAATAACCAGATAGCCCTGGTATGATTTCGCATAATCAAATAACCCATAACGGAAGAAGTTTAGATATGCAGCAATACTCCCCATAGTTCGGATAATCGGTTCTGACAGTATCCTAGACTATTTGGAACCGGATTATTAAAGATCAAAATAAGTGTAGTAAAATGATAATTCGTTCCAAATTATTTTTCTTTATGCATTTCAATGAATAGAATGTTCTTAATAAATTCAAATGTCTTAATTAGAAATAATTTTTTTGAAAATGCATGTTTGTCGTAAATAATTTTTTTTTATTCACTAAAATTTGCAACATAGATATCTGCATATTTTTCTTCTCGGCCTGCTTTGCCTCTTTACGAATTGTTTGTAGCAACAAATTGCATAATTTATCATTCGGCGAATTATAAGGATAAGTTCAATATTAGAACCAGTTTCTACAACATGCTCTGACAATATTTCATTCATTGCAATAACTTTTTATAGTCGTTGAGTAGTAATTCTGGTGTAGGCACTTTAATGCAGTCACCGTTAACTATATTGTTCCCCCGTTGTTCATGTACATTAATAATTGTTTCATTACTTAGTTCATTATTCGATCTGATGCACTTAACTACCGTATTTTCCGGCGTATAACGCGCATCTATAATTTCAAGCTACATTTTTAATTTTTAGGTATATTCACCGTATAACGCGCACCCAATTCTTCCCAAAGAAACCTAAAAGATACATGTGCAATGCTCTTATCTTTTAAAATCATTCATTCGAACATTTGTCCTAGCCTTTCGAACAATGGTAAACGGCACTGACAAGCGATAAGGGAACAGTATGTGCGTGGGTTAAATGCTTGAGTTAATATTCCAAGAAAGAATGCGGATTGTATTCAATGCAGGTATCCAAAAGAATGCTATTGTACAGCACTTCTAACCTGAATGAATTCGTGGAATTAGTAGTTAAATACCTGATTTAACTACTAATTAAAGCCTGTAGTCATTTGAAGCCGGATTTTGAAGTGAAAATCGAAAGCCATGATTTGAAATACAGTTGATCTAGTGTTCCTTTTAATAGTAAATATGGCTACCGAGAAAAACAGATTGCTGTCCTCAAACACAAAGTCATTCAGTTTGCGAAAGAAAGTGGAAATCGTGCCACAGTAAAGATGTTTGATGTTGGTGGAAGATGGAACGGATTACTTATGGATCAAAATAACAATGATGGTGAAGATGAAACAAAATTCGGTCATATGCCTGAAGATATTACGGAAGGGGAACATAGCGAACTTTTTTTTCTCTTAATGTTATTCGATAATGAAAGGGTTTAATTTCATAAAGTATGTCATTTCTTTTAAATAAGCAGCATTTTGGTGCATGTAAAAAATCCCATTTTTTGCTTATTTTTAAATTCCTACTATTAGCTCATACTCTCCTTATATCTTGTTCAAATTTTCAATCGTTAATAAAATACTTTTTATTCATCCACTCAAATTCAAATGCATTTTTTAAACTTGTAGTGGATGACACTTGATACTATAGAATTATAGAAACTATAAAATTTTTCTTCGTTGACCTAAGTAGGAATTTACTTAAATTTTTTTTTATATTACTTGTTAAGCTATCATTTTTATATCCGGCGTATAATTTTAAATTTCGGTCCTATTTTTGTACTAAAAGTCCGCGTTATGCGTCGGAATATACAGCATATTAGACTCGTGAAAATCCAGTTATTGTTTAATTTCCACAAGATATTTGCAACATGAGCAAAGAAACCATTTTTACAATGTTGCATTTTATACGGCCTCTGTATTGCTTTCGTTAACTCATGCCATGCTTCCTTAACATTTTTTATAACGTTTTCGATGTCGCACCTCTTCCAAAATTCTGTACCGGTAAAAAGCATTTTTTCCGGTTTTAGCTTTTCATGGCTTTGAAAGAAGTGTTGTGTAAATAACAGGCTTAAAATATCGCAATGACGCCTTGATACATTACTTGGATCGAAGATTTATATTTGGTCGAAAAAGAGTTATTTCTACATCTTCTTTTAAATCACAAAAGCAAGTCGGATGACATGGGGCTTTGTCTAACATTAATAAACCTTAAAATTTAATCTAATTCGTCTACAATAATGTTCTGTAGTAGGGTAAAAATAGTTAATGAACCAATCTTCAAATAGAGCTTTTATGACCCATGTTTTCTCATTTGAGCCAGACAACAACGGGAAATCGTTGATATATTCTTAGTAACTGTGGATTTGTTTTATTTTTAAATCTCCTGCTGCAATTTCACCTAATAAAAGTATGAGGCAATATTCTGAAATTTATATGTAGGTTTGGTTTGGTTTAGTTGATCGTGGCAAAGCGTACTAAGGCTATCTGCCTAAGGGGAGGGCGGCCTTCGTGGAGGACTTTCTAAGGTAAACTGGCTTGCATATACGTTATACATGAGGAAAAACCATGAAAACGCCCATGCAGCAAGCCCATTCGCCTGGAATTGAAGCCAGGTCAGAACTATTAGTATCCGACGTCTTTTACCGTTCGGCCGCTAATGGGCAGTTTTATATCTAGAGCACGACTTTACATTGGCTGCCACAAATGCGTATGATGACGTGTTTTTTTTTTTCCAAAATACTTTCATTTCATCAACGTTGAACACCTTGTTCTTATTTATAAACACCTTCTGCATATTTAAATCCTTCGAATATCTTATAAGGTATTTCTCCCGCCTTTCCAACATGCCTTCGTGGTGTAATGGTCAACACACTCGGCGCGTATTCCGGAGGTCCGAAGTACGAGTCCCGACGAACGCACTGCTCATTTTTCGCGTCTCTCAGCATCAAAATACCTATTGTCTCTACAACCTTGAAAGAAGAGGAAAGCTATTTATCATTGCAAGGTTCATTAACGATATTAATACTACGAAGCAAATCAATGCAAGATTGCAAATCACATCCAAATCACTGCATAATCAGTGCAAGATTCACTAACGATATTAATCCTTACTTGAAACGATAAAGCCAACCACGGATTGCTGTGAAATTTTCGTTATTTCCCCTCACTTTCGTTTTTTCTATATTATGAACAGTCCTATAGTCATTGTGAAGATTTAACGCTGCGGCTTTATTTACTATTTGAACTCCATTTTGACTAAGTTTTTGATCCGTATGGATAGTAGCTGCTTCAAACTCACCATTCCAATACTTCTGATTTTAGTCACTACTTTTGATAGGCAAGAAATTACAGTCATACCTTGCGATTTTTAATAATATTTAAGGACGAAAATAGGTTTTTGATTTGATGACTCGGTGATTTCTTTTTCACGGTCTGTTTTATCAAGTGATGCCCTTTCTTGATGAAACTTGACTACGTCCAGCTTTTGTTCTAAAGTAAGCCCCCTAGATTTCTTGGTGACAGGACCCCTTTCACATTTTTTTTTTTGCATTCAGTATTGTTATTTTACATAAATATTTAAATTTAATTATCACAAATAAACATCCATGTGGATTTCTTATCGAAATTCACAAACGTTCACTGCTTACGCGTGCTATACTGAAGTTTATATACTCATGACAGCAGTTATGATACCCTGAACTGCCATCAGAATGACGTCTTCCACATACTTGACGCGTAAGACTTGCGCTTTGACAATTGTAAGCGGTGTAGGCAAATCGAGATAAACGTCAACATGGAGCATGTCTTGTCAGTAACTGGAATATACAATCCCAGAATGTGTCCTTAAATATGCTACTGGAAACGTAAGAAAAGAAATTAAATGTGCGTCGTGTTAATTGACCTTCAAAACTGTATAAAAATAAGCCGCACAAAAACGCTTGGCTTCATAAAGAAGGACAAAACCTATAATTTATGTAAGAAAAAATAATTTCTATACTACTTTTTAACTAATTTTTGTTTAACTCAATTAAATTTTAACTGTTTTAAAAATTTTCAATCAAACTATTGTGAATCCGGGCTAATCGAACTCGGACTACGAAAGGTATTGTTGTATATGCAGAACATACATATGATCCAGCGTGAAATATCATTCTTTACGAAAAACAATGTTAATAACGTTACTGTAGCAATGGCAAATGTTGTTGTTGTGACTTATGTCCCTTGCCTGACGGTAGCATCGGAACAAGCCCACGAAATTCATCGTGGCAAGGAGTGCAAGATTGCGCCTCTCGTTGGCAACAGCCTTGAGCACCATACAGGTGACAGCACGACTTTGCTCAGTTCCGCCCACAATTTTGAAGGAGAGCTTGTCAGGACTGAGTGTTCGGTGCATATTCTTGGCGAACATCTTCGTGAAACGTTAAGTCCTGATCTTGAACAGGGAGCTGGATGCAGCTATGTTCTGTGGTAGAAAACTGTGGTTAAGTGGTAGAAGAACTGCACTTCAGAAGGATTTAAAATCCTCTTTTATTAAACCACAATTATTTACAGCCACTTCCCAACTCGGGAGGGATACAGAAAATAATGACGGCACTTGGGTCTAAACTGAACAATCAGGTAATTTAAATTAAAATTAAATAGAAAGTAAATAACCGTTGCTAACAGACCTATGAACGCGAGGTTGGCCTGTAAACTAAATGGTGCGTAGCAAGATTTAACTAATACTAACGCGCTTAGAATTACTTCAATAAGAAATAACGTAACAGCGCTGCGGCTTAGAATTTACATACTAGCTAGTCAGGCGAATGTTGAACAGAGTAACAGTGGTCTGAGACTAAAAGCTCTCTCACACTGAAAGGTTTCTACCTACCGTTTAAATAGCAACTTGGCTCCACTTCAAATTAGCATAAAGCTGAAACGCGCGCTTATTCTAACGGGAAGACGAAATAAGAACAGATAGAAAAAGGCAAATTAAAATAAAACTTTGTTAGTTTAAACTAAAACCTTACAAGCTGGTGATGTGCTGGAATTTTATAATTATTGATAATCGTGATTTTGAACTTATTAATTTTATGATTTATAATTAACCTGTTCTCTTACCATCAACCTCTCGGGAGTTCTTTCAGCTCCCCGCATATTTAGAGTGCCCCATGCCGCCCAGACACAATACATTCACAGATGTATAGTATTTTATTATACATCTATACCTTCTCTGGGATTCGAACCCGAGTCCTTTAGTGCGGCAGTCAGCGTCGCTAACCACTATCCTGGTTGGACGCCTACAATATCAAATAAAAATTGAGTTATATTCCATATATGTTCTTTATCTCAGAAATAAAAGCGAAAAGTGTTATTTGTTATTAATATTAGAACAGGCATTTCCCGCTCATTCAACAGCTTAGAAATCACAAAAACAGAAAAAAATAGAAAAGTATTAAAATGTGTAGCCTAAGTTTCATATGCAATATGCTTGCCGAAAATCATAAATAACATACGCAAATATACATGATAATATTTTAAGTGTAGTCGTGAATCCGGGTACTTTAAAAGCTGACAGTCTCGATGGCAGAGTAGCGGGGTATGAGAAAGAAGTTTATACCAAACTAAATTCAGCCAATTATTATCTTTATTTCCAGGTTTCCAGGCACACTAGAATAATTCCTCGTAGATAATATACTCTTTAATCATAGCAATTACGATAATTTCTTGTATACAATTTACACAGGTTAATGGGAGCGACATCATTTTAGCAGAGCATAGAAGATACGTTAACAATGGCGGAAGCTAGGGAAAGGAATGCAGCAGAATAATAACGTAGTTGTTATGCCAAGAGTATTAATACTAAGTTTGATGTAATTGTAGAGACAAGCTGTGATTGGTTAATATTAGTTTGAGTTGCCTTTTTTACGTACCGTTACATAACTTAGAAAGATCTCGCATTTGCGAGAACAGATGAATTTAGGGGAAGAGCACCAAATATAGAATGTTCATTTTGAGGTCGTCAAATATTTTTTAAAGCAGCCATAGTATTTTCTTATATCTTATATCTATATATATATATCATTTCTTAATATTTGTAATAGATAACATATTTTATGCGTACAAGAGCATTGTAAAATAAAT
Organism: Stegodyphus mimosarum; assembly: GCA_000611955.2. Classification (NCBI taxonomy): domain Eukaryota; kingdom Metazoa; phylum Arthropoda; class Arachnida; order Araneae; family Eresidae; genus Stegodyphus; species Stegodyphus mimosarum. The sequence continues at coordinate 52,167 of KK120848.1, forward strand.
AAATACTCATTTTAAAATATGCAATAGATAATACAATTAGGCCAAAAGTGTAAGTTACACGTTAGACTTGTGTTTAATGGTTATAACTAAAAGCAATCGAAATTACTGATTATTGAAAACAGAAGTCAGAACGCCCGGTTGTTCTCCGCGTTGACTAATTAAATTTCGTTTAACAAATTTGTGACAGTAAGAATATAATTTTCCCAATCGAAATCGATCTTTCTGGCGCTTAAAACAAGAAGAAATATTGACAAGAACCCTTTAAAAGAAATAATTTGCCATCTTGTGTACCTCTACAAAGGAGTATTTTGCAAATTCTCAAATTCAAAATCGAGAACAATTTGAAGCAGCTGTGTAATTACGTACGCGCATTCGTTTGACAGTTCTGAAGTATTTCTATAACTCATTCCCACTCTCAATTGTTTGACAGTCGGGGACATCTGCGATCATATTCAATGTTCAATATCTGATAATAAGATTCAAATGAGTCATTTAATATGGAGGATTTGTTACACGCTCAAAACATGGAAATATCAATATGTTGACAGGTTTATGACGGTGCCACATCATAGCATATGCTATGCTTGACAGCGTTTACAAAAATTGTGAAAATTTAAAAAAACGAGAAAAATTATCCGTGACAAAGAATCTTTACATATAAAGAAAACAGTTTGTGTGTGTGTGTTTGTTCGCTAATTATTTCGTCACTACTATAGCTATCGGCACCAAACTTTTTACAATACTTTTCTGGGTCCTGGAAAACGTCGACTTCCACTTTTTTCCAAAAAAAGTAGCTAAAAATCAGAGATATTAATTAAAAACTCGGAAAAACGATCATTTTCGCCCTTATTTTTCCGAATGGCAACAGTCTCGCAAGCTGGAGATGAAAAATCTGCTTTATTTCGAAAGTTGTTGCCATTGCTAGCTTTTAAATCCTAGAGTTTGTTAATAAAAAATTTCTAAGTTTAACGAGGAAATAAAAATAGCATTGCCAAACATTAAATACATTATTCTCGATCAAAAAATTCAGTTGTTCCCATCTTCGTAGGACTTTAATCAGCCGAAATATTAATTAAAAACTCTGAAAGCGTTAATTTTCGCACTCACGTTCCCGAGTGGCAACAGTCTGGCGCGTTTGAGATAAAAATACTGTATTTCGAAAAGTGTTGCTACTGCTCGCTTTCAAATCGTAGAGTTTGTTAATCAAAAATTTGTAAGTTTTACAAAATCTATATATATACATATAAAGAAGAATGCCTTTGTATGTTTGTGTTTTTGTTCGCGTTACTGATTTCTGATCAATTTATAATAAATTTTTTGCCACATTTAACATCGACTAAAATTGAATATAGGTGAAACATTGGATGGAACTTGAGCTTTTACAACCATTTGATTAGAAAGACGAAAATCATTAAAAACTGCGTGCCACTGTTGCTGATATAATGGGAGAGAATTAGTTTATTTTTCTATAGGAATTTTTTATGTGGGTTCCATACCGCATCAGACTGAAAAATGTGTGACTAGGAATCGTATTTTTTGCATCGTTATTAGAGAAGGATTACAGAGGTATCGTTCTCGCTATTGTTAGTGCATTACTCTCAATCTAACTTAACAGGCATCGGGTTCTCCCGCTAGTATAATGTAAGAAATTAATGGATGAAGTTAAAGAATATTCTGCAAGAAATTAACAGATAATGAAATCTCACAATTTTTTAATCTAAAGCAAGCTCTGGTAATTTTTAATCTAAAGCAGCAGTTCCCAGCTTATGGCATGCGAACCCCCTTAAGATTACGTGATTACTGTATCAGGAATACGCAAAAAAATATCAGTAATGAGGAAAAATAACACAGTGTTATGATAAATGCTGATAAAAATCAAAATATTCGAAAAATTTCAGTCTCGCATTGGATTTGGGGGGGGGACACTTCCAACTATTTTTTATATTAATGTTGCTCACCGAATTATATTAAAAAGTAATGTAATAAGTTGTTACTAATCTCGTACACAGCTCTCATATTACTCAGTTTCTTAAACATCGTATGTATCCATTGTATGTAGCCATTTGTGTTCTTTTCAAATCAAACCTTACATGTAACGTACTATTTATATAAAAATGGATAAATAGTTGTAAGATAATACTCCGGTATAAATGGATAAATATAAATGCATAAAATTCCGGTATACATGTATAAATAGTTGTAGAGTTATTAGAATTTTTGAAGCAGGATACATGAAAAATATGCAATGCCCTCGCCGGAACTCGAACCCGGATCTCTCGATACTCGAAGAGTGCTACCGCTACACCACGAAGGCATGCAGGAAAGCGGGAGAAATATCGTATATACTCATCTTTTTAAAGGGCGACTGCCGATTAGGGGAACCAATCAGCAAATCCTGGTGGTGAAGAATCATCATCCACCCCCTTTTTTTTATTGTTTTTTAATTCGGGCGCCACTGTAGAGTCATTAGAATTGTTTTCGATATCAGGAAACTGGAAGAAATATGCATCACCTTCGCCGGGACTTGAGCTTGGCCCTCTCGATACGCGCCGAGTGTGTTACCGTTACACCACGAAGGCATGCAGAAAAAGGCAGAAAGTGCATTATATAGTTAAAAAGGTTCCACGAAAGAGAAACTGCTTCTGGATAAAAGCTCTGATTTATCATTTATACCATCATGTTTTTCGAAACCACCAATTTCATTTAAGCACGAAATTTTGCAATGACGAATATTTTCAAGGACTTGCATAACTCTCCGGCATTTTTTCAAAAATAAATAAACTCAGTTAGGATTGCGGAACAGTTCCATAACCGTAGCATCTGACAAAACAGATTCTATGCTAAAAAATTAGATTCTATGCTGCTGGATTCTTCAGAATCATATATTGACAAAAAATTGATCGAAATACTCGACACACTTACTGATCTCTACCTATAATAAAACAAAGAGTCTGGTGTGTGTGTGTGTGTGTGTGTCTTTCGTTCGTGTTGCGAGTAAGCTAATAGACCCAGGGCCACGAAATTTGGAACATAGGTGTATCTACACAAGAGCCAGTGCACCTCGAAGCGATTTTTTGAGATTTCACTCTATACATTTCGTTTTTACATCGTCGTGAAGCGTAGACACTTAGCTATTTTACGAACTTTAAATAAATTTCGTATTTCATAAATCGATTAAATACGAATTTATTTAGGAAGGTGAGCTTAACATTTTTCAGCGGAATTTTTTTTAAAAAAAGATTATTTTAAAAAATGTGATTTTTATTTTCCTTTGATTTTTGGGTACGCTGAACTTTAATCTTTTAAAAGGAGTAAAAGGAAAGGAAGTAAAAGTAAAGTTCCTTTTAAAAGGAACTTTACTTTTTTAAAAGGAGCTAAATAAAATAAATGTTAAATAAAATAAATGTTTTCAAAAACTCCTTTTAAAAAAGGAATTTTGGAAAAATAATAATATTTTGTAATTTTTTAAAATTTTTTAAATGAAGCTTCCGAATACACTTCTGACATCTCAGATATTTTAAAATAAAGTTTTGGCAACAATTTTCCTTTCTTATTGTTGTTGATAGATTTTTGATAAAATTGCATCATTTTGAATAGTTTCATTCTTTTAAAAATTTCGGTTTGGCAACAATTTTCCATCGTATTTCTTATGTTACTGTTTTTAAGAGACTGAAAAGTTTCAGAAATTAAAAAGTTGTTTCTTTTTGCAACGGTAAATTGTTTAATTACTTTATTAGGATAATAAACATTTGTATCAAGGAATATTGCTTATTTTATTGTAATATTTATTATGTTTTAATTATATATAATTTTAATTATAAAAAAGTTTTGCGTGATATTTTTTAATCTGTTTAAGTTCTTAATCTGTTTATACCATTTGAGTTCTTAAGATTTTGCAAAGGGAAGTTGGTTAATTTATTTATTAGGATAATTAATATTTGTATTAAGGGATATTGCTTATTTCGTTGTATGCTTTTTATATGTAATGCATTTTTAACTGAATTTTTTTTCCCGTTGTTATTTGTTTCTTTTTCGATAAAATTGTTCTGCAGAGTAAAATTCTGTGCAGTTTTCAAATTTAATGTTTGGTGATCTCTTTAGGCATTTTTCTGGTACAAAGACGAAGGCTGGCAGCGCAGCGGCTAAAAATGAATTTCATTTTACAAACGAAGTCAAAGAGCTTCAAAGGTGCCCACTTAAAAGGTGTTGTCCAAACCTACTTGTACACAGTGAAAAATGCAGCTGTACGTCAGATTTTTTCAAAGACATTTATTTCAAGCTGCCTCAAAATTGTGAAAAAGAGCAACCTATATTTTTCTAGCTTTATTCATGACAGTTTGTTCATTTTTGTGATATTAAAATAATATCACTGCATACACGGTACTGTAGTTAGGGACGCTGACAGCCCTACCGAAGGGCCAGGGTTCAAATCCTGGAGAAGGCGTGCATGTATGTAAATGTATAGTGTCTGTGAGACATGGGGGCACTCAAAACATATGGCGGACCGAAAGTTCTCTTGAGTAATTTGATGGTAGGGAAGAAGGGGTCTCGGACCCGTTCCCCGGGGTGCTGTCTTTTAAAACTGGAACGGAACAAAGTTGTTCTGTCATGGAGCGGAACTGAGCAAAGTAGTTCTGCCATCTATATACTGCTCAAGGATAATGGCAACAAGAGATGCAATCTTGCCCCTCTTGCCACGATAAAATTCATGGGATTCTTCTGATTACATCAGATAACTGAGATTATCTGTAAGCAGAGCCGTGCCCTGGTATTCTGTCACCTTAGGCACAGAGGTATACCCCTATATAAAATCAAAGTTACCGTACAGCTAAATTTGTTGAATATGTTCATATTCAACAAATTTAGCTGTGCTAAATCATATCATAACATTATAAGGTATTTCTCTCGCCTTCTTAGCATGCTTTCGTGGTGTAGTGGTGAGCACGCTTGGCGCGTATTCGAGAGGTCCGTGATTCGAGTCGCGGCCAGGGCATTGCTCATTTTTCATCTCTCGTGCTTTCAAAAAATACCTAATATCTCTACAACATTTGTAATTAAAACTTAATGTATTAAGAAAATTAATACGTGTGATAATTTATATTTTTTAAATGAAAACTATAAAAAGTACTTTTATGCATCCCTCTCCTTAGGCAGATAGTTCTCGTATGCTTTGCCAACTCAAACTAACCTAATCTTTAAATTATCTAAATCCAATAACATTAATGTTTCACCAGTCACAGAAATTAAAAATCAGAATCTATCTTGTATAATTTTTGATATCTTCGTTTTAGTTTTGAGATTCAAATACAGATCATTTCTAAAAATATTTTTCATAGTATAAATGAATAGTAAAATGTGTCTTCGTAGAAGATTCTTTTAAGGGAAACAGACTCACATCTACGTTCCACGTAAGGAAAATAACAAAAACACCCATGGAGTCAAACCTTTTGCTGGCATTCGATTATTATTTGGCATTAGTTAATCCCTCTGTTAAATGTGCAGCTTTATGTATATTTATAAGATTAAATTCACATCTAAATGAAATATTAAATAAATTTCTGATTGCAAGAGTTGATTTACCTTTCATTTTCTTGCAATATTAAATTCCATAAAGACATGCATAAACTTTTAAACTGATTTGCTTAAAGTGGCTATTGGGCAACCCATCGTAATGATATATCATTCGGTGTCTTTAGTAAGTTTGAATTTTGTACAAATACAAAATAACAGTCGATAGTCATATAAAATATGTGATAATGACTTTTCTGGTCTCATTTTCAATATTAAGCCATTGATAATTAAACTGTGGAGATTTATTTAATTTACTTAACAGTTATTTTATGCTGAAGCAGCTTTGCTATCGCTCTTGCTTTCAAACCACACTTTCTTGTCAGAATTAAGTCGAGTAGCGTGTACTCAAATCAGTAGAAAGAAATTAGTATTTAAGGGAAGTTTTTTGGAATGTGAAATCAGAACATGTTTCTGCCTGCCTGAAGGCCACATTGCTATCTTTGATTTTCTAGCGATTAGATTCATGTGGCTTTGATCTATTCTTGGCATTAGACTTGTTATGCCTACTTCCGAGTGACAGCCAGCCTGCACGATAGTTAAGCTGTGAAGCCGTTGGGCTAAACTTCATTTAATTTTAAGTTCTTCATTACCTTTTGCGTTAAGCCACAAGTGTTAACTTTTGTAAACCCGAGTTGGTGCCATCTGTGAACTTTATTTAAGTTAGTAAAGTATTCTTTACACCCTTCTTCTCACTTTGTTGTACTTTAGGACTCGGTGATTATTCACTGAAAAGTCTTCTAACGTCGAACTCAGTTTATGGTAGCCAAACATACAAGTCTTATAAAACTCATCTTTTTTAAATGTATTTCTAAAATTTGACAGCTAATCTGGTACCCCCTAATCGTTTACATAGCCCAAATACCTCACTTGCCTCATGTACCCTTATCCCGGCTCTGCATATTATCTCATGTACCCGGATACCATTTTATGTAAATCTAAAGTATAATGATATAACTGAGCCGCACAGATGGTATAATGGTGTTAGGGGAGCGTAACTGCGATACGAAAGGGGGCCTGGCTTCGAATCCGGCAGAAGGCATGGTTGTAAATATCCGTCCCTTCATAGGAGGCAATGGTGGCCCACCTATTAGGTGCCACCATAATAAAGAGACCACCACATCTGACCTTAGTATAGATTAATGGACTCTGTTACAAACTGTAACTGTTCACAATCTGTCATTGGAAAAAAATGATATAGCTGATAGACTACTAAAGGAAAGTACTTCCATGCCTCAGGTTTATGCTGAACCTTGGACCTATCTTGAACTATACTAGAGAAGATAGGCTTTAATTAACAATTCCTGGCGACAACTACCGACACTCTCATGGTATCGTAGTGCAGATCCTGGTAATGCTATTGGTTTCAAGGGTGACATGAAAGACCAAACGGCTCTGGCTCAATTGACTTCAGGATATTTAAGGACACTCAAATATTCCCGTGGTACTAAAACATTCCCAACTTGCGCCAAAAACCACGAAGCCACTGCACAACATCTACTTAGTTGTGTTGCCTTGGTGCCTGAAGACCTGCTGAAGAGACCTAATTTCGTGTTGGAAGCCATGAAGGTGAACGAACTTATGGATCTAATCTGATTTAGATCATAGGGATTAGTAAGACGAAGAGGAGGACAAAGTAACATTGCTAGAATACTTGATGTATTGTTAGAGTATTGAAGAGGGGTGAAGAGGTGTCATAGATGTCACACAGGTATCCATAGTTATAAAGTGTCATAAGGGGCACACGAAAGAAAACAAAATTGGGATCCGCTGATCTAGACTAATGACAGCCTGGTGGCGAAGTGGCTAGCGAGCAGCAGAGTTGCATCACAGGTCCGGGCTGGGCAATGTTGACTTAGTTTTTCATCCCTTAAGTGGGTCGATAGAATGAACACCGAGTTCGCTTGGGGACTAAACACCGGGGTCTTGCGAGAAGCTGACCATTTGTCCAGGGCATATGCTGATGCACTCCGGAGCCAAAGGTTGAGAAAGCAGAAAAAGGACACTGCAGGCCGTGGCCCACTAGGGCTGCTGCGCCACTGAGGTTTTTTAATCTAGACTAATATGCTAGACGAGAGTATTATGAATGATATTAAAAAAAGTTAACCACAGTTAGTTAAAAACAGTGGATCATCAATCCATGAAATTAATGCAAATCTTCTTATCCAACATGTCGTGTCTTGCCAAACGCACAGTTTAAAATTCTTTTTCTAAATTTTTTTTCCCGAAAATATAAAGAATATTAATTTAAATTCATCGAACCCACATAATTCTAAAATGCGAGGCATCTTCACCACTAACATTTCTCGTCACGTTGCCGCGTAGGGTGTTCAGTCTTGTATTTACTGCCGTGTGGTATAATACCATGTCCTTTGCTAGACTCCAGTCATGAAGTCAGCATTGTTCCTCTGACCTACTATTCTTATAAAAGTCAGTTTGGACATGCCTTTTAATCTCTTTCCATCGGGTACTACGTCAATGGCACTCTTGGGTGTTCGGTGGCTGCCATTATTAATATAAATCCTATTCACCACCAATATTTAATTTCTTTTATTTTATAGTTGATTTTCGCTTGAGTTAGAAAATAAATACAACAGACTGATTACCTACAGTTTTTATCTATTTTGAATAAATATATAACGAATATTCCACTGACGGCAGTAAATATATGCACAAAATAAGTTCTTCCTCTTATATTTTAGTTATTCTACGTCAGAGATGCTAACCACATACTCCACGAAGGCACGCACAAGGAAATGCCATAATTCCTTACAAGTAACTGTAATAAAAATTCGTACATAAAATAATAAAATGCTGAGAACAAAAACCAACGGATTCAAACTGGTATATCGCTTTCTTGATTTCTTTATCTAAATCTAAACAATCTGACTTTCACAAAACTTTGGGATATTTATAGAAGATTCGTTGCTCTAAGCATTTACAATACGGCGTTCATGTCTTTAAAACTAGCCTCCAGCTTAAATTTAAAAATCTAGACATTCCATCTTCCTTATTCACGTACTGCCTGAACTAAATAAAACGGTTTAGACTTTTATAAATAGGATTTAATTATTATTCACAATGAATATTCTTCCTTAGGCTGGAAATAGCAATCAAAAGAAGATTTAACTGAAATTCGAACCGTGAATTTAAGCAGAATTAAGATCTTCGCAACTTTAAACTTTCAGACTCACTTCAAATTCCAACTGAACTGAATGATTAAGGTATATAATCATATTTAATTTTATCTTCAAACCAGAAATGTTCTCCCTCTTTCTAAATTTCAGTTTCTAAGAATAAAGGAAAACGTCATAAAATACGAGTATAAAGTTTATTAATGAATATTTCGTTGAAAACGGACTTCATGATGTATCAATTACAAACTTTAGTTCTAGTGATCTTACATCATTTGAATCGCTCTTTCAGCAGCACATCTCGTTCTATGTAAGAGAATTCCATGATAATAATAATAATAATAATAATAACAATAAAAAAATCTGAAACTTTCAGATTTTATATTATGCCCAAAAAGGCTTTTATTTTTAACGTTTTGTGTGTTACCTTTATTTATTAAATATCATGTCATGTTCTTTGTACATAAACATAAAATTCGTTTCAATAGCAATATAAGAAAATAATTTTAAAACGGCATACCTTTAGAATTTCCGATACATAGTCTCGAGCGCTGAAATTCCCGCCCCCCCGCACAGTGTTGCCATGAATCGCTTTGAAATCGTTGAGCTTCGTAATCGAAAATTCTTTGATGCTTTACAAAATATGAAATAGATAATAAAACAAATTCCAGATTCCAAATTTGGGCTTCCAGTTATCCATATTGGAATGGAGGACTACGTTATTCAAAATTTGATGTTTCTAATTACCGTTGTTTTTTCACAGTGGGAAAAACGTACATACATTCATGCAGATTCTTCGTTATTTAATTTCTTTAAATATAACACAGGACGATAATATTTGGTGGCAAAAATTTAAAAAGTGAAACGGCCGTTTATAGCGAGTGATTCAACGAAAAATATCATTTCGATGTTTCGATATACAATTTTAATGCTAATTTTATTATTAAACACTAAAGTTACACTTGAATCACAAACCCGGAAGCTAGGATTCTTTAATTTAACAGAATCTCAAAACCAATAGACACTTATTGGAATTTTGATATGATCAGTGTAGCACGCTTCACAGTGAGAAAGAGCAGAAAGCTAATTAGCAGAAATTTAAATAGCCGTGCTGCCTTATATTCTCCCGTTTTAAATTATCTCCCACCGTCCCCATAAACATGCATTTCTTAAAGGAAGCAGAAGATGGATTATGAAACACAAGAAAATTTAAACACAAACCTAAATTCATTACTATAAATGCAATAAAATTACGAACTGTCTGGGCTCTTATATATTAGATAGCTCACAGCTGGCTTTATCACAAAACCATTTTTTAAAGTTCTCTGGGGTTCTTCTGAAAAACCAATGTTTGATTTTAAACCATTTGTCTAAATCTTTGCAGTACGTCTGTAGTTCTCAAAACCGTAAAGCTTTAAATTGGAAAGCTGGGACGCTCTTTCACTTCTTGTTCCCTTTTAGACTCTAATAGCCTTTTCTTATTGCTATTCTTACTTTTTTTAACTCTGTCTAGATTTCTAAACCGATTCGTTTTGCTCACATTAAGTACTTTCGGTTTGCGAGATTACTACCTTTCTCTTGCTACGAAATTACGGTCATTTACTTTCCAGCCTTTCTTGAACTTTTACTCTTTTATAAACTGAAACATGTGCTTTTCCTTCCTCCTTCTAAATCTCTAACTTCAATCTCGTTTTCTACTTCCCTTCCTGTTTGTGATCTTTTAAAACCCGTATTTCAAAATAATCTTTAATATAGATAAAGGTACGGCACATTTCAGGTTTCTCCTGGTATATAAAAGCAAACCATTCACGTGAAACGTTTCATAAGCCAAAATGATATACAGCGAGAAAGTAATATTCCTGCTCAATATCAGGAAGAAAATGCTTCAGCTCAAAGGTTACTGATTCATACTAAAAAATCTTTACAATCTAAAATATATTAGAAACAGTTCATAAATATTAATATATTCACAGACTTTAGAAAGCAGAAATAATGTACGAGCGAAGCACCTAAGAATAATCAGAATTAATTTACACCATTATATTATATTTTAACGTACACACACACACTGGCCAATGAATTAAAAACCTTTCGAGATTTTCGTCTGAGTGCGTGAGAGGGATGAAGTATGCATTTTTCTATGATGTGGGTTACACGTGGTTAGAATGCTAGCATAAGTAAGGTGTAAAGAGTATTTTTCACGATGAATAAAATAAAATGGGAAAAACGACAGATCCTTCACCACTTGAAAAATGGCTTATTGTTGGTGCCCGTTTAGCAGGGGCCTCGATTTCGAAGACAGCAAATCTCACTGGGTTCTCAAAAGCAGCCATATCAAAGCTTTTCAAAAGTTGGAATCAGAAACCACAGTTATTCTCCATAAGAAACTGTAACTGCGGTTCCAGCACAGTTTTCCAAGAGAGTGGTCGGCGTCGTCTCCGAAGAATTGTACGGCAAAACAGCGACTCTACAGTGCTTCAACTGACACAGATCGCCAACCAAGGCTCTTCCCAACAGATTTCAGTTCGTACCATGCGCAGAGAATTTCAGAGGATAGCAATGCACAGTCGGGTGACTGAGAGAAAACCAGGCCTTTCTGCCCGACATGCAAAAATTCGTTTGCAGTAGTGTCAGGAAAGAAGACATCTGAGGATTGGAGATAGATAATGTGGTCGGATGAATCACGCTACACCTTATTTTGCACTGACGGAAGACGACGAATTTGACGAGAACCCCATGAAGCCATTCATGAATCCAAGCCATGAATCTTGTCTTACTCGCAATGTGTAAGGGTCTGGTGGGAGTATCATGATATGGACATGTTTTACTGGCATGGAAGTGATGCCCTGGTGTTTCTCGAGGGTAGACAAATAGCCATAAGATACCTAGATATACTGGCAGACCAAGTGCATTCTGCAATGTTGCATTTTTATCCTGATGGTGACACATACTTCATGGACGATAATGTAACTACACATCGTGCCAGAAGTGTTCACTAGTTGTTGGACATCAGTATGACTTTCAACACTTTCTCTGGCCACCGCATAGCCCGGATCTCAACTCCATACAAAATGTGTCGGATTTGGTGAAAAGACGCATCAGGACGCACTCCCCTCTTCCATCTAAGTTACAAGACCTGAAAAGCTGCATAGCCAATGCATGGTATTCTCTGGACGTAACTGCACTCCAGAAGCATGTAGACTCGATGCCCAAACGAATCAAAGCAGCTATCCGTGCAAAAAGTGATCCATTAAAATATTGATCTTGGGTATCTAATGCATTGGTCAGTGTGTGCATTTTACTCCCTTTCAAAACGATTTCCTTCAACATCTATATATTTTTCTCAACATTTAGTAGAATGATAAAAGCGTGTAAATAGTTTCGAAATTCTTGACACACAGAATACACAGAATATTATTAAAGATTGCTGACTTGCTTTTTTTGGGGGGGGATACACTAAATTATTTTTTTCAGAGATTCCTTTACTTGTAGAATTAGAAAAAGGCGCATTGATCAAGAATAAAATTTGATCAATAACGGAAGTAAGTTATAAACATCATGTGGCTATTTGTCAAGAAATGGACGGAAAGTTGATTTCCTCCAGAAATCTGTGATTGATATTTCGAGGATCTTTATTGGTATCCTGTCGCACTTTCTCTTCAACTTTCTCATTTCTGTCCACCAGTCCACGTTAAAACTGCATTAGCCTTCATGTGTATGCCAATATTTTTGAATTTGATAAACCACTTTTAAATTTATGATTTACTCAAAGAATTATCTTTAAATGTCTATCATATAATAACAATGATCGCCGCCACATTATTTCTTAAGAAAAAAACTTCCTTTTTTTTCGGTGTGTGTTTAATTGCCTACTATACAAACTGCAAAACGTTGAAGCACGAACACACACAAACTAACAACGTGGAAGATCGGTAACCCTGTACATAATCACTTCCCAAATTGTTGTCACCAAATATTATCGCCTATTTAAAGAAATTAAATAATGAATAATCTGCTCAAATGTATGTATGTTTCTCGCATTGTAAAAAAAGAGCAGTACCTACAGCCATCAAATTTTGAATAGCGTAGTTCTCCACCCGAATATAGCAGTCTGGAAGACCAAATTTTGAATTTCGAATTTGTTTTATTATCTATTTTATATTTTACTTTAAAACTTTAACGAAATTTCGATTTAAAAACTCAACGGTTTTAAAGCGAGCAGTGGCAACACTGTGCGGAATAAAACTTTTTTATTTCCCACGCGCGAGACTGTCTATCGGTGATTCTAAAGTATTTAAAAATATTTTTAGTTTAAAGGGGTGTGAGCCCAAATGCTCTCGAAAAGTGTATATGTGTGTAAATGAAAAAAAAAAAAACCCGCCATTTTCGGCGTTCAGCTAATATAAAATCTGAAAGAAATCTGAAACAAAATTTCAGATTTTTTTGAAAAAAGAAAGCATACGGTGTTACACACTTTTTTGTACTAAAGAAAGTAGTAAATCGTGTATTAAATCACGTACTAAATCGTGAGGGGGGATATCTTCATTGTATTTCTCTCCTATGATGCTCATCCAGACAAATCAATAACGAAATTACAAAAATTTTAAAAGCAGCACAGTAGCGTATGTTTAAAATTTCCGATGCAGTAACTAGTGTTTGCACACTCTGTTATTTTATGTATTTTCTCATGTCAGCATATCAATGGACAGTTTTCTTAGTAAAATGGCTTGCAAAATTTTTTTGTCTTTTATTAACGTTTTATGGGTTAACTTTATTTATTAAATATTATGGTGTTCGTACATATGCCATATAAAACTCGACTCAACGACAAAATCACAAGATGTCTGAAAACAGCATACCTTTAGGATTTTCGATAGACAGTCTGGCCCGCTGGAGATAAAAATGTTTTTATTTCGTACAGCTGCCACTGCTCGCTTATCAAATCGTTGAGATTGTTAATCAAACACTCATGAAAGTTTAACAAAATATGAAATATAAGATTCAAAATTAAATATTCGGGCTTCCAGGTGCACATGTTCGAGAGAAGGATTACGCTATTCAAAACTTGATGGCTATAGGTACTGTTGTTTTTTCACAGTGCGAGAAAAATGCATACACTCAAGCAGATTCTTCATTATATAATTTCTATAAATATAATAGAGGATGATAATAATTGGTGGCAACAAACTGGAATGATACGCCAACGATTGGCTTGCAATACGGCAACAATTTGGAATGATATTTTTAGCGATTCAACTCAAAAAGGCACTTGGAGAATTTTCTAATGTCCCCCGAAAGAGACTAACGTTCCTTTTGGATTAAAAAGAAAAAAAAGTTATACTGCATTTTTTAAAGATTGTTTGTTGTGGTCATTTTATTTCTTTATTTCATTTACTGATGACGCGAAATAGTTTTAATTATATCCGTTAGAAAGGTTAAATAATAAATTGAATTAAAAAGGGAAAAGAAAACTTCTTTATTTTGCCAAAAGGAAACTGAAGAACTATAAGGAAAATAAATAAATAAAATGGCAACTACGCTATTTCTTTGCCAATGTAAGAACTTCCGCTAAAACCTTTTTCTTTATCAAGGATAGTGAAGGATGAAAAGAGCAAGCTTCATCGAAAACGATCACTAATGAGATTTTTCAAATTATTTATTTACAATATATTGAAGTAAGAAAATCAATAAAATGGAAAGAAAAAGATTATTGCATAAAAATACAGCTGGTGAAAATTTCTAAGAATAACAAATTTTTCTTTTATCTTACTTTCAATTGTTGTTTATTTAATTTTCTGTCAATTAAAGTCTGAGATACGTTTCTTTACTCTAATTTGGATTTAAGAAAGTTAAAAAAACTTACATTATAAACACAGTAAATATTTTTTGTTCCATATATTTAAATTAAATGCTACATTATTCATCATGAAGTATTACATAATACATTATCTATACATTGGATTTCAAAATACAGTTCGCACTTTCGAAACAATTCTCTTGCCAAACATACTTAACTGTTTGCTTGTTAAGTTCAACCCCAGATAGAGTTTTTGCTAAGTACAATTTCCCCAGAAGGGTTATTAATTTCATTTTGCGTCTTCCATTATAAAACGATCTTTCACTTTTCAAATTGTTGCCACTAAATATTAGAGCCTTGTTGAATTATATTTAAAGAAATTAAATAATGAAGAATCTGCAGGACCGTATGTATGTTTCTCGCACTGTGAAAAAACAACCGTACCTAAAGACCTCAAATTTTGAATAATATAATCCTCCACTTGCATATGAGCATCTGGAATCCCAAATTTGGAATTTATTTTATTATCTATTTCATATTTTATAAAACTTTTAACGAATTTTTGAATAACAAACTCAACGATTTCAAAACGAGCAATGGTAACACTGCACGGGGAAAAAAAAGGTCTGACTGTGTATCGGAAATTCTAAAGATATGCATGTTCTTTTTAAATATTTTGTGATATTGCTATTCAACTGAATTTTACGGTTTAACTGCGAAGAACATAATATTTGATAAAGATAACAAACAAAACGTTAAAAAAATGTCCCTTTAATGAGTGATATAAAATCTGAAAGCTTTCAGATTTTTTTTATTTATTTATCTTACTTATTAATAAATTTAAGTTTTCATTTATTATTATTTATTATTATTAATTATTTTTCCAGACAGCGATGATATCCCTGCATGATACAAATAAAGATTAAAAAATAAAGAGCGCATTCCCTTCATTTAAATTCGATATTACAAAAGTTCTTTTTTCGTGAGCGTAAGAAAGTGAATCATTTAAAAATTTACTTTTGAGTTCTTAACAATATGCAAAACTATCTTCAACCATAACTGTGATAAACAAAAAGTTTCTGATGCCCTACATTACATCAATTCCAAAACTGTTGATTCTGTACATTGTTGCCAGCATCCAAACTAACGAAGATCAAAAGATAGTAATTTTATTTCATATCATCATACGCCCACCCTCCATGGTTACTACATCTCAATCATCTTTTCGCCCTTTTTCAAAACTGCATTCAAATAAGATGCTTTCTTTGATTGTTCAGTATTTCTCTTTTCATATTAATGTCAAAAACCTCAGCAAAACACATTTTGCTCCTGAAGAAGCAGGACCCGTTTGATTGCCTTCGAAACTGTTAGTCTTATTCAAAATCTATGACAATTTATATTTGCCCTTTCTATGTTGCCCCCCATCCTTATTTTAAACTTTACGCGAATGTGCTTTTCTTCCAATTAGAACATCTGCAACTTTAATGTAATTCAGAAAAATTACGGTGGCCGGTATTATGTGCCGAGATGAAGACTCTTTTTTTATGAAATACTTTAAAAAACATGCAATAAATCTACATAATTTTTAGCCCAAAGGAGCGTTAGCTCAGAAAATCTACTAATTTCGTTTTGGCATTTTGCGTTGGTTCATTATAAAATCTGAATCACTTTTCAAATTGTTGCCACCACATATTAGGGTCCTGCATTATATTTTAAGAAATTAAATAATGAAGAATCTGCATGAATGTATGCATGTTTCTCGCATTGTGAAAAAACAGCGTTATCTAGAGACATCAAATTTTGAATAGCGTAGTCCTCCACTGGAACATGGGCATCTAGAAGCCCAAATTTGGAATTTCTTTTATTATCTATTTCATATTTTGTAAAACTTTAATGAGATTTTAATAAACAAACTAAACGATTTCAAAGGAAGCAATGGCAACACTGTACGAAAAAAAAAACATTTTTATCTCCAGCGCGCGAGATCGCGCGTATCGGAACTTCTAAACATATGCTCCTTTTAAAAATTTTTTTGCGATATTTCTGATGAACTGAATTTTATGGCTTAAGTGCGAAGAACATGGTATTTAATAAATAAAGGCAAAACACAAAACTTTAAAAAAGGGTTCCTTTGGGCGTAATGTGAAACCTGAAAGCTTTCAGATATTTTTTTCCAAGTTATCTTTTTTTTAGTTGGATTTTAAATCTTGGACAAATAATGTAAGCTTTAAAATCCAACAATAATTTAAATTAAATAAAAATTTTAAAGCCTCTACTGTTTCTATCTGCAGAAGAAAAAGTGAAAAACAGTCCACATTTAGTTTTCACTTCCACTTTTCAACTCCTTTACTCCTAATTCTTTATTAAAAACTCATTGCTTCGCACTTTTGAAAATCTAGAATAAATACGGCTCGCAACAACATGTTTATTTTGGTGCGCATCCCGAAATGCTCATTTGGCCTTCAAAGACACCAAAATTTGTTATGATGGCCATTTCCTGAATCTACACTCCGCCTACTCGAGTGGGATAGATTACATCTTTTACTTCGGGGAAAACATAATAATTATTTTTAACGCGGTTTCGGTATGTATATTAGTGTTATATTTAGCAGTTTTCAAGCCCTCTCAGATTACAGGCTCTTTCTGTAGATTCGGCTTCCCTCAAAGGGATATTTAGTGCGGAAAAATGGCAACTGTTTGGCTGGGGATTTGTTATTCTGTGGTTTTAAAATAAATAGTATTTTTAAATCTTATTTACCCAAGGAATAAGTACGTTCTCGGAAAGAGAAGACATACTGCTTCATTTGATTAGGAACTGGTATATGATAATTATTAATGGAAGTTTTAAGCCTTTTCTAATGAACTAATATGTGATAAACGCTTTTTCTTTCAGTTAGTTTCGTACAGATTTGTGGTTTATTTAATATGACTACTTTGATTAACATTGAAAATTCCAAAACTGTAAAGTCGCTGAACGCTGGTAGTTCGACCTGGATTCGATTACAAACGTTTCGTGATTTTTCCCATGTGTAACATAGTTACCAGTTTCCTTTAGAAAGTCTTCCATGAAGATAATCCCCTCAGGCAGATAGCCCTCACGTGTTTTGCCATATTCAAATACACGAACCCAAACCATTCCAAAACTGCTTCATAGGAAAGAGCAACTGTTTACGGGATACGTTTTTTATGCCGAGACATGCGGTCATAAAATTCAATCTTCATGAAATTTCCACATTTTCTGAATCACAGAATCGTTCATTATCAAACGAATAAACCCCAAAAAAGATTGGAATCGACTGGATTTTTTTTAACATTAGAAACGTCTGAGGTTTTAAACTCTGTTTTGCAGACTCATAGGTTTCTCTGCAGAGCCTACAAAGAATCTATAAATTCGAATATCTGAATCATGAATATGATGAAGACCACACAATTAAGCATCTACATTAACAAATTGAATAATGCGATTTCTATTATTATTTAAACAAAAACAGAAGTAATAAACATAATAATTATTTTATTTTTATTTCCACATAAATATATGCGCAGCATTAAAATATTTTCAATCTCATTTTCCTGCGGACAGTTCAAATTTCCACTCTACAAAAAATGCCCGCTTTCCAGTCTTGTGGATTTCTTTGCTCCTGACGAAGAGGCGCCTGTGACACTAATTTTATGTATCACTTAGCGTGTTTCTCTTCTGTTTCCTGTTTTTATTTATCTGCCTATATTATATACATGAAATTAGAACGCATAGGGAATTTTTGGGTGTTCTTTTTTTATATAGAACATTAGTATACATTCGTTAAATTTGTCCTTTTATACAGAACGAGATCTTCGTTAATTAAGGTAATCAAAAGAGTAATCACAAAGAATTCTTAGAAGTTATGCCCAACAGCTGCCATTCCGATTCTTTTTAGAGTAATCAGTCAACATTGTCGACCTTATTAACCATACTCGTAACGGATGGGCGAGTCTAATTTCTCGACACAGAAACAGAAGACTCTTTCCAACACTTGTCGTGTCTCTCTGTAGGAGGCGGATAATGCAACATTTGACTAACTTTCAGAAGTCCATTACGAGAAATTATTCAAACAGAAACTTTAGAAGGATATAATACATTTTTTCTTTGCCGTTTCCCAATTAGGAAATGAGGCGCGCTGCATAAACCTAAAAGAAAAGAATTAAAAAAGGACGCTTTCAGCTGCCTCAACGGGGAGCCGGAATTAAATTTCCATTATGGAAATAGTATTTAATAAATTAGAGAAAGAAGAAATTTTTGAGACCATTTATGTGCAGTCACGGCTCGGCGGTTAATGGTCTCGTGGGAAATATCTTCAGAGTTTAAGTCTTGAATTTTTTTTAGCCACATGGTTTTAAATCTCCGTACGCTGCAGATTTGAATGAGGTATTTATACGCCCAAAATTGTACAAAAAAAGAGCACATATGGCGAAAAACACATACATATAATCTTAAAGTATACTATGTCAAATGTAAAAGTAAAGCAAACATTGGTAATAATAAACGTAATTATATATATATATGTTATAGATTCATTTGAAATGTCCGAAATAATGCAGCATTTCGGTTTCATGATATCATTAGATCGAAGATTAACCAGCGAATAATTAATTGTACGCAGAAGAATGACTTAACGGTTAACAGGTTATAAAATACTTATTTCTTATTATTTTAAGAACCCCATCAGCGACCGAACGATAAAGCCGATGAACGCTGGCAGTTCGGTCCGGGGCTAGCATCGCGACGAATGGGCTAGTTGCAGGCCGCTTTCGTAGCCTTCTCCATGTGTAGCACATTTCCCTTAAAAGTTCTTCACGAAGACGTTCCTTTCCTTTGGCATATAGCCTTTTAGTGCTTAAGCATAATTAAATAAACCAAACCAATAAAACCAAACTACCGAGACCTATTATTTTAAGGCTCATTTTTACGCAGAGCTCCATTTTAATAAATAATTTGTAAAGAAATAATAGATCACGTAATTAAGAGAATAACAGTTTTGTTGCGCGAAACATGTGTGGTCGACCATGCAGAATGAGTTGCTACAAGAGCTAATACAAAACAGAGTAAGTAACAAATTATTTCAGCTAGCTTTAAGTCTCAGACAAGAACAGGGTCATATTATTATTCAACTTTATTCGAAAAGAGATTACGACCATAAATCCAATTCTTTCAATGAAATTTTGCATAATGCTGCTGCACCCAGTAAAACTATAACATATGTTTTCTAAGCAAAGGTTTGGCACCGCTCAACCGGCATAGTGAGAAGCGATGCTGATCGCCGTACCGAAGAGACCGAGTTCGAAACTCGGAGAAGGCATGGATGTTTGTGAATGTATAGCGCCTGTACGGCATGGAGGCACTCTAAATATACGGCGAGGCAAAAGTCCTCTCGACAGGATGATGGTAGAGGACCCTCGGGCTTGCTGCCCCCTGGGTGCTCTTCATAAAAATTGGGGGCAGAACTGAGCAAAATCGTATTGTTACCTCTGTGGTGCTCAAGGCTACTTACTGTCAACGACAGGCGCAGATCTTGACCCCTTGTCACCACGAAGTTCGTAGCTTTGCTCTGATATCACAGACCTGATTTGATATTACTGTCGATCGGTTGGGATACGTCACAAGAACAACACAAAATTTTCGCGCTTTTTTGCTAGCGGAAATAGCTTACCATCTTAGGCACAAGAGATAATATAAACATAAGCGCACAGAAGCACCCGATTGTATGTACTGATATCAGTATACAATAGTATACAGTAGTATGCAGTGATCTCAGTAAAAATTCGGCGTACCTGTAACATTTTTGACACTGAAATCTTTACGGCGGAAGTCAGTTAAAGTAAATTTGCTGAGGATATTTTCCAGTTGTATATCGTTACTCAATCGCTAGCATAAGTTTTCAAACCTGCCTATATTTTAGATTCAGATTTGACTCCTTGAAATTTATATGTGTAGTGGTTAACCGAAAGAAAAAAAGTATCTTTATATTTTAGGTCTCTGAAGTAACTGAAATGAACACGTGAGAAGTGTGATTGGATCTAGTTCTTCGGCATCCAGATCATTCTTACGCAACTTAGACAGTCTCCGCCGAAATGGAAACCGTCAGTAGGATATCTCGGCATAAAAATCCAAAATCTTCATAAAAACAAATAGTAAAAAAATGGGCAATGCCCTCACCGAGACTCGAATATCGGACCTCTTGAATATGCGTCGAGTGTGCTGTCCATTACACTACAAAGGCTTGTTAAAAAGTCGAGAGAATTACCTTATGATTCTTGCGAAGGTTTCTGAGCTCGCGAGCACTCGCTGGCTCGTAAAAAGGGTATCGACACCCTCACGAAGGTTCTGCATTAACTTTAGATATCACCATGAAAATCACCATGTCACTATGAATTCACATGCTCTCAATGAATTCACGTGGCAACAAAATGATTAAAAATTCTAATATCTTTAATGTATATTATATATAAGACCTGTATGGTTTCATATGCACTACATAAACTTCATTGTAGAAATTATTAAAATATTTGTTTTTCTTTATGCACATGCAATTACATTTTAAAAATCAACCCACGGGAATTTTGAATCATCTTGTTCTCTGCAGAAAATCGGGCGAGTTGTATAATAGATAAAAAAAATAAATTTCAAGTACAGCCATTTATTATTTCAATGCTATCATTATTTCTCAGATTTTGTAAATGTAAATTTGTTAAATTTTGTAAAATTCTAATCGCAATAGAACGTTGCTGAATTGATTGAACACGTTCGATACCATTGCAAGATTATATACATTTCGCAATAAGAAGCTCATTAAGGCCAACATAACTATACAAGCTGTCAACGCAGCTTGCAATTACTAATAAAGCTCCTAATCAAGATACCTATCTAAAAGTAGAAACTAATCCGATATTTCATGTGCACAACAAAAATATTAAAATCCAATGATTTATTTGAATTTTGTTTAGGTTATAAAACAAGATAAAATACTGGCACTTAACAGTAAACGTAATATGCACAAGTGAATATATTCCAGAAATACATTTACAGATAAACACGACATATTGCATTTGTAGACAAAACCACTAAATCTAATAAGGAAACTCAAATACTCTTTGTCGAATTCTAGTTATCAAAATAGTATTGCACTTGGATAAAAGACCAGGATAAACTGAAAGACCAGTATGCAGGGGGTATGTCATCTGCCGGCCGTTAAACTACTACCGTCAGCATTGTAGGCTTAAATACCTGTCATTTAAAATTTTTTGGCTGCTTAAGATAATAATTTTTCTTTTCCTCAGGTGAAGAATATGCAAAATAGGAAAAAGGACAGATATAACAGGCTGAGCGGCCTGAAAATTAATACCCGGCTGCAAAAATTGTTAGTTGTTTTATATTACTATACGCTACGTTCGTATTCGCTTTGCTCCGCCCATTGCTTTCGATATAAATCTGGTCATGGCACTTTCCATTTTGAAGAATTTTGCTTTTCTCGCTGTCCGTGTTTTCGTAAATGCTTCTGAAGAAGAGGGGCACCCTGTCTGATCGCCTTCGAAATGGATACAATTTTAGTCAAAATCTATGCAAAAATGTGGTTGCTATTTTGCCTAATTTAAAACTTTACACTGGTATCTTTCTTTCTTTGTCGGAGTTTACACAAATGTTGGAGAAATTACTGAATGGTTTACATCAGTGAAAGAAAATGGGCACAGGTTAACATTCATGAAATTCGCAGCAACATTTGCGCTAGTCTGATAAAGCATAAATCTCTGCACAAGATTAACGTAAAAGTAAAATTATAAGCGAAATTAATACAGCGTCAGCGTTGTCACCATTTTACTTACACGAAAACACGCCGAGAATTTTATTGAAAGAAAAATGGAAGATAGGAAATCTGAAACAGCCCTCCAGATTTTTAAACGGTTTTATGATTGAAATTTATATCGCATTTTCGTCATAAAAAGACACCAAAACGTGTCTCATAAATTCCATAATAAAATCTTTATTTCCGGCGACTTAAAAATACATCTTGCATCTTGCGAGTCAAAATAAAACGAGAGCTTAATAAAATACGAAAACCTGAAGCACGCTAAAAAGACAATAAGTACTTTTTTTTCCACATTACTCTTCTTTTTTCAGAGTCGTTTAAATTTAAAGATTAAAAGCAAATCCAGAGAGAGGAAAAAAAAAGTCACCCTCAGCTGAAAAATGTCTTCATTAAATCTTGTTCAGCAAGACGACGACGAAGGAGAAGGGTAACATCTTTTTTACCCCCGGAAAAATAAAACGGTTCGGGACGGAGTGAGGTCACGTGGGCGTTTTGTCAAAGACAAGATAGTGTGGATGCGAAAAGGAATATTGATGGTGATGGAGCATCTTAATTTACTGATGAGATGACTATTGTTTACGACTTTTTTTGGCTATTTAGGGGATAATGCGGCAGTTTTTAATTAAAAGAGTTACGACTAAGTTTGATTTCATTTTATTTTACTTTCATCTAATTAAATGGAAAACGAATTTAAATGTTAGAAGATAGCAAGTAAAGACGATACATCCTTGATTATCCGATTAATTACTGAACATTCCAAGAAAGTGAGCACAGAAATGGAATATATTTTCAATTATTAAAATAATTACTTAACACATTCAGTGAAAGACCGAATAAATACAATTCAGCCTTCATCATCCGCACAGCAAAAACTCAACACTTCTAGTAAATAAATAATTTTGATTGACTTACTGAACATTTCCAATGCCCATCAATGGTAGAGTGGACCAGACCACTGAACACTAGTAGTTCAATCAGGGTTCGAAACTCAGTTTACCAATGTTCAGTGGACCAGAAAACTGAACACTGGTAGTTCAATCAGGGTGAACGGATATCAGCATTTCGCGGGTTTATCCTACGTGCAAGGTGAACGCGAGCCAGTTTTTCTTAAAAACTCTCGCACGAAGGCATCCCTCTTTTGACAGATTGTCCTCATCAATAGCGGATTGGTTACAGATTGTTGAATTCGAGATTGTTCGTTTCTTCAGAGGGCTGTTCTTCTCGTCGAAACCTGTTCCGTTCTGGGAGCTGTGTGTGGTAGAGAGCGTTGGATAGTGTTGTAATAATGTCTGTTTGATGATTTATTGCAAACAGCTTTTGTATATATTTTATCAAGAAATAAAGGTGTCATGCATTTCACTTTGCGTTCCTGATTTTCATAATTATCTGTGATATTACATTATTAATACAATACTTTACTTCTTAATAAAATTAAAATTGATAGTAGACACTGTATGTATCATATTGCACTTTACTCTAGCAAACGCAAAATACACGGACAGATTTGAGTACCTGAGAAAGAAAATATGTATATTGAAATATGATCGCATCAGGAAGAGGAATTTTTATGGTTTTAACGCATCTGGTCAGAAAAGCTTTGATTAGATGCCCCAAATAAAGGTGCATTTCATTTTGTTCATTGAAGGCACTATATTTCAAAATATAAGCCTTTTATAATTGGCATGAGTCTTGTTACTAATAATTTATTTCCCTTTTTAGTCCAAAGGGGCTTTGTCCTTGAAGGACTAATGTTTTTGTTTGCGATTTTGCGTCGGTTCACTCCGAATGCCCGTTTCACTTTTCAAATTGTTGCCACTAAATATTATCGCCCTGTATTATATTTAAAGAAATTACATAATGAAGAGTCTGCATAAATGTATGTATGTAGGTTTCTCGCATTGTGATAAAACAACGGTATATAGAGCCATCCAATTTTGAATGACGTAATCCTACTGCGAATATGGGCATCTGGAAGCCCAAGTTTCATATTTTGTAAAACTTTAACGAATTTTTGATTAACAAACTCAAAGATTTCAAAGCGAGCAATGGCAACATTGTACATAAAGAACATTTTTTATCTCCAGAGCGTGAGACTGTGTATCGGAAATTCTAAAGATATGCTCAATTTAAAATTATTTTGCGATACTTGAACTGAATTTTATGGATTATGTGCGAAAAACATGATATTTAATAAATAAAGGTAATACACAAAATGTTAAAAAAACACCTCTTTGGACGTAATTTAAAATATGAAACCTCTTCAAAAATGTTTTTTTATTTGTTCTATACTTTTGTTTAATTTGTAATAATATTTTATTTTTAACTCATCATTAATTCATTCACTTATCATTCCTTTTATTATTCCATTTAATTCTCACAATATTTTAATTTATCATTTATTTATTTATCATGAGTTTAGCTTAATTTATTAGTATTTATGTATCCTTTAATTTAATTTTCTCATTACTCATTTGTTTATTTATTATTTTTTATTCAATTGAAATTCTTTTTGGTCAACATTTCTGACACCACCTATAGGGCCTGGTCTAGTATTTCTAATTTCTATTCTAATATTTCAAATTGCTTTGCTCTCTAAGCATCCAATTATCGAGAAATGGGTTTACAGTTTCCATATAGTTTCTATTTCTTATGAGGAACAATCAGAGCGTGCGGCAATATACCTTGCTGCTTAAGAGAAGATTCAAAATTTTGTGACTTGCATTTTACCTTTAACTCACAAACAACCACTTTTTTTTCAATTTTCTCTTTATCTTTTTTTTTACTTTTATAGCACAAAATAACAGTAAGTAAACAAAAGAAATTCTTGCACAGTTCTCTTATTAAAAACAATCAAATAAAATTTTCCAATCAATAAAGAATTTACAAGTCCTTATAACCCATTTCCTTCCAGATTGCACTTTCTACGTAGGAATGCAATATGTACATCTGAACCATCTATTCCATTATAAGCGAAGGAAATAATGGCTCCATTAGCCATAAGTATCTGTACAAATTTTCTCCGAGATTTCTCTCACGGTGCATCATTATATGATTAACGAAGAGCTGTCAGAAATCCTTTCGCTGTTTAAAAGGGAATTAAATTTTAAAGCGACTGCAATTTAGTATTAGTACACTCTAACATTAAAAATGGTAAAAAGGTTTTTGTGCTTGATTAAAAGAACTGAGATTGATATCTTCGAAAGAGTAGCTCCACAGAATGTAAATGAAAATTGAAAGACACTTTTTTTTAACTGTACTGAATATAACAGTAATTAAGATAGATGTGTTTTCTTTCTTAGAAAACAATTTATACCTGAAACTTTTGTATGAAAGCAAAAACAATAGAGGCAAGTACATATCGCAATTTGAACATTAACAATTGTAAAATCAATTTTGATGCTGCATTAGTTTCAGGCAAAAAAAGTTGCAGTTCGAAAGACAACTGGTATTATAAGGTATTTCTCCAGCCTTCTTCGCATGCCTTCGTGGTGTAGCGGTCAGCATACTCGAGGCGTAACTGAGAGGTCCGTGGTTCGATTCCCGGCGAAGGAATTGCTCATTTTTCATCCCTCCTGCTTCAAAAAAAAAAAAATCTAATGTCTCTATAGGTGGTGCCCGAACTAAAAGGTGGTGGATGATGATCCTCCAATGCCTTCGTGATGTAGTGGTCAGCGCATTCGACGCGTAACCAACAGGTCCGTGGTTTGATTCTCAGCGAAGGCGTTGCTAAGTTTTCGCGGCTCCTGCTTCGAAATAACCTAACGCCTCTATCTCTTTCTAAGCAATAAGTTACTTATTTACTCATAAAATAAATTTATTATTACATCTCCTGCGGCCATAAGAATTTAATTACAAAAGTAGCATGAAATTCATTAATTTATAATTTTGCTTATTTTCAGAGCTCCATTTCTGTTCCTTATTTGCATGCGAAGGAATATCAGGAATATAAGTAGCAGCAATATGGATATTTAAACATAAAGAATGAAAAGAAAATCTGAAGGATTTCATATTTCATATTACGACCAAAGGGGCGTTTTTTTAGCGTTTTGTGCGTTACCTTTATTTATTAAATATCACGTTCTTCGCAATTAAACCATAAAATTCAATTCAACAGCAATATCATAAAATATTTAAAAACAGCATATCTTTAAAATTTTCGATAGACAGTCTCGCGCGCTGGCGATATTTTTTTTTATTTCTTTCCGGACAGGGTTGCCATTGCTCGCTTTGAAATTGTCGTTACGTTTTAGAACATTTGAAATAGATAATAAAACATATTCCAAATTTCAAAACTGGACTTCCAAATGCCCATATTCGAGTGGTACGTTATTCAAAATTTGATGTCTCTAGGTACCGTTATTTTTTCACAGTGCAAGAAACATACACAGTCCAGTCACATTAATGTGACCACCACGTACTTTCCATGTCAGAGTTAAATAACCAATCACAGAAGGCAGGTGGCAGCACAGTGCAGTTGAGCGTATATAAAGGGTGTGTGAGGGCTTCGGAAAACATTTCAATCGTTGGCGTAATGCAGAAACGAAGCGATTTATCCGACTTCCAAAAGGGCATGATCATTGGCTTTCGGGCCAAGGGTGGAAGCATTTCCGAAACGGCTGAGTTTGTGAACTGTTTGCGTGCCGTCGTGGTAAAAGTGTACCGTGCATGGCAAAATGGGACTGTCCAAAATCAGCGACGTGGCAAATGTGGTGCACCACGGGCCATAGATGACAGAGGCGAACGACGGTTGCGGAGATGCGTTCGGGCAGATAGACGGGCTACCGTTGAGCAACTGACCACCAAAATGAACCAAGGGGCTACCAAAAGTGTCTCCCAAAGTACTATTCAGCGAACATTGCTGCGTCTGGGCCTCCGAAGCAGACGCCTGGTTCGTGCACCTATGCTGACTGCTGTTCATCGACGGCGAAGGCTAGAATTTGCACGCCAGTACAGCAGCTGGACGTCCACTGAGTGGCGACAGGTTGCGTTTTCGGATGAATCGCGTTTTATGCTCCATCGGACAGATGGACGTTGGCGTATAAGGCGTGAAACCTCTGAAAGGAACCACCCTGCAACCATTGCCGGAACGGTCCAAGCTGGAGGCGGGAGCATTATGGTCTGGGGAATGTTTTCCTGGCATTCTCTAGGTTCACTGATCATTGTGGAAGGCACAATGGATCAATACAAGTACGCATCTGTCCTTGCGGACCATGTTCACCCCTACATGCGCATTGTTTTTCCTCAGGATGATGGCATCTTCCAGCAGGACAATGCGAGGTGCCATACAGCTGCCAGTGTACGTGCGTGGTTCGAAGAGCACCAGGATGAGTTTACCGTCCTCCCCTGGCCAGCAAACTCACCTGACTTAAACCCAATCGAGCATCTGTGGGACCATCTCGATCGAGTTGTTCGCGCCATGGATCCTCAACCGCGTAATCTAGCGCAGCTGGCCACGGCATTAGAGTCGGCATGGCTCAACATCCCAGAGAACACCTTCAGGGACCTATGTGACTCTCTTCCTGCACGTCTCGCAGCAGTCCGCTCTGCGAAAGGTGGTTATTCTGGCTTTTGACAGATGGTCACATTAATGTGACTGGACTGTGTACATATATTCAAGCAGATTCTTTATTATATAATTTTTTTAAATGTAATGCAAGGCTCCAATATTTGGTGGCAAAGTGAAACAGTGTTGTAGTGGACGATGCAAAATGCTAAAACGAAATTAATAGTCCTTCTGGGCCAATTGCCCCTTTGGTCAAAAAATGACATTGAAACACCAATCAAATGGCAAACGATAGATAATGTTATTGCCATTAAGAAATATCAAAGTATTCTTATGAATCATAACTGCCTATTTTCTTTTTTACCTGAACAATTATTATTATTATTATTATTATTATTATTGTAATAACTATTACCTGCCAGTTTGGTGCTTTGTCTAAAGAAAATAGACATGATATCCTGTTGTGAAAATAAAACAATGATAAGGTAATTGAAATGATAAGGTAGTTGTTAAAAGATTTGCTAAATTTCTGCAATCTACGATGAAAGTTATCAGAAATTGCAAATAAAATTCCCATTACCAGTTAAAAGTAAATATTCTTACTTACAACAGAAGAACTTAGTCTGTTTTAGAAGCCAGTTGGAAATATTTAAATCTTGAGTGATCTTAAGCAAGTAAATATGAAATTTATCAATAAAAGCTAAACATAATAAGTTTTAATAACAAAACATAAAAAATCAGTTCTTTAAAAAAATACCGAAAATTGTTTGCGCATAAAACTCCCATTAGTACTATAATTTCATTAAAAGGTTATTTAAAAACCAAACCAAATTTACACGAGGGAAATTAAGCTGTATCAGATAAATTTCGTCATTTATACCTAATTCATTATGAAATTAATAAATTTGTGGAGAGTTTATGAGTTAGATAATCAAGTTTACAGTTTTTATGTCGCCAAATGACGTCGTCAGGATCATAATTAGTAGTTTCAACTTTAAGATCAGCTTGTTTTAAAACAGGAAATGTTCACGGCTTAAACACCCGACCAAAGCCCTGGTCTTTATGATGGCGTTCAACTAAATAAAATCCTGGAGATGTAACAATTGGCTTCAAAATCTACATATATTATAAGGGGATAGGATTTCTGTTCATCTCTGAATTTATAGCTCTTACATCAAGTAACGTCGACAAGGTCTTACTTTCGAGATTCATTTTAAATAAAACATACTTGAGCCTATTGCTGATCCCAGGGAGCTCGATTTTCATGTCCACGGAGCAGAAAACTAAAGACTGAAGTATCAGTAGGAGATATGTCTTTAAATGAAAAAACAATTGAAATTCAAATTATAAAACAGAAAATATTTATCACTTGACATATAAAGTCCTCATTGATGATTCTACTTAAATAAAAAAAATAGCTTTTCATGAAAAATTTATCTTTCAGAAGAATTCTTCTTCAGTTTACTTACAACAAGCTTAAAAACCTGAAAACCTGAAAATTCACAAAATCCTTCTGCATTTTGTTTTTTAATATCCGCTCAGGTAACTCTGAAATGAGAAGCATTTACACAACATGCATACTCAAATACGTTCACGCCGCTTTTCTCTTATATTTCGTATTTTACTCGGATAAAATTCTTCTTGCTTGTAAACTACGAATAAAGAAAACCACGAATAAGCATCCTTTGTGACTCCCATGTTTCTCAAGATGTGATCACATTTCGCCGAGTGCAGGAATAAAATAGATCTTCTTAGGGGAGAGCGATAGTCTTCTTGCAAAGTTTTCTCCGTCGAAAATTCAATTTTAGTAGGTGCTTAATATTTTTTTTCTCCCATCCATTTAAATTTTATTTCTGTGTATGAAAATAAAATTTGTTTTTATGGGAGGGAAGAATAAAAATAACACTTTAAATCTTAATCAGCATTTTCGGCTTTGTTGCGTTGCCTGTAGTTATGGTGCGAACAGGAAAAAAGAATCAAAAGGATTCTTCAAAGCTTATTATTATTTGTTGTTTCAAAATAATATAAATGTGGGTTGATGCGTTCCTGGGATGAAATCACTGTGTTCCATTTTTGGGGTGTTTTCAGTATTACTACAGTAATGTTCAAAACGTTTGCGGAAATGTTAACACTGCTAGCTTCTATACTATAACGCCCGGTTTTGAATCCAGGAAAGGTATGGTTGTTTGCTAGTGTTTGTGCGACATGGTGGCACTTAAAACACTGGCGAGTGGAAAGCACTTTCGAATGGCTTAGTGGTAAGGGAAGAGAGGTGGAAGACCATTGAATGCCTCCTCTGGAGTGTATGCTCCCTCAAAATTGGGATAACATCGTTAAATTGCATTCGATAGCGGTCAAAATGGATATCTTCGTTGAACTACGAAACCCGGAATTTTTCGTGATTACAATATTTCCTTTACTTCGTACAAGGAAGTAAAAAAATCTGATGTATACACCACATGACTTCCTTGTACGCAATATTAAATTATACGCAATTTTCCTGCGTTTCATTTACACATATTGAATGAACAGTTAACGAGTTTTGAATTAAATCTACTTCGTCGACAGCACATAAAGCACAATAGAATAAACGCACTCTTTTGAAGTTCGCTACATTTATTTACCATAGCCACACATCGGTGCTAGGTTCACTTAACAGCGTTATATCTCATTCATTTTATAACTCATAGCGCTTAAAAATTATATCATCTGAAGAATTATCAAAAGTTCTATTCAGATACTATAATAAACCGAAAACGATATATAAAAAGATTAAACAAATAAAATAAACAGTTTTTCGCAGACGATTCAGCGCCGCTTACGTAATGCGCATGCTCTACTAATTCATTCAGTTCTCACTTCGCGGTAAGGCAAAAATACATAAAAATTTTAAATATTTTCATTAAAAATTGAAAGATATAGAAAAACATAAAACATCAAGTACACTTAAAACAATTTTTACGATTAAAATTACAATTTCTATGCAAAAATGAGCTAATAACTTAAATAATAATTCCAGAATGAATCAAGCATAATTTAATTCGGAATAATAAAAGAAAATGTTACTTTGTTGTAGCAAAGCTTAGTTTCTCTACATGTGTAACAAATCCACTATTCTGCTAAATTTCAAATATAAACAATTATGGTCGCTTTCATAACCAAAAATTAGGCTTAGCTGCATTTAAAAAACTATAAAATTGTTGATAATTCCACAATTATTGGATGCAGGTTAACAGGATTGCATATGTTTCACGTCTCCTGTTTCAGAAACGCCTAATGACTCTACAAAGTGTAGCAATAATTTAATGAGTTTTGAATAAAATATATCCAAAAAATTACATGATATTTTAAAGTATTTATAAACAATACTTATTGTAAACATTGTAAATGATTTTATATATATATTGATTGTTTGTGTTTTTTTTTTTTTTTTTTTTTTTTTTTTTTTTTTTTTTTTTTTTTTTTTTTTTTTTTGTTTTTTTTTTTTTTTTTTTTTTTTTTTTGTGTTTCATTTCATTGTATCATTGAAAGTTCATGTTATTAATTGGGATTTGTTTTCTTTTACTTACGATTTGTAAGCCACTTTTGGTGCACGAGGATTTCTTTTTCTTTAAATAAAAAAAAAAACAATAATTAAAGGTAATATTAGTGTACTGAACCTTCTTTAAGGCGACCCCAACGATTCCATACCTTTTTAATCTTTCGTAGACGTTGTAGAGACATTAGGTTTTTTGTAGCAAGAGACATGAAAAATTAGCAATTCCTTCGCCGGGAATCGAACCACGGACCTCTGAAATTCCGGCTCAGTGTGCTGACCATTACACCACGAAGGCACGCTACGAAAGCGGGAGATATACCTTATATACTCCCCTTTTTAAAGGGCGACTAGGGTTTTAGGGGACCTAGTCGCCAAATCCTGGGTGTGGAGAGTCATCATCCACAACCCTTTTAGTTCGGGCGCCACTTGTAGAGACATTAGGTTAATTACAAGATGGAGAGATGAAAAATATGCTTTGCCTTCGCCGGGGATTGAACCACGGACCTCTGAATTACCGGCTCAGTGTGCTGACCACTACACCACGAAGACACGCTAAGAATGTGGGAGATATACCTTATATGCTCCCCTTTTTAAAGGGCGACTAGGGTTTTAGGGGACCTAGTCGCCAAATCCTGGGTGTGGAGAGTCATCATCCACAACCCTTTTAGTTCGGGCGCCAGTGTAGAGACATTAGGTTTTTTTTTTTTGGAACAAGAGAGATGAAAAATATGCACTGCCTTCGCCGGGGATCGAACCGCGGACATCTGAAATACCGGCTCAGTGTGCTGACCATTACACCACGAAGGCACGCTGAGAATGGGGGAGATATACCTTATAATTGTTGCTGCGAGTTGTTAGTTCAGCGTGAACTAAGGTATGAACTTAGTAAACTAAGGTATCTTCGGATTAGCCTTTTCTTTAGATGCGCTTTATATTACCTTGTGTTCAATGTTCTTAATAGTTTGAAGTGTAACTATTGATTGTACTCTGCGATTCTATGAACACCTGTACAAGTACGTCTGCAGAAAATTGAAATGTTTCATCCGATAAAAATGAATTTTATTAACCTATCATCGGACTTGTGTGCATTCAATCTATTACGAACCAGTACGCATGCAACAGTGCATTTATATTTACATGAAACAACGAAGAAAAGAGCCTGATTGAAAAATAAAGAAAAGAGAGACAGAGAGAAAGAAAAAGGGAAAAAAAAGAGATGCGAACATGGACAATTAATTTTTCATTTGTTTTTTGCATTGTGTTATTTTTCTTTACCGCTTCGACTAAGCGAAATCGATCGAAATGGATTTTAACATTGAGAGTTTAAAAATATAAAAAACATAACTGCAGCTATTATTATCTAAAAATAAATACTATATTTTGCAACCCAGGGTACACAAGATGGCGTAATAAAATGGTTCCAAATAAATATATTTATTTTCAGCCTATTTTATTACCGCAAATAAGTTTAAAAAAATATTTAAAAAAATAAAAACAAATCTGACAGCTTTCAGATTTTATATTACGCGCAAAGGGACTTTTTTGAACGTTTTGTGGCTTACCTTTATTAGTTAAATATCATGTTCTTCGCACTTAAACCATAAAATTCAGTTCAACAGCAATATCGCAAAATATTTTTAAAATATGCATATCTTAAGAATTTCCGATACACAGTCCCGTAGGCTTCAGTTTTCCGTGCAGTTTTGCCATTGCTCGCTTTGATATCGTTGAGTTTGTTAATCAAAAATTCATGAAAGTTTTATAAAATATGAAATAGATAATAAAACAAATTCCAAATTTGGGCTTCCAGATGTCCCTATTCGGGTGGAAACGTACGTTATTCAAAATCGGATGGTCGTTCACTGAAACTATAGCATTTGGTAAGACAGAGTTTCACAGCATTTTATTTCTTAAGCACTAAAAAAACATTTTAGCAATGAATTTAGCTGCAAATTTTGTTAGCTAGGGCAATGGCTTAAGCGGTGCATAGCGACTGCTGAAGCGTTCTGGTTTATTTATTTATTTAACTTACTCATGCTCATGGGAAAGCACACAAAGGGCTATCTGCCTAAGCCTTCGTGAAGGACTTTCTAAGGAAATGTGGCTCGTGTACACGTTACACATGAGGAAAACGGCGAAAGAGATTCGATCCCTGGACCGAACTACCAGTGTTTAGCAACTTTACCGCTCGGCCGCCGGGGCCGAAGCGTGGTTCATCCCTCCCAGGCGCTGGGCCTCGGTGTTGGGAGCCGAATGACAGTGTGACCTATCTAGTATTTAATTGGAGGATTCCCCTAGACAAAGGTGGACGTGGCGCAAAACCAATTAACCATAATGTTAGGAGTATGTTGCCCCCGTCCTCCGTTACCTGTACTTGTGCACAGCATTTCACGCAACTTCCAGCGCGCTAATCTGTCCAAATTTTGTGCATTACGTGATTCAAAACAGCAGATTTACTTTTAAATGGAATTTTCAAATTTCAGAATGTTATTGAGTGTAAAATCTGTTTTTCGTTTCTCCTTCGAAATTTAAAACTGCAAGGCAGAGAATGAATTTACAGAATTTTTAATAGAACTTTCACTAGAAGGGAAGTTTACATTCTTTTGAGTGCCCTAAATTAGGAAACTTTTAAAACGGGAATAAGCAAGATTATATAAAACAGCAAGCATTAAAGACATCAGTTTCTTTTGCAGCTTTTAATTTATAAAGGGCTGAGTATGCAACCGAAGTTGTCCTAAGAAAGAAACGCACACCAGTACATGATATATAAAAAGGAACAAAGATAGCTGAATTCCAGTTTGTGTTAAGATTTGACTCAGTTTATACTGAGCAACAACAAGCAACTTGGTTTATATTTGGTTTTAGCTATGCTTCTAAAAACATGCAAGGAGGAAGCATTGAAGCAATGGAATGGAATCGCCTTTCGTTAATGTCGTTTGCAGTGTAACCAGGATTTTATTGGATAAGAAATCGATAATTAATTAAGCATCAAAAAGTGAGTAATTTATTGCTTAGTTTTCTTTTTCAAAAATGGTATTTCATATTTCGTTTTGCTTAAAGTTCTTGATTTACATTTTTATTAATTAAGTTTTGCTTAATTTATAGCAACATCATTCAAGAAGAATGGATGTCTGTACTTAAAAAAGTATTTTGAAAGCTTTATAACTTAAAGGACCGTTAATTAAAACTTCTAATGTTTGAATGCTAAATGATAAAAAAATTATAAATTTCTAAATGACAAAAATTGCTTGACTACTAATTAAAACCTTTAAATAAAAAAAAATATTGCAAGTTCTTATGAGATTTCTCACAGGGGAACACCAGAAGAATAGAGAAGCCGCTGACAAAAAAAAAAAAAAAAAAAAAAAAGAAAGAAAAGAAAGGAAAGGAAAAAAAGAAAAAAGAAAGAAAGAAAAACCTCTGATCAAACTTATTTCAAAGAAATAATTAATATATCTCATCAAGACGCATCATAATGTAGCGAACGTAATTAAGAATAAATGTACTAAAGTTCTTAAACACATAAATTTGCTAAAAAGATTTAATAAATTTTAGGATATATTTTTAAGAAGTAAAAGCAAAAAGTAACTAGCATAACCATATGCATATTTAAAATTACATTTTAAAAAATCGTACTATGCTTGAAATCTTTTATTAATTAAAACATAATGAAGACTTTTAATCTCATTTTAGACCTTATTAGGAAACAGGTAATTGATAGAAAACGGATATATTTTTAACTTCGGTTCAATTACATTTAAAAAATTAAAAAATGGATATTCTAGATCGAAAAGAGTGTGTTTTAGTACACTTAATAATAGTCTTTTATAAACACACTTGTGTGCTTTCAGAAGCAATAAAAATAACTAAATTTTCATTGCAAGAAACATATATAGCCTAGTTATAAAAACAGCAAAAAAGAAGAAGTAATAAAAATGCTAAATTTACATTGTAATTAAATATAAAGATAAGGATTAAATATAAAGTTCAGGTGTATTAACACCTGAACTTCATTTCCCCCTTTACTTCAAAATATCTTAGGGATTTAAAAATATCTATGAATATCAGATATTTTTCCCTAAACAAAGATAAGAAGGCTCTCTTTTATGCTGAAAAAAATAAATAGAGGAGGGGAAGAAAAAAAGAAAAAATTGCCAAAAAAAATCTGAAATCTTTCTGACTTTATATTACGCACAAAGGGCTTTTTTTTACGTTTTGTGTGTTACCTTTATGTATTGAATATCCTGTTATTCGCACTTAAACCATAAATTTCAATTCAATACCTCAAATCGCAAATAATACATTATAGCAATATTGCAAAATAATTTAAAAAGAGCATATCTTTAGAATTCCCGATACACAGTTTTGCGTACTGGAGATAAACTTTTTCGGGTACAATGTTGCCATTGCTCGCTTTGAAATCATTTCAGTTTCTTAATGATAAACTCATAAATGCTTTACAAAATATGAAATAGTTAATAAATAAAATTCCAAATTTGGGCTTCCAGATGCCCATATTCGGGTGGAGACGTACGTTATTCAAAATTGGATGGCTCTAGGTACCGTTGTTTTATCATAAAAGAGAAACATACATACATTTATGCATATTCTTCATTTTTTAATTTCTTTAAATATAATACAGTGCGATAATATTTGGTGGCAACAAGCTGAAAAGTGATTCAGACTTTTAAAGTTTTCGACGCAAAATGCCAAAACGAAATTAATAGCCCTTGTGGATTAACGGACTTTGGGCTAATAATGCTAACTAGCAATACGTTACATACACGCGTAGCTGAAAAAAGAAAGAAAAATATATAACCTATAGTAAGCAAATAAATTTACTTCAGATTGCATACGCATAACATCAGCTACACGCATTTTAATAGTAGTATTTAATGTTATGCATAAAAACAGTTTCATAATTATCAATTATGAAATAACTAACGTCAAATTTTGTAATTCCAAACAACGAAAGAAATCCCTAATCTAGAATTTCCTTAAAAACGCTGAGACACGATCTCAATCATAACATAATACAAGTTTGAATAAACATCAAGATAATGAAGATAGTGCAATGTTATTAACTGGGATACCAAAAGATGGCAAGTTACATGTTGTATTTTGCCATTTACTAGCTCTCGTGTGCTATGTTCAAATAGTGAAAAATTTTATTACCATAATTTCACGAGCAAAGTGAACGTGATGGTTAATTAAGTTTTCCTTAGTTCTTCCTACCTGTAATACACTCATGTGCAAAATTAAGAGTATTTAAACAAACACTATATCGAATTTTGGAAAAAAAAATGGGGAGATTTTAATGGTATCGAGTACGAATTTACAGTTAAAACAGAGAAAAGACATGCACACTGTGAAAAAAAAGGAGGGGATAGTTTTATATCTTCCGTTCTATTGCGCCGATTGACGAAATTCAGCCTGCGTTTTTCATATCTCGAAAGCGCGACTTAGGATATGTATTAGATTTATATGTAGCATAGTTCTAATATAGGTATTTTGAGACAAAATCGGACGTTCTCTGAAATAACATGCCAAATCAACTCACTTCTGAAGGAGATGAAGCCACAAACAAACAGACAGACAGATGATAACATATTTTAACACTATAGATGCCAAATTGTGAACAATGTCCATGAGATTAATTTTCAGTATCTCATTAGCGGAAATAGTACAATAATGAAAATTTGCTTAATACATTAAGAAT
Organism: Stegodyphus mimosarum; assembly: GCA_000611955.2. Lineage (NCBI taxonomy): Eukaryota > Metazoa > Arthropoda > Arachnida > Araneae > Eresidae > Stegodyphus > Stegodyphus mimosarum. Next base: position 89,267 of record KK120848.1, read on the forward strand.
TCTTAAAAGCTAACGCACTATCGAAAAAAAGCAGCTAAGGCCCAGCATGATAATAACAACACTGACATTGTATATTATAAAAGATCTGATGTGTACACCACATGACCTCCTTGTACGAAATATTAAATTATACGAAATTTTCCTGCATTTCATTTAAACATATTGAATTAACAGTTAACGAATTTTAACCACAATGGAATAAATGCACTCTTTAAAGTTCACTATATTTATTAACGATAATCACATTAAGGCGGTAGGTTCACTTACCAGCGTTACATCTCATTCATTTTATAACTCAGAGTCAGCAAAAATTATAGCGTCTGACGAATTACCGTATGTTCTATTCAAATACTATAATACATCTAAAACGATGTATAAAAGAAATTAAACAACTAAAAAAAAAAAAAAAAAACACACACACACACACAGAGACGATTTAGCGCCGCTTACCTAATGCGCATGCGTTACTAATTAATTCACTTCCCATTTCGCCGTAAGGCAAAAATGCATAAAGATTGAAAATATTTCAATTAAAAATTGAAAGATATAGAAAAACATAAAACACGAAGTACAGTTAAAACAATTAAAAACAATTTTTACAAATAAAACTGCAATTTGTACGCAAAACCCAGCTAATAACTTTAATGATAATTCCAGAATGAATCAAGCATAATTTAACTCGCAATAATAAAAATAGACGTTATTTTGTTGTTGCGAAGCTTAGTTTCTCTAGATTGGCAACAAATCCGCTAAGCTTCAAATGTAAAAAAATATGGCCGCTATCATTACAAAAATTAGGCTTAGTCGCACTTAAAAAACTTTTAAATTTTGGATAATTCCACAATTATTGCATGCAGGTTATAAGAGTAAAGAATCTGAGCTCACTGAGTAACAGAGTGGATATATATATACTCTATATACATATGTATGTACTTTTGGCGCGGCCGATTGCAACCAAAATGGGAGGTGCACATCTACATGTTATCGCGGTCTTATGTACAAAATTTCAACGTTCTGAGGCTACTCGTTTTTGAGTTATGCGAGATACATACGTACATACGTACGTACACACAGACGCCACGAAAAAAACCTGTTCAGAATCCATTTTAAATCAGTTTTAAAATTATTTGGGGAGGAAGAGTCCTTTATTCTGTTCTTACGTACGGATGTCACTCAAAAACATCGTTCAATTGCATTCGATAGCGCTCAAAATAAATATTTTCGTTGAAATATGGTACCCGAAATTTGTCGCGATTACAGTACTTCCTTTTTACTTTGTACAAGGAAGTAAAAACAGTGCACTATCACTTATGTTGAGCGGAACAGATTTCTGTAAGTCGAAACTCGCAGATGTTTATTGGTTTGTTATAAAATGGTTCCCCCCCCCTCACCAATACAGGCTTTTTCAGCTTGCCCCTATTTTGTAACTATTCATGCATACAAACTACAATAATATTAATCGTTACAAATCTACAGAACGTTTGTTTAACTGTTTGACAACGATAACTGTAATTAAAAAGGAATAAAAAACACAAATTTCTTATTATTTCAATGAAATAATTTCAAAGCAAATGAAAAGTTTGAAATAAAATTTGTAAACCTTATTTACGAGAATTACACTAGCATTGATTTTGAAAACAAAAATGCTTAAAAAGAGAGATTTCCATTTTCTTTATGAAAATAAACTTAGCCGTATGTCATCCGAAACTACTTCATTCCAATTAATTTGGATAAACGAATTCTACTGCACTGAAAACAGATCTCATTAAAAATTGTACAAAATGAATTGGCTTAAAATTTGATAGGGAAAAAAAAGAAACTGCCTATTAAATTATGCAAAATGAGATGACCTTAATTTTGAAAAAAAAAAAAAAAACTATGCCTATTAAATTACGGAGAATAAGACGGCTTAAATTTTGAAAAAACTGCGTCAAATCCGTAAGCGATGATCAGATAGGTTACTGTTCAGTTTCAGTTTCTTAAAAAAACGTTTGTTGTTGCAGTGTCTCTTCCAAATACATGTTTTCATATCACCTTTATTTCTGAGAAATTTCTTACCGCTCTGTGATTTTCCTAGAGGGGCATAATTTTTTTCCCCTGAAGACCTTTGTTTGTTTGCCCTCGAAATCGATGGATTTTTTTAAAAAAATCTCTGTTAATTGATTAAGTAAAAACACTCGAGGGTTATCTACGACGAATGTCTTCCCTTTACGTTCCCGTGGAGGGCTTGAATCGTGATTAGGTTTGCGAAGAAAAATGCACAGGAAAAGTAGGAAACATGAAAAACGCGCGATGCTCTCACAGGGATACAAACACCGGACGTTTCGACTGCTAGTCGGAGATGCTTCCAGTTACACCACAAGATCACACTACAGGAGGGAAAAATGCCTTACATTCTCCCCCGCTTAAAGGGCAACTGGGAAGGGAAGGATCCATTTGCCAAATGCTGGTGGTGACGAATTATTGCCACCACATTTTAGTTCGTACACCGCTGTTGAGTCTTTAGAGTTTTTGGAGTCAGTAAACGAGAGAAATAAGTCTTTCTCTCGATGGGATTCGAGCTCGAGACCTGCCGATTGCTAGCCGGATGTGCTTCCAATTACATCACGAATGCACATGGCAAGAAAGCAGAAAATACATTACAGGTTTAATAAGAGAAACTAGTTCGTATTCACGGTAGACATGAAAGCACATCTTCAGCCATCTCGTTAACTTGGATTTTTACCACAGTTGAACTATCAGTGTTAAGCGGCTTAGCCGATTCAGCCCCTGGTAGACTCGATCTTTAGTAACATTTTTACCTAGTTTTATGTTGTACGTTAGCGTATCTCTCTTCCAGTGAATATGTAATTATGCCAATAAATAATGGTTAGGGTGAAATATCGTTAGCACATACTTTCCACACATAGCAGAAGAAACTACTCTAACATGTGAAAAATATGCATCCTCTCCATCAGATATAGGTGAGAAGGCAGAATTAGTAGCATTTTACACAACTCTCTTAAAAGGACTCGGTACCTTTCTAATGGCATTTTTTAAAAAATTTTTATATTTAAGAACTTTTATCTACTTTTTATGAATATTATTAAATGGTTTTGCAAGACAAAATGATTTTAAGTTGAAAAACATTTCTTGCAAATAATGTATTTTTTACTTAAAAGTTTTTGGAAAATAATTTAGCAATTAAAACGTCTTTCTTCTATACTTTTCAATGTTTCCCCCCCCCAATTTTTTTATTATATGTATTAGTGTTCTTAATACCTCAAGGATCGATTTTGCAATTAATGAATTAGTTTCTGAGAAAAAAATAAGAGCACATTTTTACGTAAAAACTTTGAACAAATATGATCTCAATCACATTTTCACTTCCAATAATTTCTCTTTTCACTATCTTGCAAAACTCATCCCTGTGTCTATTAAGTATACAATTTTAAACAAGCAGTAAAAATATTAAATAATTTAGTCTATATCTGCATAAGTTTTAGGACTTCAAGTAAAAGGATTTATCGAAATCTGAGGAACTGAGGAACTGGTTTCGAACTGAGGATCTGAGGAACTGAGGAACAAACTGAGGAAACACGGTTTAAAGAACGTAAACTGTTTAAATGGTCATTAACTCATTTCAGATTTTTAAAAAATTTATTACTGAATTTCAATACATATATATACACATAAAATAAAAGCTCGTACTATTGAACTGGCTAATATAAACATAAATTACAAGCTTTTATTTAAAACCTCATCTAACCAGAATAATGCAAAAAAATCCTAAAATGCGCAAATAGTAATGTTACGAAAAATTCGGCGGTTGCGCCTGTATGTAAGCTTTCCGGCATAGCACTAGGGTTGTCATAAAATAGTGTATGGTAGGGTTGCCAGATTGGCGACTTTATCGCCCATTTGGCGACCAAATTGGCGATATCCCATGGTCCAATCGGGAAGCTTCTAGAATAATTTCCTGTCGAGATATTTCTCGAAACGTGTGGAACTTTAAGAAAAGCTATTTAAACCCTTGCGTTTCTGAGAGCGGTT
>KK120848.1:96552-145117 GCA_000611955.2 Stegodyphus mimosarum
TAAAAGTAATTAAAAGTAAATTAATAAGCCCAAGACTTGTGCTAAAGGGGCAAAGTAATAAACCAATAATTCACAATAAATCAATAAATCATAACAAGAAAATTTTCCATATACCATCTCCAGGGAACAGAAATTCAATTTAAAATCATCATCCTAAAGATTTTTGTCAGAATTTTAAAAAGAATTTAAAAACAGAAAAGGTTTTCGATGATGATTTTAAATTTTTAAATTGAATTTCTGTTCCTTGGAGATGGTATATGGAAAGTTTTCTTATTATAATTTATTCTCAGTCATTGGTTTATTACTTTGCACCTTTAGCGCAAGTCTTAGGCTTATTAATTATTATTATTATTATTATATATAATTCATCTCACTTAAAATCTACCTACTTGGCTTATACTCAATTTACCTAATACCAGTTTGGCATCATAATTCTTACTTGAGTAAAATGCGAAACACCTTCGCATTTATTAATGATTGTTAATTGATCGGGGGTTGTTTTGTTCCCCTTGAAAAGTCAACCAATTTCCGATCAGTTACTTGGTTAATTGATTTCCCGTTTATATTTAAATTTTCCATTTTCAAATTTTCAATATTCATTTTCAAATACTTATAAGTTACTTCTTTCAACTAAAACTCTATTACCTTCCTAAAGATAAAATATACTCAATAATCCATTAGTAAATAAATTATTATTTTATTAATTTGCAACTTTTGCGCAAGTATTAGGCAATTAATTACGATTAATTAATATATTTACTTCAATCTTTGATATATATATACACAGTCCAGTCACATTAATGTGACCACCACGTACTTTCCATGTCAGAGTTAAATAACCAATCACAGAAGGCAGGTGGCAGCACAGTGCAGTTGAGCGTATATAAAGGGTGTGTGAGGGCTTCGGAAAACATTTCAATCGTTGGCGTAATGCAGAAACGAAGCGATTTATCCGACTTCCAAAAGGGCATGATCATTGGCTTTCGGGCCAAGGGTGGAAACATTTCCGAAACGGCTGAGTTTGTGAACTGTTCGCGTGCCGCCGTGGTAAAAGTGTACCGTGCATGGCAAAATGGGACTGTCCAAAATCAGCGACGTGGCAAATGTGGTGCACCACGGGCCATAGATGACAGAGGCGAACGACGGTTGCGGAGATGCGTTCGGGCAGATAGACGGGCTACCGTTGAGCAACTGACCACCAAAATGAACCAAGGGGCTACCAAAAGTGTCTCCCAAAGTACTATTCAGCGAACATTGCTGCGTCTGGGCCTCCGAAGCAGACGCCTGGTTCGTGCACCTATGCTGACTGCTGTTCATCGACGGCGAAGGCTAGAATTTGCACGCCAGTACAGCAGCTGGACGTCCACTGAGTGGCGACAGGTTGCGTTTTCGGATGAATCGCGTTTTATGCTCCATCGGACAGATGGACGTTGGCGTATAAGGCGTGAAACCTCTGAAAGGAACCACCCTGCAACCATTGCCGGAACGGTCCAAGCTGGAGGCGGGAGCATTATGGTCTGGGGAATGTTTTCCTGGCATTCTCTAGGTTCACTGATCATTGTGGAAGGCACAATGGATCAATACAAGTACGCATCTGTCCTTGCGGACCATGTTCACCCCTACATGCGCATTGTTTTTCCTCAGGATGATGGCATCTTCCAGCAGGACAATGCGAGGTGCCATACAGCTGCCAGTGTACGTGCGTGGTTCGAAGAGCACCAGGATGAGTTTACCGTCCTCCCCTGGCCAGCAAACTCACCGACTTAAACCCAATCGAGCATCTGTGGGACCATCTCGATCGAGTTGTTCGCGCCTCAACCGCGTAATCTAGCGCAGCTGGCCACGGCATTAGAGTCGGCATGCTCAACATCCCAGAGAACACCTTCAGGGACCTATGTGACTCTCTTCCTGCACGTCTCGCAGCAGTCCGCTCTGCGAAAGGTGGTTATTCTGGCTTTTGACAGATGGTCACATTAATGTGACTGGACTGTGTATATATACAGAATTTTATGTTTTTGAAGTGCAGGAGGAATAGAAAATACAAATTTAAAATACTAATTAAAATACAGACTGAAAATGATTTTTTATTAGTGGTTTTAAATTGAATTTCTTGGAGAAGGTATATGGAAACTTTTCTTATAATAAATTATTATGAATTATTAGTTTATATACATAACTTGCAAGTTTACAAGTAAAAAACAATATTTTATCCAACTTCACATTAAATAAATCAGTTTACACATATAAACAGAGTTTTCTGATTTTCAATGTTTTAATAAGTTACTGAAACAATTAAGAAGTAAAACAAAATATGTAATTGGTGTAATTTGATTAATATTGCATATAACTTTTAATTACATAATTTGGTGATTTTGATGAATATTTGCAAAATTTTTGTAATTGGTAAAAGATGTTTCTATCAACCTATGTCTTTCGTCCAAGGCATAGAAGCGGGTAATTTTTAAAAATACAATAAAAAAAATCTGAAACCTTTCAGATTTTACATTATGAACAAAGGGGCGTGTTTTTAACGTCTTGAGTTAACTTTATTTATTAAATATCATATTCTTTGCACTTAAACCACAGAATTCAGTTCAACAGCAATATCGCGAAATAATTTTAAAATGAGCATATCTTTAGAATTTCCGTCTCACGCGCTGGAGATAATTCATTTTTTTTCTTCTCCCGTACAGTGTTGCCACTGCGCGGTTTGAAATCGTTGAGTTTGTTAATCAAAAATTGGTTAAAGTTTTACACAATATGAAATAGAAAATAAAAATGATAAAAAAATCTGAAAGTTTTCAGATTTTACATTACGCTCAAAGAGGAGTTTTTTAACGTTTTATGTGTTACCTTTATTTATTAAATATCATGTTCTTCGCACCTAAACCATAAAATTCAGTTCAAGAGCAATATCGCAAAATAATTTTAAAGTGAGCATATCTTTAGAATTTCTGATACACAGTCTCACGCGCTGGAGATAAAAATGTTTTTTTTTCTGTACAAGGTTGCCATGGCTCGCCTTGAAATCCTTGAATTTGTTAATCAAAAATTCGTTAAAGTTTTACAAAATGGGAAATCGATAATAAAACAAATTCCAAATTTCAAATTTGGGCTTCCAGATGCCCATATTCGCAGCAGGATTACGTCATTCAAAATTCGATAATTCTAGATACGGTCGTTTTACTACAATGCGAGAAACATGCATACATTTATACACATTCTTCATTATTTAATTTCGTTAAATATAATACAGGGCTGCAATATTTGGTGGTAACAGTTTTAAAAATTGAACCGACATTTAATGTTTCCGACGCAAAATGCCGAAACGGAAACAATAGTCCTTCAGGGACAAAGCTCCTTTGGACTAATAATAAAACAATATTCAAATTCCAATTTTGGGCTTCCAGATGTCCATATTTGAGTGGAAACGTACGTTATTCAAAATTTGATGGCTTTAGGTACCGTTGTTTTGTCCCGACGAGAGATTTTTGCGAGAAAATATATACATTTATGCAGATTCTTCATTATTTCATTTCTTTAAATATAATACAGGGCGAAAATATTTGGTGGCAACAATGTGAAAAGTGAACCAACATTTATAGTGAACCAACGGAAATTGCCGAAACGAAATCAATAGGCTAATGCCTTCTGGGCTAATGCCTTTTGGCCTAAAAAACAGTGAGGTTTGTGTGACATTTAAAGGGCTGTCAAAAATTTTAAAAGCCTTTTTATACCATTTAATATCGACAGATGATTTCAAAATTTCTCTTCAGTATGGGAAAGGTATAAAGGTATTTTTTAGCAATAAACTGAAAATTCGGTAATTTTATTGATTTGAGGGTACTAAAAAGTGCAAAACCTAATTGGGCAATCAAAAAAAAAAGAAATACTTACGAGCCATAGTTTAATAGCAAAGAAAAGAAAAGGACACAGAAATCGAATTGTGAATGAAATTAAGTACCTGAAACTCAAATCTCTTCAAATCGTAAGACGGGAAGAATTCAGCCATAAATTTCCGCTCAGTTAGAAAATATATTTTATCTCTTGACACAGTGCCATCACCGGAGAATATGCACTTCCGGTCCCCTTGAAGCATTTGCTGAGCGCTAATAGGGCGAATAAAAATGAATAACGCAATTACTGCAGAGGAAAATGAGCTTTTAATAAGGGATTTAATAATTTAAGTCTAAGATCCTCTTAAAGGAACCATAAAAGCTGAGATTACTTTCACTTGCGTCTACTTGAATGTATAACCCTCCGGATTTGCTAAATCTCAAGCACGCCTGACTTCACTCTCCAATGCGCTATAATAATTTTAATTGAGAGTAAGACAAGGCAAAGATATTTTCGCTCCCTCGGCGGAAGGCACTGGCTCCGTCCTTCGGTATGATAGTTCCGCAAAACCTTTATTACCGTATTTTATCTTTTCTTTTAACTAATTTTATCATTCGAAAACCAAAAGCGGAAAATTAAGCTGGGAATTTAATTTACGAAAATCGCGGTTACCGCAGGAACATAACAAACGAAAAGTAATCATCGATAAACTACTGGTAACAATCAAAGTATTATTTCTTTAAAAGTAACCTACATTTCAATCTGATGGCAAGTGAGCAGGAGACATCGCGCAGGCTCAGTTAGTTATCTTATAAAGCCGCAGAGGCACCCAAACGTACGGGCTTTGACTGCAGTTTTCCATAGGGACATTAAAGGAATGGAAGAGAAGGAGATTTCGAAAGATCGAAAGCATCAGCAGTAGATAAAGCTACGATGAGCTTGAACGTAAATAATAGAAGTGAGGTGAAATTGCGTGTATAGAAACTTCTTCAGTGTGAGAACACTAGCCACTTCTTGGTAACTTAATGAAAAATCTGATGCGGACAGCACATGACTACCTTGTACTGCCTATTAAATTATACACATATTTTGCCGCAATTCATCTAAACTTGTTGAGGATAACTTATTATCTAAATTTAACTTATTATCTAAACTTATCTGGATAACCCTTTGGGATAAAACTCAAAAACCCAAATACCATTGAAACAATTTTAAAAAATTACAATTAAAATGGCAGTTTCTACACAAACAATTTGACAGCGGGACAGAAGGCAGATTTTTCAGTTTTAAGTTTAGTTTTGATCCCACACGGCAAAATGACACTCAAGGTGCAGAAACTGATTTAATTCCCTATTCTGCTAAGTTTCAAATGTAAACAAATATGGCTGCTCCATTAGGCTTATCCGCACTTAAACAACTTTTAAATTGTTGATAAATCTACAATTATTGCATACAGATTAAACAAAAAAAAACCTTAATCGGAACATAAGAACAACATAATTCAATCATTTTTAAAGCAAAAAATGCTCAATTTGTCAACATACAGGAATAAAAGAACTGAGTTAATCGAGCCGAGTAACAGTTCGTTTTTGAGTTATGCGAGATACATACATACATACGTACGTACAGACGTCACGAAAAAAATCTGAATCCATTTTAAATCCATTTTAAAATCCGTTTGGAGAAAAAGAGTCCTTTATTATGTCCTAACTTACAGACGTCACTCAAAAACATCGTTAAATTGCATTCGAAATCAGTCAAAATGGATATTTTCGTTGAAATATGATACCCAAAAGTTTTCGCGATTACAATACTTCCTACAAGGAAGTAAAAAACTATTAATTAGATGACTTTTTAAAATGTAGAGTTTTTAAAATCGTTTTCAAATGTTTTTTATGCGTTTTGCTTCTTTTCCCTGATAAATTATTGAGTTCGCGTTTTGCACAAGGCATTGATTGACAATATAGTGTCATGAAGTGATTTCTTCCGAATTTGGTTTAGAGTATTTTAAATTTAATATTGAAACGGTGTTTTGCACGTATCTTCATCTAACGTACAAATTAAAACTTTGTGCCATCACATTGGCACAGCGGAAAAGGCATAATTTAAATGAAGTCTATCTGAGATTTTTAACATAATTTCTGACTTCTGTTAGCCTTGACATAAAATCATACATGAATTTTGTAAAGAGGATTATTTAATCTCTTTTTTCCATTCAAACTGATGATAAATTATTTTCCTCCTCTTAGTGTTAAATTATTTTATGAACTTTAAATAAAACCTTATTTTATAAAATATTTATAAATATATATTATTTATATTTAAATTATTTTATTTCCTTAATTTTTCTAAATTTTCTAGAAACAAATGTTTTAAATACTTTTCTGATAATGTATATGTATATATAACAGTGACCTTTTTATCGCAACGTTGGTCGTAGACATGTACTTCCAATGACAAAAATGGCATAAATAATTAAATGATATAATTTTTAAATTTAAAAAAATCAATTTTGAAAAAATTACAAATTTTAGCTATTTTATAATTCCTTAGACTGTACAGTTACAATTAGGAAACGTTTATACTCATTTTAAAAAATAAAGTATAAAACGTTCGAATTCTGTACGGCAGAAATTGGCTAAGCTATTTAATTTCATACTGTGGGACATTCAGATTTTTCAGTGACACAAAAACAATCTTTATCTTTTCTCGTGAGGGGTCGGTTGAAAAATAAATCAGAATAAGTGAAGGTTGATTTTTTTTTTCCATTTAATGTCATTCATGTTACATGTGACATCACATCAAATGTGATATTCTTTTGTGATTTAATAATGCGTAACATTCTTTAATTTATAAATTTGTGACACTTATTATGCCAAAAAATTATCCACACAAGTAATTTCAAGGCTTTTAAATGATAAACATATTTTAATATTATTCACTACGCACTCTTATTACCTACTTGAATATCATAATAAAATGGAACATACAAAAAAAAATTCATTGGGTTAGAAATATTTAAAATTTTTCTTTATGAAAATTATGTTACTCGTAGGCTTTGTGCTTACTACTATTTTCTGGAACACAGTTTCTGTAAGGAAGATCGATTTGAAAACTGTGAATTAATCGATACGCTTTACGACATTGTGTATATCATCACTTAATCTATTAACATCAGAGGCCTCCTTGTTAAGCTGATATTTTATTTTAGTTACATACTAGCGGAAGTACCCTATGCCAGTTAAGTATGTTTGAGGGTAATGCATCTAATAACAGAGGGAACGATGCCGCTGTAATCCTTCTCTAATAACGATGCAAAAAATACGATTCATAGTCATACATTTCCCAGCCTGATGCGATATGGAACCCACATAAAAAATTCTATAAAATAATAAGCTAATTCTCTCTCTCATTATATCAGCAAGAATGACACGCAGATTTTAATGATTTTCGTCTTTTAATCAAATAGTCATAAAAGCTCAAGTTCCATTCAATATTTCACCTACATTCAATTTTAGTCGATTAAATGCGGCAAAAAAAATTATCATAATTGATCAGACTAATAAATAACAAATAAATCGATAACAGACATTCTTCTTTATATGTATAGATTTTGTAAAACTTACAAATTTTTGATTAACAAACTCTACGATTTAGAGGCGAGCAGTAGCAACACGTTTCGAAATAAAGCATTTTTATCTCCAACGCGCGAGACTGTTGCCACTCGGAAAAATGAGTGCGAAAATTAGCGCTTTCAAAGTTTTTAGTTCAAAGGGATGTAGTCTCGAAAGACTATTACTTTCGTTTGGGCGTTTTGCGTCGTTTCACAAAAATGTCCGATTCACTTTTCAATTTAGTGCTTATGTTTCTTTGTTGGTAATTGAAGTGGCATTGGGTTGGCTATTAGAATTTTTGGAATTGTACTGTGTTGGTTATTGGGTCTGTACTGGATGGATTAATGGAATTGTATTGGGTTGACTATTGGAATTATATTGGGTTGGTTTTTGTGTTCGTATTGGGTTTAGTTTAATGTTTGTTTCGTTCGGCAAGTTATTATATTATTAAGCAAGATCCCTTTGGACGTAATCTAAAATCTGAATCCTTTTAGATTTTTTTTTATTAATATTTCGGCTGGTTAAAGTCGCACGAAGATGGGAATAGTCGAAACGGCTTTCCACAAATTTTTAGAATCGGGAAAAAGGCGTTTAATGTTTGGCACTGCTGTTTTTATTTCATCGTAAAATTTCGAAATTTTTTATTAACAAACTGTAGGATTTAAAAGCGAACAAAGGCAACAACTTTCGAAATAAAGCAGATTTTCATCTCCAGCTTGAGAGACTGTTGCCACTCGGAAAAATGAGGGCGAAAATTATCGTTTTTCCGAGTTTTTAATTAATATCTCTGATTTTAGACTTTTTTTTTATTTTGGAAAAAGTGGACGTCTACCTTTTCCAGGACCCAGAAAGGAATTGCAGTGACGACTGCTATAATAGTGTCTGGGTTATTAGCGAACAAACAAACAGACTTTCTTCTTTATATATATAGATAAACTTAAACATTTTGCTGTAAATTTATTCTGCGTTCATTGAATTTTCAATAAACATTATAACAAATATTACAATTATTTCATTGAATTGTTTTCACGTGAGAAGCAAAGATTTTGTATTTTACATTATTCGAATGAGTATGCACTCTTACTAAATTTAAAACGATAGGGACCGGGGTTTTATATAAAGTTGTAGATTTCGTAATTGTTCAAGTGTTCAAACAAATTACGTTTTTTAGTTTTTTAAATGCCAAAACATCAATATTTGACTTCATAAAATATGTATGTAACTGGAAATACATTTCTATACTAACCATTCTAAAAATAAAGGTAGCGTAAGGACTTAAGCACATGCTGTATATACACAAAGATAATTTGGGATATTTGATATTAATATAGTATCGATAACACATAATAAACAAAAGTATACTTCAAGCTAAAAACTTTTGTTTTGTTACTCCGTTCGAACATGATACAATATCGATAATTACGATATATAGGGTTATTAAAAAAAAGAGCAGATTGCAAACATGTATTTCTTCCAAACTACAAAAGATAGAAACATGATTCTAACGTTAATGGATAGAGAAAAGTGTACAATTTATTTATTAGTACGGGTAAAAGATCCAATCATGGCCGCATTGGCGCTGTTGTTTGTTCTGGTATTATTTGTCGGTTGGAGCCCAAAGAAAGCTACATCGCTAGCAAGCAAAGAACTTAAAATTCCTCAACCAACGGTATGGCGAGTTCTAAAACATCTTCTGCACATGAAGCCATACAAACTGCAGTTATTGCAAGCATTGCATCCTGACGACCACAACAAAAGGTACGAATTTTGCAGTAGCATATTAGGTGATATGGAAGAAGACAATTTTGATGAACGATTAATTTTTTCCGATGAATCCACTTTTCATCTTTCACACACGGTGCTCATATTGAATGCACACCATAATTGTAAACTTTTCTCTATCCATTAACGTTAGAATCATTTTTCTATCTTTTGTAGTTTGGAAGAAATAAATGTTTGAAATCTGCTTTTTCTTTTTGAATAACCCTGATGAAAAGTTGAACGAATGCAAATCCATTTAAAATTTTATGAGTTGCTGGGCAGTGGCGGCTCGTAGCTAAAATTAGTGGGGGTGCTGTTCCAAAAAAATTTAACCTTTGTTTTAAACCTGTGTAAAGGGAAACAAACATGTATAAAAAGAAAATTTATTTTGAAACTTCCATGAAAATTTACAAAAGAAAAATTAAACATTTCTTAATTACTTTAAAACTTAAATGGTTACAGTTCAAGCTTTACCTATTCATTTAAAAATGAAATCCATTCTTCTTGTTTTAATTTGCTCGAAGAGATCAATAATTTTCTCCTTGATCTCTAAATGACAACTGAGGAAATTTTTCTATATTTAAAGCATTGCAAGCGCATGAAAACGAAAGCTCTTGAAGTTCACTTGAAGTTGTCCGTTGAAGTCACAGAATTTATTACTTGAGGATGCAAGGACATGGTTAAAGTTTTCTGTAAAATAAAAGAACCAAAAAAAATGAATCAAATAGAATAGCTGAAAAATAATCTAAGAATATGGTGTATGATTTTTAAACACAGCACACGCGGAGTAAAAAAAAAGAACCAGCTCCCAACGACACTCCAGATTCGGCACTGCAAACGCGACAGTGCTCTCTCCCTCTCAGCCTCGTACGCTCCTTCCTAAGAGCGCATGCGCAGAACAGCCAAATACCACACGCGCGGAGTAAGAAATAATCACGTTTCCAGAATTTCGGCACTGCAAGAGCGACAGTGCTGTTTTATCTCCCTGGCTCGAGCGCCGCTTTTTGTGCGCGCTTGCGCAGAACAGCCTTGTGAAGCGCAGTTCCATACAAAAACTTTCGTACCTTTTTCATAAACTGGAGGATGGCTACTGACATTAAGTTTAAGGATTATATCCTGTAGAAGTATAAAGAAGGAATTAAAGAAAAAAGGGCTCATTATATTAAATATTAAAAATAATAATAAGTAGAAACAGGGGGGCTGCAGTTCCACAGTGCTTATTACGAGCCGCCACTGTTGCTGGGAAACAATAATATCGAGTATACAGCGTAAAAAACATAGTTTAATTCAAGCTAAAAATTTTATTTGTTATATCTGTTCGAACATAATAGAACAATATAATATATTAACATAATGAAACGTTATAATACAGTACATAATATCGGTGAAAAGTTGAAGAAACGCAATCCACTTAAAATTTTGCGAGTTACTGAAGAACACTAGTGTTGGTAATTATGATGTACTTGCTGGTGTAAAAAATTAATATTTCTTTTTATGAGTTTTATTACTGATCGTTAATGCATGAAATATATTACTTAGGAAAACACATAAAGGATCTCTGCCAGCTCTAAAACTTGAGGGAATGGGATGTGAAAATGCCTTAAACCAAGATAACAACACAACATAAACAATTATGGTACAGTGAAAACAGGACCAAAACAGAGGTAACAAGCGCAGCCTAGATTGTGAATTCATTATATTCTGTTTGAAATGACATTTAATTAAATGAGATTAACAAACTGCGAAAAAATACGATATTGTATTATGCTATAATTCATAGATGAGATTTAATATCTAATTTATAACACTCTTCAGTTAAAATAAATTCCAGAACTTTTAAATTTTTACTAATTTCATAATTTCATCCAGAAGGATGTACTTCTGGAGTAAAGTGATGTTCCATTTCGACATTTGTTTCGAGAAATATTTTGAACGATATTCCTGTTTCCGAAATTCAGTTGGTGGCGTAATTTTGAATTCATCCTTGACGTCTCGTGCTGCAAATGGATCGCTCTGGTAAGGAATTTAATTATTCACCTGCTCGGGTTGAGTAGTGGCTGCGACAATTCCCTCTTCAACTCACAGCTGCGCCACACGCGGACAACAGCAAACTAATAATTATTCCCTGTGATTTCCCACATTATCCGCTGCTTAATAAACGAAGAAAGATTATTAGTTACTGTTTGCAGCAATTAAGAAACACTGATGCCGATGTGTTATATTACCTCTTACTATATTACCATATGAGCCATCCCTAAATGTTCTATATAATAAATTCAAACAAAGAAAAATTCAGGCTAAGATTGACATAGGTTTTAGTAGGAAAAACTCTGCATTTATTTCATGGGAACTGAATTCAGGTATAGAAATCCATTTTAAAACGAAATCTCGTAGCTTTGGTTCGTATTTATAAACCATTCAGATATTAACGCTGCCACTTCTGTGATATATTTATTATTAAGCACCCGAACATTTCTCTGAAATGAGCACAAACTAGATAAATTGAGGATGGTTACATAGGGTAAGACAAGGATGACTTTACAGCTGTAGGGTTTCCTTTATTTTGCCTAACAAATATATTTTAAGTTTCGACACCTTTCCTGAACTTCTCAACTTCCCTTTGTATTTTCTCTCCAGGATGTAAATTTAAAGGTAAGTGAAGCGAATATTTAAACGGGTGAATCACCGAGTTTATTCAGAGCGTGTTTTCGCTAGCCAGCGCACGTTTCGTCGCTATGTCCCTGTTACGCTAGTAAGCCTCTCAGCCATTTCGAATTACGGTTACGCGTGTTAGGTTTTAGTGAGTCAACCTGTTTAACGTGTTAATCCATGTTTACTTTACATTTCGACTTGAATTACATTCTACATTTAAGTTACACCGCAAGCTGACGGTGTTTTTGTAACGCACGAAGATCGTGCCTTTCTGTTAAACTTTGAATTAATAAAAGGTCACTTTTCACACTTCTTCTGTGACGGTAATTCATTTACGTCTGTGCGATAATTCTGCAGGTTCATTGTAGGATTTATTTTTAGTTTATGTGGAATAATCGAGGCAGATCTTACAAAGTGGGCATTAAATATATATATATATATATATATATATACACTCATAGCATGTTTTCATTCGCGTAGTGCTATGCACATCATGTAATACTGTGCATGATGACACAGCAAATGCTCCGCCATTTTGTTGGTATGTTCAACGCGAACAGCTGGACTTCAGTACTTCAGTACAGTAAAAATTATTTCAAGAATTATAATTGTATAGTTCCGCCTGCTAAAATTTCCAGAATAGTGATTCTGTGCTTTCTTATCATACATTGTAGGGTTTTATTTTATTTTGCTAATAGTTATATTTATTTTGCTAATAGTTATATTTATTTTGGAACAAGCTTTTTCTGTACGCTCTCATTTTCCTACCATAATAAGTTTTCAGTTTTATGCTTATGCAATTAACGTAGAAACTAGTATTTAAGCTGAGGTCTGAGTTACTTTAGTAAGATAGCGTATTCTGCCTTTCGGCCACGTTGTTGCTATTAGTTAAAAGTTTGCTAACCAACGCCCGTACTTATTATGCATGCGCTTGTTAGCTTCGCTGGTGATTCTTAGTTAATGAGCAACTACGCGAGATTGATTCTGTGCAGTATCGGTTGATTAAATCTATTTAGCATTAGTTAGTTTTGTATTTTCTATTTTGAGTTAAAACCCAAATGGAGTCTTGTTGTACGCCTAAGAGGGGCCATGTGTGAATCTATTTTGAGTTACAATAAAAGGGTATTTTAACCCTTCTTTGGAGTTGTTACTTATGTAACTCAGCGAATAGTCGTTACACAGTATTTTAGCTTTTAAAAAACTTTATTTTAGCTAGGATATTACAGCACTATGGAAGAAGCTTCTCCAACGCATTACGCCACATTGACATTTAAGACCACATATGCAATTAGTATTCTTTCTATACGTCATTACTAGTAAAAATAAAACAATTGCCACTCTACATAAAAATAATAAATAAGAACTCACCATAAAAATGGCAAACTTCAAAAACATGAAGAACTTACCTGAAAAGATAGAGTTAATTGTAAGCAAAATATGCATTATATAATAAGAAAATATAAAATATAGAAATAAATGAAATAAAGTAAACGAAGAAAGTTTCAGTATTTTTCTAAGTGCTATTTTTAATGTGCAATAAAAATATCAACCTTAGTTATTTATAATTTTAAGCGAATCTGAAATAATGCCAACACTTAAGAAATTTCGATCGTAATCATTATTTATTAGGTGATTCGCTTCTGAAGAGCAAGTTAAAGAACTCATATAAATTTTTTAATGCTTATAAATTCAACAAAATATCTCTTCGTATTTTCCTTTAGAACTTATATAGAACGTTTCAAAGCTTAGTATCCTCAGATTCTTTGCTATTTTCATTGGAATTTAAGGCTAACCTAATTTTTAATTCTATTGATTATCAAAATAAATGTGATACCCCAATAGTATCGAATTTATGACAGTTTAAAATATACAAAATCATCAAAAAACCCTTCCTCTTTACAATAGTTACCTTAATACAGAAATATATAACCATAACAATGTATGAAAATTTCATAAAAAATAAAACAACTGTTTTTTAAACTGTTTCATATAGTGATATTTTAATCAGTAATTTAATACTGAACATCATTCACTCGAAATAATAAGTAATGTTATTTATTTTTTTAAATAAAAATTTTAAAAAAATCTGAAAAGTTTCAGATTTTAAATTATGTACAAAAGCGCGTTTTTTTAACATTTTGTGTGCTGCCTTTATTTATTAGATATCATGTTCTTCGCCCTTAAACCATAAAATTCAGTTCAAGAGCAATATCGCAAAATAATTTTAAATTAAACATATCCTTAGAATTTCCGATACACAGCCTCATGGCGCTGGAGATAAAAATGTTTTTTTCCGTACAACGTTGCCATGGCTCTCCTTGAATTTGTTAATCAAAAATTCGTTAAAGTTTTACAAAATGGGAAATCGATAATAAAACAAATTCCAAATTTCAAATTTGGGCTTCCAGATGCCCATATTCGCAGTAGGATTACGTCATTCAAAATCGGATGGCTCTAGGTACCGTTGTTCTATCACAATGCGAGAAACATACATATATTTATGCAGATTCTTTATTATTTAATTTCTTCAACTATAATGCAGGGCGATAATATTTGGCGGCTACAATTTGAAAAGTGAAACGGACATTCAGAGTGATTCCACGCAAAACCGCAAAACAAAAACAATAGTCCTTCAGGGATAAAACCCCTTTAAACTAATAAACTGAATGCATATGAAAATGTCTTACCATATACGAAAATAATGTAGTAAAATTACCTATTGTCGACCTTAATCTTAGCTGCTGATGTCTGAGCCTGTTTATCTTAACAGTTTAAAACACGCAACTGCATATATCAGGCAGATATGTGCAATGTTTATGGGAAGCAACGTTACTCTCGTCCGTGATATCCTTAACTCCCATATGCCTCCTGGGTGGTGCTAAATAAGTAACAACTATTGTTAAAGCGGCTCAGAGTAGAGCTCCGATTAAAGCTATGCAAAGCTATACTTTGAATCTACCAACTGCTACTGAAATCAAGAAACAAGCAGTTGATACATTCGTTAAAATGAAAGCATCGCATGCAGCTCAATGGATGAGCAAATGCAAACCAAGTACAATGAAGATCCAAATGTATCGCCTAGAAGCTTGTGAGAAATTATTACAAGAAATATATGAAATCAAACCAATGAATTATAGCAAGGCTATGGTTAATCCCTTTGAATATATTGATATCAAACACCAGCTAGATACTAATGACTCAGGAAAGAAAAACATTCCTGATTCAGTATTAAAAGCAAACACATTATGTATGTTACATGAATAATATCCTAAACCTGGACTCAGTGGACTGGAGTATCAGTGGACTGGAGTACACACTGATGGCTTTAAAATGCAAGACAACACTAGGGCTGGTGTATACAGTAAACTCTTTTCCCAATGTATTATTGTGGGACACTTCATGTCGAAATTTGATGCAGAGAATCCAAGCAATCTCACTAGTCTGGAAAACCTCAAGATAAAGATTCCTTGCTTCTCTAAAGCAGTTACTCTAGTCGATTGCAAAGCAGCCATATCCAGGCTGTAGTTACAAATCATGACACAGTTACTCAGATTATCGCAGAAATAAGACAAACCTTGAATTTTCATTATAAATACAAGAAAACAATCGTTTTTCAATGGACTCCCTCACATGCGGGTAACGAAGGTAACAAAAAAGGAGACTCACTAGGCAAGAGAGGTATACTTGAACCACAAGACAACAAACCACTTTCTCCAGAGTCACTTAAAAAGCATCTTTTTGAGAAATTAATGGATACTCTGAAATCTGACCTGGCAGTAAAATCAACAGACAAATTCTGGGCTTACATTCAAGACACTTGAAAAAGGTTTTGTCAAAAAACCCCGTAAAGAGACTGTTGCAAACTTCAGACTGCAAACAGGCCACGACTGCACGGCACATCATCTTGATAAAATTGTCATCCTTCCATCTAGTATATGCCAAATTTGTAATTCGGGCCTCATAAATGCAGAGCATTTTCTTATATGCCCAGAATTAGATAAACGAGTCTCAGAAACGTAGCGAGATAAGCAAACTGTACTGGAATGCCAGAACTTTCATGAACTCCTTGTAAAGACTACATCTCTTACGTTATTTCCTTGTTGTTTAAATTTTTAACCTTTTACTTTTGTTCCCATGTTTATTTATTCCGGTTCTTACTTTCAATGTTTGTTCGTTTTATCATATATCATTGTTCTTATGTGATACTTGAACTGTTTTATATGTTTGGACTGTCCTTTCAATAAAACCATATGTAACAACATATTTATGATGAAGTTTAGCATGCATGCAAAACTAAGAAACACCATCATAAAAATAATCAGGTTGAACCGGATTCGACACGAAAGATTCATATCTTGATTCAAATCTCAACTTCAAACAATGCTAGGTTATTAAATTTGGTTTCCACTAAGAAAAAACATAACTAAAATTAACTCATAAAAGTGGTCCATGATCTGGAGAGTTTTTGAAGCACACTGATAAGGTGGGTTTTGTTCCAAGATAAGATATACATCACGTAATCAATACGTAGCAGCTTAGTTTATCTGGCATCTAGTTTCTAATGTAATTTAATTTTAATACATTTTTATCAAAAATTGTTGCTAAAACTATAAATAAATAGTTGGTTAATTTATTGCTACACGATCACTTTTTTTGACGAAAATTAACTACACCATGATTCATTTTTTTCTAAAGAACTATAAATTCATATGAGTATATGGAGTTTATTTATGTTATTTAACTACTTATTTTAAGATCTGAACCTGTACTATTATTGATGCCTTTCTGCTTTCCTGTCAGAATGCAAATTAGCAGACGTGTATTTAAGTGACGGTTTGATATTGTTGAAGAAGAGCGTTATGCCAACTTAAGGCCACGTTACTAGTTGTTATTCTAAGATTATAGTTCCTTCTTCGGCGATGGTTTATTCTTACAGATTGTGCTGTCACGCCGATGTATGCGTAAAAATGAATTCCCGCGTTTAAAGTATTCTCCGTAACCTTTGGATACTAGATAGATAGATTCAGATTTAATGTTAAAATTTTATCTGAAGTTCACATCATAAATGCTGGTTGATTTGTAAGCACCGGGTGTGCCTTCTATTCAGTTTACTTAGTTTTAAATAAAAGGGTCTTTTACACCCTTCTTACGTTTCTGTTTCATATTAGACAGAGGGACAGGTCGCTTACAGTCTAGTGAGGATTTGCGACAAGTTACATATAGTTACAGACATATTCTCCGCAACTATACCATAAAGGCATTAATATAGTTACGGACACATTCTTTACAACTATATCATAAAGGCATTAATATAGTTATAAACATATTCTCCATAACTATACCATAAAGGCATTACTACAGTTACAGACATATTCTTTACAACTATACCATTAAAGGCATTAATACAGTTACAGACATATTCTGAAAAATATAGCATAAAGGCATTAATACAGTTATAGATATAGTCTTTACAACTATACCATAAAGGCATTAATACAGTTACAGACATATTCTTTAAAACTATACCATAAAGGCATTAATACAGACATATTATCTACAACTTCACCATAAAGGCATTAATACAGTTACAGATATATTTTTACAACTATACCCTAAAGGCATTAATACAGTTACAGATATATTCTTTACAACTATACCATAAAGGCATTACTACAGTTACAAACATATCATTTACAACTATACCATTAAAGGCATTAATACAGTTACAGACATATTCTCCAAACTATAGCATAAAGGATTAATACAGTTACAGATATATTCTTTACAACTAACCATTAAAGGCATTAATACAGTTACAGACATATTCTCCAAACTATAGCATAAAAGATTAATACAGTTACAGATATATTCTTTACAACTAACCATTAAAGGCACTAATACAGTTACAGACATATTCTTTACAACTATACCATTAAAGGCATTAATACAGTTACAGACATATTCTCCAAACAATAGCATAAAGGTATTAATACAGTTACAGACATATTCTCCAAACAATAGCATAAAGGTATTAATACAGTTACAGATAATATTCTTTACAACCATACCATAAAGGCATTAATACAGTTACAGACATATTCTTTACAACTATACCATAAAGACATTAATACAGTTACTGACATATTGTCTATAACTTTACCATAAAGGCATTAAACACCAACATATCCTCAAAAAAGCTAAGTAACCCGTGCATCATTATATAAAGGGATAAAAGTATGGAAATATTAAAAAAAAGGATGGTCAATAACATAAACACAGAATTATAAGGGACTTTCAGACGCGTGAATGTTGAAGTAAAAATCAGTACTACGCAACATAGGAGCAAAACATCCACATATTTCTCCTTAACAGAAATTTCGAATGATAGAAGCCGGCAAAATATACAAATCAGTGTAACCAATAGAAAATGAAATTACACATATGTCTCATTATGGCGACATATGAGTTATTAGCAAAGTTAACTAAGTTTAGATAAGTTTCTATTGATACAAGCAGATTTTCTAACAGAATGTTGTGATTGGGCGGTTGAGGTGGTATACAGCACTGCTGAGCCGTAGATAAAAGCGATCTGCAGGCGCGAATTATCATTGTCCCTGCGGATTTTGAGTAGTAAACCTCTTTACACAAGTGCCATGCTTAACAACATGCACTTTATCTACTAGGCTGCGGCTAAAATGGAGTAACATTTCAAAGGTGGTTAAAAAAAAATCACAAATACTTTCTTTTGAACAGCTGCCTTCGTTTCCCTCCATAGCCTCTAGATAAAATGCATATCAATGAAGAGAATGTCTGATTTTATTCAATAATTTAAAAAAAATTGACTAATGGTTTTAGTCACAATATTAAATTATTGACACCCTGTGAAAGACAGAAATTGTTTAAGTTTACTCTGCATTTACACTACCCACACTACTAAGTGTATCGGAATATTATCAACTCTTTCTTTCACTTAAATAGTGAATGATTAAGCCGAGATAAGAGGAAAACTCTACAAAGTTTGTCTCCTTTAGGAAAAAAAAAATAAACTTATTTATTTCACTTGGATGTGGCAGTACCCCAAAATACTTTCTTAATAAAAGAAGGTTACGGATCAATTCTGAGTTGCTCCCTATTCATGTGCTTCACCCTCTCCGCCATTTCCGGCCCTCCCGGATTTCTTGTGCTGAAGAGCTCGTTTAACGATCTCATTATTGATTCCATTTATGGAAACAACACTAGCGGAGCCAATAATGTCATATCTCTTTAAAAAAATTAAAATATTATAATGACCACAATTTTTAAGCCATGGGGTTACATATAACCGCAATTTGTATGTCAAGTCAGTGAAGTTTAGATCAATCGCTGGGATTAAATATGCGTTAACGTTGCCACAATTAAAGAATATCTAGAATGTAAGTGTGACAGAAAATACTTTGTCTGGAATGATAAATGAAATTCTTGTCGCTAGTGTGCTACGACACATTTACAAAATAACTTATTAAATTGCACTATAAAACTACTTCTATACAACAATGATTCTGAATAAATGTGCCATGAGAATGAGAAAAATACAATGGGGGAAAAACAGAAATGTAAAATAGTATGCCACCAATTGCAAGTGTGCAGCAAGCTGAAAAAAGGCTATACATAATGATTAAAACGATTTCACAGATTAAATATCTCTTATCCTAAATATAGTCAATGGCATACAGTTTGTATTTATAAAAAAATCTAAAAGGTTTCAGATTTTAACGGTCGCCCAAAAGGGTTTGCTAAATTTTTTTCCTTCTTGTTGAGCTTGCAGTCTACCAGTCTGCTGTTACATTCCCTCCTACAAAGCTTTTTTTTTTGTCATTTTAGCTTTATTATTAAGAATATTTTTTTCGCGCATACGGCATATACAATTCAGCGACAAAATTATGAAAAATTTTAAAAGCAGCATAGCAATATACGTTTAGAATTCCTGATGCAATGCTAGGTGTTGGCATATATTTTCCTGTTTTTTCCAGCCTTTTCTCAGTTCATCATATCAACGTTCAGTTTTATTACAAAAGTGGCTTAACAGTTTTTTTATCTTTTCATTATTAACGTTTCGTGTGTTTATTTATTGATTAAAAATCACGTTCCTTGCATTTACGCCACATCAAATTTCATTCAACAGCAAAATCATAAAATATTTAAAAACCGCATATCTTTAGAATTTCCGATAGACAGCATCGCGTGCTAGAGATAAAAATGTTTTTGCCGGACAATGTTGCCATTGTACGCTTTGAAATCGTTGGTTTTATTAATCAAAAATTCGTTAAAGGTTTGAAAAATATGAAATAGAAAATAAACTAAATTTGGAATTCAATATTCGGGCTTCCACGTGCCCAAGTTCGGATAGAGGACTACGTTATTCAAAACTAGATGGCTTTAGATACCCTTATTTTACACACTGCAAGATACATGCATACATTCATGCAAAATTCTTCTTTATTTAATTTCTTTAAATATAGGGCGATAATACTAGGTGGCAACAATTTCAAAAGTGATACAGCTTTTATAGCGATTCAACGCAAAATGCCATTTCGAGACTAATATCTCATTCGGGACTAATGTCCCATTTGGCCTTGCTAATAAGGTAGATTTGCAAAGTAAGATAATTTTGGGAAAGCGATATTTTTAATAAAAATAATACACGAAATTTTTAACCTTGCTTTCTTTTGAAAATTTCTGATCAGTACGTTGCTCCTTATCTAACTAAAGATCTTATAGAGAAATATTCCGATTCGTATTCGGAACTATATTCATTCTTTTATTTTTAATTATGCCTTCGCTTTAAATTTGTTATTCGACGTTGATTAAAATTACTTTTTAGTCCAGAAAAAATTTAGTCCCAAGAGGAGGCTTTGTACCTGAAGGACTATTGATTTCGTTTTGTGATTTTGCGTTGGAAATAATAAAAGTCTTAATCACTTTCCAAACTGTTGCCACAAAATATTGCAGCCTGTATTATATTTAAAGAAATTAAATAATGAAGAATCTGCATAAATGTATTCACCAAGTGTGATATAACACACTTGGTGAATTATTTGATTGATTGATAATATTTCACTAAGTGTGATAAAACAACGGTACCTAGAGCCATCCAATTTTGAATAAC
Source organism: Stegodyphus mimosarum (assembly GCA_000611955.2). Taxonomy (NCBI): domain Eukaryota; kingdom Metazoa; phylum Arthropoda; class Arachnida; order Araneae; family Eresidae; genus Stegodyphus; species Stegodyphus mimosarum. The sequence continues at coordinate 117,562 of KK120848.1, forward strand.
GTATGTTTCCTCCCGAATATCCGCATCTGCAAGCCCGAAATTGGAATTTGATTTATTATCTATTTCATATTTTGTAAAACTTTAACGAATTTTCGATAAACAAACTCAAACGATTTAGAAGAGAGACGGAACAATCTACGGATCAACAATCTACGGAAAAAAAACCTTTTTATCTAAAGCGCGCGTAACTGTGTATCAGAAATTCTAGAGATATATTCATTTTAAAACTATTTTTCGATATTGTTGTTCAACTGAATTTTATGGTTTAAGTGCGAAGAACATGGTATTTAATAAATAAAGGTAACCCACAAAACGTTAAAAAACGCTCCTTTGGACGTAATTTAAAATCTGAAACCTTTCGGATATTTTTTTTATGTTAACTTTTTAAAATATGTTTCAAACAAGGTTTATTCCGTTCCCGTATTTTAATCAGTGTTTTAAAAACAAATCACTATTTATCATGTTTCATTTTCTTTCTTGACACAAAGAGCTATGTTGACTCACCATATGCGCCAGTTCTTTGCCCATTTCTACATTTTTACGACATATTTGCAGTAATTAAAAAAGTAAACAAGCTGAGACATAAATTAGCAGGACGAAGAATAAAAAGAAATGCGCAGATGATACGCAGAAAGTTTTGATCAGGAAACTTCAGTTTTGATTGAGCTTCATTCTGATTGCTTATTTAAAATCGGTTCGCAAAATTTTAAATTATTACTGGCTGAAACGTTATGTAAGTACCTGCATCATCAGTATTTTGTAATAATCTTATGAAATGGAAAAAGTTTTAAATAATGACGTTTAAAGAGATTAATTATAAGCCTGTTAATATTTTGAGGATGGAAAGGGAAAATAATTAAATTTAAAAAAATCTGAAAGCTTTCATATTTTATATTACGTCCAAAGGGTCGTGTTTTCATTTATATATAAATACACGTCTCAAGAGCATTTGGGTTAATATTGCTTGGACTAAAATTATTTAAAAACAGCCTATCTTCAGAATTTCCGATAGGCAGGCTCGCGTGCAGGAGGTAAGAATGTTTAGTTTTCGTACAGTGTTGCCACTGCTCGCTTTGAAATCATTGAGTTCGTTAATAGAAAATTCGTTAAAAGTTTTCCAAAATTTGAAATACACAATAAAATATTTTAAAACAGCATATCTTCAGAATTTCTGACAGACAGTCTCCCACGCTGGGGATAAAAATGCTTTTTTCTGTACAGTGTTTCATTGCTCACATTGAAATCGTTGAGTTTTTTAACCAAAAATTCGTTAAAGTTTTACAAAATATGAAATACACAATAAAACTAATTCAAAATTCAAAACTCGGGCTTCCAGTTGTCCATATTTGGGAGGACTCCGTTATTCAAAATTTGATGACTCTAAGTATCGTTGTTTTTTCACAATGCGAAAAACATGCTTAAATTCATGCGAATTCTTCATTATTAATTTCTTTAAATATAATACAGGGTGATAATATTTGATGAACCATGTGAAAAGTGATACAGACTAGAATATTTTATAGAAATTTTTATAGTGATTCAAAGCAAAATCCGGTTTTGAGGCTAATAGCCCATCCGGACTAACTCTCCTTTGGGCTTTGAAAAATAAATGAATAAATAAATTAAATTTTAAAAATCTGTGAATGTTTTCAGATTTTATGCTACGCCGAAAGAGCGTTTTTCTTAACGTTTTATGTGTTACCTTTATTTATTAAATATCATGTTTTTCGCACTTAAACCACATAAAATTTAACAGGAATATCATAAACTATTTAAAAACGGCATATCTTTAGAATTTCCAATAGGCAGTCTCGTGTACTGGAGATATTTTTTTTCTGTACAGTATTGCCATTGCTCGCTTTGAAATCGTTGAGTTTGTTAATCAAAAATTCGCTGAAATTCGTTGAAATTTTACAAAATGTGAAATAGATAATAAAAGTAATTCGAAATTCAAAATTCGGGCTTCCATGTACCCATGTTCGGGTGGAGGATTACGTTATTCAAAATTCGATGGCTCTAGGTACCGTGGTTTTTTCAAAATGCGAGAAACATACCTACGTTCATGCACATTCTCTTTTATTTAATTTCTTTTAAAATAATACAGAGCGATAATATTTGGTGGCAACAATCTGAAAAGTGTTCCAGCCTTTTACAGTGATTCAACGCAAAACCCCCTTTCAAGACTAATAGCCCTTCTGAAATGAGGCTTCTTTGGGATAATAAAAGGACTACTGATATTTAAATAAGTTAGTGTAAGTTTTAAATAATTAGCTATTTAAATAAGTTAGTGTTTCATCTGACATGCATTTATTTGCCTATAGAAATTTATTTGCTTGTTGATACATTTTTTGCCGTTCGGGGCCATCAAGAATTATTCGCTTATCCTTAACTGAAAGGTTTTACTGGATCAAAATGTCCGCAATTTGAATGATAAGCTTATTCAAGTCGCCTCTTAAACACCCTCTACTATATTTTCATAAATAGATAGATCTATGCGCTATTCTAATCGGGTATCAAAAGTAAACTTCTTAAAATTTCGGAAACCGATCAATAGCTAATATGTTAATTTATATTTATTTATAACCTTGTAGAGTCATTAGGTATTTCTGAAGGAAGAAACGTGAAAAATGAGCAACGCCTTTGCCGGGAATCGAACCACGGACCTCGCGGTTACGCGTCGAGCGTGCTGACCACTACACCACGAAGGCATGCGAAGAAGGTGGGAGAAATACCTTATAACCTCTTAATTTATATTTATTTCATCAACAAGTCAATTGATAAATATTACTTATACATGTTTTAAGAAATCGCTATATGTTATACACAATTTTATAAAAAAATTATATCACTACTTTTGATTAAATTGATAAATCTATTTTATAAATTTCGATAGTTTTGAAATGCAGCATGAAATTATAGGAAATAAATACATTTAGTATCACTTTCTAATGAAGGAAAAATGAAAAATTAACAGAAAATTCATTAAAGGTTTCTGAACAACATAACTTCTTCCAAATATATCGAAAAATGTTCTTCGGAAATGTCAAAAAAGAAACTATCGGCTTATCGGAAAAACAGGTAAAGTTTGATCATATTGGACAGGAAAGAAACTAGGAGTTGAAATAATGAAAATAATATTTTAAAAATTTGAAATGCGAACACGGACTATAACTCTTTTGAAGGATCCTCTCATGCAGCAAAAGCTTCAGATTCTTTCAAAATATGCGTTCAGTAGTAAAATAGGAAGGATTCGCATTCCCCTTTAAATATGCAAAGTAAATAGGGAAAATATATTACTGCCATCCATTCCTTTTTTAAAGTAGTACTTTCTTTTGACATTTTTTTGTAAACATTTTATATAGAACGAAATTAAAAGTTACTGTTGCAGAACAGGAACATATTACAGGAACTGTGGATGTTCTGAAACCTTCCTTTCCTAGTGTCAGATCAAATATGTATACCGCACATCGTACGCTAAATGTAATCTCCTTTCTCTCCAAGCACATACGACTTAATATTTTGTTGTTTTTTCCTTTCTTTCTTCCTTTTTGCAACATTGCACATTGTCGCATTGACAATGCTTTTCAATTAAATAGTAATGTTTTTTTTTGCCTTCCAGTAGCCGTGGTTTGTTGCCATTAACACTTTCCTTGAAACAGCTCAGGAAAAGCGATCGTAATGATAATAGATTCTTGGTAAATATGTTGTCATTACAAACTTCTCTATTCTTACTAAAGACTGTCAGAGTATGAAAGAGATCCAGCTACTTCCTTTAAAATATTTGTATGCCAGTGTCATATGGCTCGTTTCTTGTACTCTGTGAGAAAATTCACTACGTTCGCATTATCAAATACATGCATTACTGGTACGACCTGGTGGCGCAATGGCTAGCGAGTCCCTCAGCAGCACCATAGGTCCGGCGCTCGACCCCCGGGCTGAGCAAGGTGACACAGCCTTTCATCCCTCGAATGGACCAATAAAATGAGTACCAAGTTCGCTTGGGGACCAAACACCGATGGTCCTGCGACAAGCCGACCATTTGTCCAAGGTACACGCTTATGCATCCTGGAGCCTGGGATCAAGAAAGCAGATATCAGGGCACTGCAGCCCATGGCTCACTAAGGGCCACTCATGCCACTAAGTTAAGCATTTTGTTTCAATATATTACTCATAACGTCTGTGTATGAACAATATTAATTGTGTTACTCAATTCTACAGCACGAGTTACTTAATCTTACAACATGATGTCAAATAAACAGGTTCGATATGGCCATTTTAGCTTCCAAAAATTCTCGATCGCATCTGTTCATTCATTCCTTGAAGTTTGGCAAAAGCTTTATTTTTAATCACAATATGAATCATGAAAATTAAAAAAGAGAATGACAAGCTACTCTAAATATTTTAATAATTTCTCCCACGTGTTTGTTTATTCCCATTTCTCTTTTTGGATATGTATTTTATTTACCTGTAGGGTTCAACTCTTTAAACCTTAAGTTCTTACTCAGAACCCCACGTACACTTAACAAGCGAATAATCGCTTAAGTGTGTGAACAGAATACTTAAGACTTGAGAAGGGTTTAAAACCCTTTATTATTCAATATATTTACAATCAGTTCCGACTTGGAACTTTACAATAAAGCCGCCACTCGGGCTTGAACTTAAATACTAATAATTTGAACTAAAACTAGCTTAACTAAAGTTCTTAAATAATATAGCCGAAGCTATCAGAATCTAACTAGTTGGCCCCTAAGTATTAATTGAATCGGCGAAGCCTAGCAAGGACCTAGATATGGCCGAGCGTAGAAATAGCTAAGAGAGATGTGGCCAGAAGGCAAACGCGAAATCACTCTCTCTCTCTTGAAGTCGGTTAAGTCACGACTTAAATAGTACTGATTCTAATTTGCATTCTCTGCGTTTCTGAATTCACATTCTGGCAGGAAATTGTAAGCTGAAATTAGAATAAGATAGGAAAGATACAAAACTTAAAATAACTGTTAGAAAACGTATAATAAACCTTACATACCAACTAGCGGAAGTACCTGATGCCAGTTAAGTTAGATTGAGAGTAATGCGTCTAACAACAGAGAGAACGATTCCGCTGTAATCCTTCTGTAATAACGAAGCAAAAAATACAATTCATTAGTCATACATGTTTCAGTCTGATGCGATATGGAACCCACATAAAAAAAAATTCTGTAGAAAAATAAAGTAATTTTCTCTCATTATATCAGCAACAATGGCACGCAGTTTTTAACGATTTTCGTCTTTCTAATCAAATGATCGTAAAAGCTCAAGTTCCCTCTACTATTTCCCTATATTCAATATTAGTCGATTAAATGTGGCAAAAAATTGATCATAATTGATCAGAAATCAACAACGCGAACAAGCAAACAAACACACAAACAGACATTCTTCTTTATATGTATAAATTTTGTAAAACTTACAAATTTTTGATTAAAAAACTCTACGATTTGAAAGCGAGCAGTAGCAATACTTTTCGAAATAAAGCATTTTTATCTCTAACGCGCAAGACTGTTGCCACTCGGAAAAATGAGCGCCAAAATTAGTTTTTTCAGAGTTTTTTAATTAATATGTCGGCTGATTAGAGTCGTATAAAGATGAGAACAATCGAACTGGAATCAGGAATAATGTATTTCATGTTTGGCAATGCTATTTTTATTTCTTTATAAAATTTAGGAATTTATTATTACAAACTCTACGATTTGAAAAGCGAGCAGTAGCAAAACTTCTGGAAATAAAACAGATTTTTATCTCCAGCGTGCTAAACTATTGCCTCTCGAAAAAATGAGGACAAAAACAAGCGTTTTCAGTTCAGAGGTTTTAATTAATATCTCTGATTTTATTTCTTTTTGTTTTGGGAAAAAGTGGATGCCAAACTTTTTCAGGATGCAGAAAAGAACGGTAGAAAGTTTGGTGACGATAGCTATAGCAGTGACTGAATTAATCGCGAACAAACTAACACACAAACACACAGACATTCTTCTTTATATATATAGATAACTGGATGCTACTTCCATAACATGTGATTAAGTTATTATTTTTACACAATAATTAAAAGATTCTATACTTCGTTTTCGAACCCAGCTCAGACTGCTACAGAAAAAGATATAATTGTTATAACAATTTTTATATAAACGGTTTTAAACAGACAAGACATATCATACATGAATGCTAAGCAGCCTTATTACTAATCATACGTGCATTAATGGGCAACTACCTACTATACTCTAATGGTTTAGATTGAAGCTTGTTTCTACTAGGCTTGTTTCCTGAGGGAGTGCTCAGGATTTCCTCAGCACATTATCAATGAGTGAACGCAATGCCTGATAATTTGGTCAATGAGTGAGGGCAATGCCTGATAATTTAGTGTCGGAGTTAAGAGCATTTAGCTATGTCTCCCTTAGGTTATATTTGAGTGGTAGAAGGATATACCATTATGAACAGATTTAATACACTTTACAAAGTTCTGGCTAATTGTTAACGTTATTTATGACCTCTAACTAGGATATCCACCTTCTATACAGAAGTATGAATTACTAAGTTGTAGCTATTCTACAATACACAAAAAATAAAAGGATTACAAATATAGTTTCACACGTACTAATTTAAGTAAAATCCGCTCCATCCTGCCTAACAGCAAGATGAGTACTGTATTAGGGCTATTCTAAACTGTACCAAGCTGCATTGCCAGGCAACCAGTCTGTGTACGTCACAAAATCTGGTTTAAGGTTCTTGGCATAAAGTTCGAAGTTTTCAACTTTATGCCAACTTGGGATAAGCGTCGACAAATCAAAGCGAACGCACGAAACCTGAATAGGAAAACAAAGCGGGAAAGCTGTAGACACATCTACACATGCGAAAATCTAGCTTTTTCTAAGTGGGCGCGGCATAGACCCTGTGTTGCAGGTGCAAACGGAATTCCGGCATTTTATTCCTCTGTGACATTTACGTAGCCGTTTGAACGCAGCTAAAGGGTGACTGGAAATAATGGGACCTAATCGCCAAATCCTGGTGGTGACGAATTATTATCCACCACCTGTTTAGTTTGGGCACCACTTTTAGGGTCTTTTAGAATTTTTCGATATGAGGAAATTAAAGAAATCCACATTACCCTCACCGGGATCAGAACTCCGGACCTCCCGAATACACGTCGACCGTATTTACACTTAGACCACGAAAGGATGCGGAAGAGAAGGGGAAAATACCTTATGAACTTAGCATTTGATAGTTTAATAACTGAATAATATAATACCTAGGACTCAACGATAATTTTCCATATTTCCTTGACAATCGTTAAATCGTTTCATACTTTTGGAACAGACTGACAATATCTGTTCCAAGAGAATGAAATATAGGAAAATACTAGTGTTACATTAACAATACTGTAAATAACTGGCTTTCAGACTTACCGATGCATTTGGCTTTAATTGACAATTAATTTGAATTTTAATTAAAAAATTTAGAAATGCAATTAATCATCGAATTTCGAATAATATTCTTCAATTAAATAATTAAATATGCTCAGTACTAATTTTCGAGTAGTATGAACACCAGAATTTTTCACTATATGGGATGAGATTCATAAAATTGACTACAGAAGAAAAAATGAAACACATACACATTTGAAAATCTGAATATAAGACCAAAACTGCTGAGCTCGCAAAATCAAAAACAAGGGTAATTCGATACTGGCAAATGTCTTCTACAATCAGCAACTTTAAGAACATTCTTTTCCTAAAATCTTTGGCCATATAACTTCATAGCCATAATATTCAAGCACAAACTTCTTTTTTATCTATCGTAAAATACCTACTATCAGCGGAAATAAATTCCTCAGAGAAACGAGCTTGCTAACCAACCGAACCCCTCCCTCTCAAGAGCGGGGAAGGAAAGAAAAGAAGCTGGTTCTAAAAATACATCCCTGAATGATAAAAATAAAAAAGGATTGATGCTAGAAACAGAAATTCACCTCTTTTCTATATCCTCTTGCAGCACGACAGCGATATGAACCCTATCCTCTCCAGAATTTTCTTTCCGTGGATTGACTTTCGAGGGGAGGGTAAAAAAAAGAGGGGTGGAGAGAAATCAACAGGAATGGGGAAAGAAGAATGACCACTTTTCTAGTTTTATACCCAATTCTTCTTCCTGTCATGCTCGGAAATTGGTTTTGACCGCGAAAGAAGTTTAATTCGAGAAAACCCGCGTTCTTTAGAACCCACCGAGATGACTCCTTTTTCACTCTATTTGAGTCCAAAGTGATAGTAGATGTCACTGGAATTTTCTGGAATTTTATGTCACCGCTTGTAGCTTATTGCGTTACTTTTCTTCCATATGTAGGTCATACACTATCTTTTTTTTTTATTTCTTTATCTGCCCTTGAAGATAGCGCGAATAAAATAGAATTAAATGAAGCTTGTCTTCAGTAGAAATTCTGTGTGTGCTTCTTGATCATAAGACAGACAGAATAAAAATAGGAACCCCAGTATTAAAATAAGTGCTGGAGTAAAATGAAATTGGAAAAATTGATCTAAAACACTCAACGAACTCTTTTCACTTCAACAGGCCCTTTAAGCAACCCCTGCTGAAATGCCTAAACCTCTAAGACGGTGATTGCCACTGGGACGGTCGAAGGAGTTTAATTAAAAAGCAAATAAGTTTCTGAATATTTAATGGCAGCATATCCATTTTAAAACAGGTGATTTATTAATACAACAATGATACTATGAAGAATGTTTACATGAACATTTAAGTACAACTTTCTTTCTGAACGTTTAAACATTTCCTTCAATAAATACAGAGAGTGTTCCACATATTTTTGTAATGATTTTGCAAAGATTTATTTATAAACAAACCTTAGAATTTTATTTTCCAATACGTTCAGTCTGATAGCCCTTTTGTTGAACTATCATATTACATCTTGATTTCCAAGATAAAAATCCTTTTCTTAAAACATCAAGGTTGATTTTATTCCACTCCCCCTTCAGAATCTTCAAGAGACGAACCAATGTTTTGGGATGCCGCTTATAAAGCGCTTGTTTTAAAAGTCCAAATGCATAGTAATCCACAGGAGATGCATCAGGGGACTTGGGGAATAGCTTCATTTCCCATTCTTTTTCAAAAACTTGAACAACAGATTTAGAGGTATGGCTTGGAGCCTTATCCTGATCGAACTTAATACAATGAAGGGTGTTTGGATAAAGGGCTGGAATTTCTTCTTTAAAAATCTGTGTTAAAACATGTTTCTGATAGTAATCCGAATTAATTTTGACATTTTTTATTTTAAATTTTCCGTTATAAGAGAACCCAGTAATAACCTTAAAACCTTTAAAAAAACTTTCCTTGTTTTCTCTGAACCGAAATATTAAGTCTTTTTCTCCTCTTTTTATGTATTAAATCGATCTTTTTCTGTTGCAATCAGATACGTATATCCAAGCCTCATCAATTGTAACTCTATATTTCCATTTTTCTTCCTGTTAAATAATTTTTAAACAGCAATCTGCACAGTACTACGCTGAGAAACATATTTCGGTGTTAGGCGATGGACATCCTTTTTTTTTTTTTTTTTTTTTTTTTTTTTTTTTTTTTTTTTTTTTTTTTTTTTTTTTTGTTGTTGTTGCTTGTTTTGATTAGCTTTAAATCAGACTTTATAATTTTGTTCAAAGTTCGTACAGAGATATTTAAAGATTTTGCAATAGCTCTTTGGGGGCTGGATTTTCCTTTGAAACATGAGATACGACTTTAGATTTAATAAGAACTGTACGTAGCTTTGTTGGGTATGCATTTTTTTTCCCTTTTTCCCAGTCAGCTGGAATCTTTGACGTTTTTTAACTTTCATATTAATTATGTCACTTATTTTACGTTTAGAAATATTAAATCCACGCTTTTCACATCTTTTTTTTAATAATTAAATACGAGTATTTCTCTTCGAACAGCGCAAAAATATAGCTTACGATTCATTGTTTATTTTTAAGCGACATTTTAAAAAAAGAATATTTTTAATGCTGCATATGATAATTAAACCTTATTCCAATTTGAGCCAAAAATGTCTGTATTTTAAAATTAATATTTAAATTCATGGAGAAAATCAAAATCCTAATAAAAATGTGCGAACACCCTCTGTAAATATAAATAAATGTACATGTTACATTTTAAAAATATTAATATTTAATCTTAAATTAGAAACACTATAGAGAAACATACAACAGTTATTAAATTATTCCAAGAGATATAATGCTAGTAATATACGTAAGTTACCCCATATGACTAGAATAACAACAGAAGAAAAATCCAACAAACCAAACAACCAAGCGTTTCGTAATTACGAATATAGCCCCTGGACATAAACTTTAAACTTCCCACGCCTATTTGCTAAACGCATCAGTCTGAATCGATCGTTTATCCTCGAAGCTAATTTGTATGTTTCTCTGGTGGCAGCCTCTTGCTACTTTTGTCACGTGTGACCATAATAAATAAAGTAGCAATTGTTATTTTTTTTTTTAGTTCAGAAATTTGCAGCTGTGGCATTTGTTACACAATAGCAAATCTTTAAAGATAATGCTTTAAATAAATCATAAGTAATGAATAGTATTTACAGCTTCAAAAATGGCGACTGTCAAATGCAGACTGCTAAGATATGGATATCCACGGCGGGCACAAATGAGGAAAACACTGAGTAATGCAGTAGGCTACTAATTATGCAATATTGGTACTAATGAGGATCGTCAAGGCTATTCACCAGATTTCTGAAGAAACTTTCTCCATCAGACAGTTCTTGGCATATCGATCAGATGACGGTTTTGTAGTCATAAAGCTTTGTGGCTTAACTCTTTGAAGGGCGGTTGTTACCTAACTAACCACCTTTTAACCACCTCTTCTATTGAACGTCTTACTCACTCGTGGGAGTGGTTTTCAAGATTGACCGTTTCTGAAGTTCACTTGTAGCTAACTAGATGGAAATCAAGAAATATAAGCCAGTAGCTCATGCAGCAATTCCTCAAGCATCAGCCATCAAAGACAACATCACGACGGTGTGCACTCTGCAACAAAGCCTTAAGAACACTGTGGGAATGCAACACATGCAAAGTTGCACTCTATTTGAAAACGTAAAACGGTTTCCATGAGTACCATAGAGACTGATTTTTAGGGATGTGTTCTGTGGGCGGTGGTCAGTGACACTAACCACCAGAAGTGGTCACTTTTTTCCCTCGTCTTGTACATGATATGTGTAATTGTCGCAAATAATTTCATTGTGTAACACCTGATATACTAAATAAAACAACAGTTTTGCTGAAAAAGTTAATTGCCTTTTCCTGCCCCTCAAGGCATAAAAGTCATTAACTCCATTCACAACTCTTTCACAAGATTTGAGCCGTAGCCATCAGGGAAGCGCAAGATGTGCATATGTATCTGACTAACGAAACCATCGACCGATTTTTGGTTCGCTACGACTGGTGGTTCTTACACCCAGTGGCATACCAGTTGAAAAGTTAGAACTTTAAGGAAAATCCTTAAACCAGCTTTTGTGACCTAACAAAGTATGACTGTTTAGCAACGGAGATGGACTTAGACATTTTTCTGAGTTTAAAATCACCGTATGAACGAAGCTTTAGATGCTTGTACCTCACCGACGCCGCTCACAATGCGACAATTTTCTGCTTCTAAGGATAAGATTTCATTTATTTGGTTTACTCTGATTATGGCAAAGCACCGAGGTCTATTGCCTAAGGGGAGGGAAGCTTTCTTGGAGGACTTTTCAAGAGAAACTGGCTCGTATAAACGTTATACATAGGGAAAACTACGAAAACGCCCGTGCAGTCGGCCCGTTCACCGGGATTTGAACCCCTGACCGAACTCGGTGTTCAGCGACTCAAGCGCTCGGCCGTTGATGGGCGTTTCTACAAATAAAAAAAGCACTTAAAAAAGCTCAGTACATTAAAGAAACGTTCAGCGAGGTAGATGTATAGCATCGTGAATGCTCTCATGAATGACCTGACTTACAATCTCATATGAGATGCAGAAAATAAGTGTTGTGCGTTGATGGTGACACGTACTACAAATACAAATGGGGAAGGGTTGGAAAGGTCTTGAAGTGCCTACAGACTATAGTTGCAAGATGGAGAAGTTTAACTGAATCAAGGAATATGTTAATTCACGTCCTTTTTTCCGTTTAGAGATAAGATACGCAACCATTTCAAAGTCTTGTTGCGCATATGAAAAGTAACTGGCTTAACACTAAAAAATAATCTACCAATTAACGCAGTTGAATGCTATTTACATTAAGAAAAATTATAATTCATCCAACAAATATCACAAAATTAGAAAAAGGATCTTTTTCATATAGGACATCACACACTTCTATAGAAAAATAACTTCACCAAATTTGGTTATTGGTTACCATTCAATAAAGTTCGCTGATTTTATGTCTTATAATAGTAAGTATTGTCAAGAATTGTATGACTGTAATTATTATTCAAAGTAAGTAAGTATTATCAAGTAAAGCTTATAATTAGTCCAAAGAGACTTTGTCCCTGACGGACTATTGTTTTCGTTTTGCCATTTTGCGTCAGAAACATTAAAAGTCTGAATCATTACTGTTGCCACCAAATATTGCAGCTCTGTATTATAGTCAAAGAAATTAAACAATAAAGAATCTGCATAATCTGTATGTATATTTCTCCAAATGTGATAAAACAACGGTACCTAGAGCCATCTAATTTTTAATAACGTACGTTTCTACCCGAATATGCGTATCTGGAAGCCCAAATTTGGAATTTGTTTTATTATCTATTTCATATTTTATAAAACTTTAAAGAATTTTTGATGAACAAACTCAAACGATTTTAAAGCGAGCAATGGCAACACTCTACAGAAACCTTTTTATCTCCAGCGCGCGGAACTAGTATGTATCGGAAATTCTAGAGATAAAACTCATTTTAAAATTATTTTACGATATTGCTCTTGAACTGAACTTTATGGTTTAAGTGTAAAGAACATGATATTTAATAAATAAAGATAACGCAGAAAATGTAAAAAAAAAGCCTCTTTGGACATAATTTAAAATATGAGAAAAATTTTATTGATGTCGAAATCAGTGGACCATGGAAGTACCAATTAGAGGATAAATCTTTCTAGCTAAATTTGTTTCAGGCATGTTGCCCTATTACGGGAAAGATCCAAATATAATATATTAGATTAATGTTCGCTTAAGACAAAGAATAATAATATTGCATTCAGCTGCAAAGTGATTATCACATAAATCGAAATCGCGTTGAGAGAAGATTTCTTGCACTAACTGTTACCAAGCAGTGTGTCTTCTCTAAAATCTTTTGTTTCCTGATCCCATCAAATTCATTTCGCTTTCCAAGAAAATTAAGAGAAAAATTACTGAATAACGAAGAACATATGAGTAACTGGAGGAAAAAAATCTACAGAAACTTACAAAGAATGGCGGCGAAACAAGAAAATATTTGCTCATAAAAATACTTCATTAAAACATTGAATTCAAATATGATGAAACATAATTTCTTGAAGAAGAAAATATTAACCTCCTTTCTTAGTAGTACTTAATTTTTTTGTTTTTATTCTCTCCTTATGATGCTTGAAGAAGTACTCACTTAACAACGGCTGGGGGCGTTAAAGTAAAAACCGATAATTTTAAGAATTTTTTCTCCCTTCTACGAACACATAGGTTTGAAAGTTACATTGATAAGTAAAATATCAAACTCAGGTTTCCACTCTAAGCCTGTCCGATAAAAGAACGTGTAGCAGTCCGTAACTTTCAAAAAAGTGAAAAAAATAAGGCTTGCTTACACGCAGAAACTTTCATTGATTTTATTTCAAAAGCCAGCAAACAGAAATAAAATAAAGAATAAACTGAACAATGTGAAATTCCCTTTCAGCTGCTTTACTTAAAGTGAAAAGATCTTAAACTGAATGGTCGTGGCCTATTTTTTGGGGGGCGAGAGTATTAATGGGGGGAAAACGTATTCTTTACTCTTGCCTGCAAGCCTGTGTGCATTCTATTGTGTTTCGGCAACGTATTTGCTTCAGCTTTTCTCGGTTTCCTATTTTAAGCTGTGTGGTACCGGATCATAGAATATTTTACAGCCTACAGCTATTTTTTATGTAGTTTATTATAATAAGGAATGAATGAGATAATTTAACGCCTTACACAGCAGTATTTAAAGAGACTGTTTTTTAAAGCGTCATATCAATTCTTCAGTAATAAAGCAGCTTTTCTTTATGTGTATGTAAATAAGAGTTTAGAAAACTAAAATTAAGAATATTTATTATTAAAGTCACGCAATAGGCTGTGAAATTAATTAAATAATCAAGAAGTAATAATTAAATCAATAATGGCGCTGCAACTAGCTAACAGGGTGATACATATAGAGTATATATGTATATGTATACAAAAGCGCTGAATACTGACAAAAGTGTAATTTCGTGTACAGCGTTCAGTAGCCTCTTGTTGTGGTTTCTAACCCTCTTGAGCTGAACCTCCAACCAAATCAGGCGGAACAGAAAATTAATGCTATTTATACCAGTTTACAGAATTTAAATCCCCTACCTGTAGTTGACAAATTTCTCATAAACAGCAGACATACAAGTGATTAACTGCACACTGCAGATGAAAATGTTAATCATACTTTATGAAGACAAATAAACCGAAACAAAACAAGTGTAGAGACATTAGGTATTTATTTGGAAGCAGGAGTTGTGAAAAATGGGCAATGCCTTCGCCGGAAATCGAACCACGGATCTCTCGTACACAACGAAGTACACCACTACACAACGAAGGCACGTGAAGAAGGCGGGAGAAATACCTTATATACTCCCTCTTTTAAAGGGCGACTGGGGATTAGGGGACCCAGTCGCCAAATCCCGGTGGTGGAGAATCATCACCCACCACCCTTTTAGTTCGGGCGCCAGTTATAGAGACATTAGGAGTTATAAAAAATGAGCAACGCCTTCGCCGGGAATCGAAACACGGAGCTGTCGGTTACGCGTCGAGCGTGCTGACCACTACACCACGAAGGCGTGCGAAGAAGGCGGGAGAAATACCTTATACAAGATTTTAATTTTCATCAAAAGAATATCACATTAATAAATGTGGAAGAAATCATTTTATGATTGGATAATTCGTCAAACAATGTTAGTAAAGGTAACCTGCATGCAGTTGCTCATTTTCCTTTTACTGACCTTTTTTAGATTATATTTTTCAGGAAAATTTACCAGTAAAACTATACAGAAGAGATTAATTAATTAATTAACTTTATTAGTTAGCTACGTAACTTTTAAATTCTATTAACTGCTAAAATACCGTTAATTTCTACTCATTTCTTTCTTACTCTTCAGCAAAAAGTTGTTAGTTAATACAAAAATATCAAATATAAAAGTAAAATAAAAAAATATAAATAAAACTGAAAGTTTTCAGCTTTTATATTACGGAGAAAGAGGCTTTTTTTTAATGTTTTGTAAGTTACCTTTATTTATTAAATATCATATTCTTCGCACTTAATTTATAAAATTCAATTCAACAGCAATATCGCAAAATAATTTTAAAATGAGCATATTTTTAGGATTTCCGATACACAGTCTTGCGCGCTTTTTTTTTCTCTCATTGCTCGCTTTGAAATCATTGAGTTTCTTAATCAAAAACTCATAAATGTTTTACAAAATATGAAACATATTATAAAACAAATTGCAAATTCCAAATCTGTGCTTCCGGATGCCTATATTCGGATGCAGTTTGTCAAATCGTGCGATTTTTCGCTAATTTGTTACTTTTGAAAAAATTAATAGTAAAAGGCTGATGAGTTGTTGAAAATAGTTAGATAACTAAATCTTAATTTAATCACCAAATAAACAGATTTTCTCTAAAAATATTCCATAAAATATTTGCAGTATTCAGTGGAAGACTCAATATCCTTTAAACACTCTTTACACAATCTTACAACTTCGATGACTTGAGGTGAAGAAAGATTTATTTTATCTTCTTAATTAAGATGAACACGCAAACATATACTTAATAATCGAAAGAGCTTACATAAACTGACATTTAAATCCATTAAATTTTGTATCACATAAATAGTTTTACGCGTTTTGGAGTACTTTATAATTAATAATAATTCGCTTAGTATCTGAACTTTCATATTGCGTGTTCGAAAGTTATCCATTAGGATACAACCTAACTAATTATCGGGAAAAGTTTCTGCTAGAGCTTCCTCAAACCAAGAGTTTTTCTATGTTGGCTTGGGCGTAATTACTGACAAAAGTGAATTATCCCTCCATTGGCAGCTTTCCTTTCGTGTCGTTTGGAGATTGGTCGTCTGCTTTATGGAGACTTTTTTACTTTTACGCGGATTTTGGCAATCGCTTCAACTAATCAACGAGAACATGTGTGGCACAAATCCTCTTTACGAGCCTGGTCGAAATCTTTACGATGCGAAAGATGTAAGATGGAATCTTTACTATGTTTAGTACTAGATATTCAAAATTACGCTTTTCTATATTCAGTTTTATGTGTATATTCTTTACCACTGCTTTGGTACTTTTGCCATTACTAAATAGAGAAATAATCGGCCAAACGATAAAATTTCCCTCAACACCTCGAACTTCTGGTTATATTGAAATATAACTGCCAATTCTTACATTTTTCCAAACATAACAATTAAGTATAATACTGTTGCTTGCGTACGGCTTCTTAATGGATTGAATGCACAACTCGATAAAAAATTAATAAAATTGATTCTTATCCCAAGAAATAAGACAAAATGCTGAAATTTCCTCAGAGATATTCATACAATATCACAATATCTCACAGTAGTTATATTTTAAACTAAAAATATAAACAGAACTCAAATACAAAGTACAGGGAAAGCTAATCCGATCTCACAGAAAATTCGCTACAATCAATAACAGCGCTAAGTAAACGACTAAAGTTCGCTTAAAACAACTGAATTGAGATATTTCTGTCCGGCTTTTATAAGTTTTTAATCATGCACGGGAACATTCTGGTAAAATCTATTTTCGCGATTTTTCTGGATAGCAAAACAGTACAATTACGAGATAGCTATTTATTAAAATGTTAAATGCGCCAGCTCCTGTATTTTTACTTTTTCGGCGTACCTTTCTCTTAAACTTCATCGCGCGTAGCATTGCACGGGAAATGAAAAAAATTAATTACAATTTTATTAAAATAGCTGAATAAATACAAAATCCGTAACAATATTGCTACTTAAAATTTTAGAGCATTGCAAGTGAACGAAGGCATAATTTTAGTGGCAAAAATTTATTGTTCTATTGAAAATCCTATCTCAAAGATGTTTCTACTTATCAGCGTAGAAAGGAAGTGCACAATTCGTATCAGATGTTGAAAACAAACTGCTGAATTTATATTTTACGTTTATCGTCTACTGTTTGCTTAAGGTCCATAATGGACATTGTTAAAAAAATCATGTAGACACAACAATTGTCAACTTGAACAGATGTATGCGTTAATTATGCATCCCATTTATTGTTCGGCATTATAAATTGCTTGATATTTTCGTTTCATCTGTAAGCGGAAACACTTCAGAGAAACATAAAATTTTTAAGTATAAAAAAAAAGATTTTACGATAAGAAGAAAATAAGTCATGAAAACATTGAAAAAGATTTCAGATTTCCCATTACACCCAAAGGATTTTTTTAATGTTTTGTGTGTTACCTTTATTTATTAAATATCATGTTCTTCACACTTAAACCACATAAAATTCAATTCAACAGCAAAATATTTAAAAAAAGCATATCTTTACCGACAGGCCCGCGCGCTGAAAATGCTTGTTTTTCGTACAGTGTTGCCATTGTTCGCTTTGAAATCGTTGAATTTGTTAATCAGAAATTCATTAGAGTATTACAAAATATGAAATAGGTAATAAAACAAATTCGAAATTCAAAATTCGAGTCTCTAAGTGCCCATGTTCGGGTGGAGAATTACGCTATTCAAAATTTGATTGCTCTAGGTACGGACGTACTTTCACACTGCCAGAAACATACATGCATTCATGCAAATTCTTCATTATTTATTTTTTTAAATATAATAGAGGGCGATAATATTTGATGGCAACAATTTAAAAGTGATTCTCGGTTTGTAGTGAAACGCCACAAAATGCCGTTTCGAGACAAATAGCTCTTCTGGGCTAAGAAATGATTTACCGTTTTAATATTACCGCCCACTTTTCACCGGAACTTTTTCGAATGAATAACTGAATTATGAAAAATTAGTTAATTAAAATTAGTTAAAACATTCTGCAAAAGAAAAATTAGCCGTTGGTAATCGAAATGTGCGCCCAAACATGTCTAACTTCCAGAAAGGGCTTTAGGCTTTTCTAAAAGGACTTTGCTTTAGAAAAGTCTAAAAAAAAGAACAAAAGGAAAATCTGAAAGGTTTAGATTTTAACTGTCGCCCAAAAGGGTTTGTTAAGGTTTTTTACGCCCAAAAACTATTATTTTCAGTCTTTTTTACATTTCATCAAATCAATGGTCAGTCTTCTTAGTAAGATGGCTTTCAAAACTTTTTTTTATCTTTTTATTATTAACCTTTCTGGTGTTAAATGTTTTAATTAAATATCATGTTCTTCGCACTTACGCCACATAAAATTCAATTAAACAGCAAAATCACAATATATTAAAAACAGCATATGTTCAGAATCTCGGCTCTGGATATCTAAGTATTTTATTCCGTATAATGTTGCCATTGCTGGCTTTCAAATCGTTGAGTTTGTTAATCAAAAATTCATTAAAGATTTACAAGCTATAAAATTCGAAAGTCAAAATTTGGGCTTCCAGGTGCAGGTGTTGCAGTGGAGGAGTACGTTATTCAAAATTTGATGGTCCTATATACCGTCGTTTTTTCACTATAATATTTGGTGGCAATCATTTGAAAAGTGACACAGCCGTTAATAGCGGACGAAATCCTTCCCACATATTTCGGTTGCGTGACCAATAATGGTGGACTGTTGCACGCTTAGTTACTATTTCAGGAACATAGTCGTAAAGAAAATGTGCCAGAAGGCATTTGTAAAAAGTGAAAACTAAAAAGGATTTATTTGCATATTTGTGAGTCATTATGAATTAATGGCGTTAATATTGATGAAACGTATTTTTTTTTTTTTTTTCAGAACACTTATAAGAAGAAAATGGTATTCCAAAAAGGAATCTTTTTCTGATCCAAAAAAATTATGCAAATGCTATGTAATCATCCTCACTGGCAAAGCTGGACTGAAGGGTGGACGCTTTGGGCGCTACGCTAAATGTGTTTAAAAATCAGTTTAAAAGCCTGTCAGAATTTAACTTTAATGAATTGCTTTACTGGTACTAATGCTGAACTACGGGTCGCTAGTGGTGTCCGCTGTCAAGGATTCTGAAATGTCTTCGCTTGGTGGCATTAACGTATACAGTTTAACAAATTGCATCATTCTGCCATCCCCTTTTTGAAGGAATAGCCCAAGTTATGTTTATTTCAAGCACAAGCTATAGTTACCGTATCTTAGCGAGCAAAGGACAGTTGTATGCTATCCACCATCATGTCTTAGATTCATCAAGATCCATCATATCTTAGATTGCTAATAATTGTCCATCATGTCTTACACTGCTGATAATTATCTATCCTGTCTTAGATTGAAATATGCTTTTTAACCTAACCGTCACACACACACACACACACAAAAAAAAGGCTCAAAGGTTTTAGATTTTAAATTAGGTCCAAAGGGGCGTTTTTTAACGTTTTGTGTGTTACCTTTATTTATTAAATATGATGTCCTTCGCACTTGAAGCATAAAGTTCAGTTCAACACCAATATCGGAAAATAATTTTAAAATGAGTATATCTTTAGACTTTCCGATACACAATTCCGCGCGCTTGAGATAAAAAGTTTCTTCCCCCGTAGAGTGTAGCCATTGCTCCTTTTAAATCGTTTGAGTTTGTTCATCAAAAATTCGTTAAAATTTTACAAAATATGAAATACATAATAAAACAAATTCCTAATTCGGGCTTCCAGATGCGCATATTCGGGTGGAAACGTACGTTATTCAAAATTGGATGGCTCTAGGTACCGTTGTTTTATCACATTTGGAGAAATATTCATACATTTATGCAGATTTTTCATTATTTAATTTCTTTAAATATAATACAGGGCTGCAAGATTTGGTGGCAACAGTTTGAAAAGTGATTCAGACTTTTAATACTTCCAACGCAAAATCGCAAAACGAAAAAAATAGTCCTTCAGGGACAAAGCCCCTTTGATCCGAAAAAAGAAAAAGAAAGAAAGAATTACACCTTCTAACCAAGCTTAGCTTGATATGCTGTTTTTAATTTTGATATCGATATGATATCAGCTTGTCTATGAGCATGAAACTCATAATTTCAAACCTCATTTCAGCGCGGCTTATTGGTTTTTGATTACGACAAAGCATTCCACGGTTGTCTGCAATAAGAAGAATGCTTTAGGCAAGGATTTATAGGCAAAAATTGTTTCCATTTACGTTACACATCAGCAATAGATTTTAAACCTGCATGCAACCAATCTTTCACCCACTAAGAATGTAACCCAATGATTTTTTAGGCCAATTTCAATGACATCAAAAAAGACATTAAATTTTTTTAATTTCTTTCGGATGTTATCCAAATAATTATTTCAATTGCAAGCAGAAAAACAAAGGTATAAATTCTTAGATTCTTAATATTAACTGCAATCAAGATTGAGGTGCGACAGTATTCCTGTCCTCAAGAAAGAACTTGGATTTGTCACACTGAAATTGGACTGTATGTAAAATATCTTACACATGCTTTAATGTAATTATTTAAAAAACGAAAGCTTTTTATGTTCATTCATATAATAATAAACACTCTTATAGTAACCATATCTGTAAGTAATCAGTATTTCTAAGAAGACAAATATGCATCGATACTGAGCATACCTATTCTAAGACAACCACATCCAAAAGAGGAATGAAAAAGACAAAAATTATTCGGAACCGTTGGTGGTAGCCTTAAAACGTCCACTGTATTATATTGCAATATTTTGCAAATACGCATGTCGGGTTCCTTTACGATATTAAAGCATAGCAAAAAAGTTCTCGTAAGCGCGACTTAGGATATATATTAGGTTTATATAGAGCATTGTTCTAACATAGGCATTTTGAAACAAATCGGATTTTTTCAGAAATAGCATACCAATTTTTTTCCATATTTCGATTCTACGATTCTAGTTATGTATAGATATTAAATTTTGGTAGTTTTGGGTGAGAAATTTATACAGAAATTTAAAAATTTATCTTGTAGCATTTTGTTTTCAGTTTGCGCCAACAATAATTCACTTGGCGAACTTCTTAAGTTATAGCAACCTATTTCCTATTCCTCCTGTACAATGAAAAAAGACTTTTTTCATTGTACAGGAGCGAAAAAAAGGCATCTTTCATACTTTCAAATAATTTCAACAAAGTGCGTGAAAACCCCATTTGGTGTTATTATCGCTTATAACAAATATGCCAAATTTCAAAACGCGCCAATATATAAATTCATGTACATCTTAGGATATTTTGAATAAAAAACTCTAATTTTTTTGCAGGTATGCTTAGAAATACGTCTACTTCAAGATAATGGTAAAACTTTTATAGGTTATAATTCAATAATTTTTTCAAAAAATTTATAAAAATTAGTTAAAATTAAAAATTTAAAAAGAAATCATAAAAAAATGGGTAAATTTTATTTGGGATGTACCTAAATTTCGAAATTTGGAAGGAAGAATAAAAAAGCTTAAAAGAGATATTAATAAATATATACCAAATTCAATTAACACCGAGGTAATTATTTTCAATAACTACTCTTGCGATTTTTACAAAACTTGGCAGTCTGGCATAATTTGAGTCGTAGAATCGAAATATAGAAAAAATATTGGAATGTTATTTAAAAAAAAGTCCGCTTTTGTGTCAAAATATCTATGTTAGAACAATGCTATATATAAATCTAATACTATATATCTCAGTCGCGCTTTCGAGAGATGAAAAACGTAATTTGAATTTCGTCAATCGGCCTATGAGATATAGAACTACCCCCCTTTTTTGGGTGCAGTGTACAACTGATTAAGACTTTAAAGTCAGTAAGTAGTTTAACTGATAAAATTAGAAACGCGACAACAACAAATCTGTAGATTTCTTTGCTTCTGATTAAGAAAGATTCGTACTTGTTTGCCCTCGAGAGCGATAGAATCTTGACTAAAATCTAATCGCCGGTTTGCTAATTTTATGTTTTATTTTGGCGTGTTTCTCTTTCGTTTTAATTTAACTAAGTTTACATTGTCTTAATAGTCTGTGGCAATATCTTTACATTACATGAACGAAGACATGATTAAAATACATTTATTTATTTAAAACTAGGATAATTAATTGCAAGTTTTCCATTTCAGTTTGGTATTTTTATTTCATATTCATCGTTCATTTAATGATTTCTGTAAGTAAATAATGAAACTAGATTAAATTCGTTTTTATTTACTCAAAATTGCTATGTCTCCCTCTCCTCCAGATCAGAATATTCTTATTTTCTTCCCGAATAATCGATATGATGCTACAGTAATTAAAATAAATAAATCATTATGAATAAATAGTATCTACATCGAAAACGGGAATTAAAAGAGGAAATATTTTCTCCTTTCCATTAAATTTGGCATGCTTTCAGCTACGAAATAAGAAGCAGCACTTGTTTCGAGTGCTCTCAGATGTTAAACAGATTAAGTAATACATGTTATAAAAAAAACTGAAAGGTTTCAGATTTTAACGGTCGCCCAAAAGGGTTCGTAAAGGTTTTCTACGCTATCGCTGAGCTCGCAGTTTACCAGTCTGCTGCTACACTAACTTCTACTAAACCATTTTTTTTCTTTTTAGCTATATTACTAGACATAATTTTCTTCACACTTACGCCTCACACAATTCAACAGCAAAACTGCAAAAATTTAAAAAAAAGCATAGAGAATATTTTAGAAATCTGAATGCAGGGTCAAGTGTTGGCATGCATTTTTTCTGTATTTTTAAGGCTTTTGCCCGGTCATCACATGAATGCTCAGTTTTCTAAGATGGCCTTACAAAACATACTTTGTTCTTTTATTACTAACGTTTTGTGTATTTACTTTATTTATTAAATATCACGTTCTTGGCTGTTGCGCAATATAAAATTCGATTCAACAGCAAATTCACAAAATATTTTAAAAAGCATATCTCTATAATTTCCGCTAGACTACCTCGCGCGCTGGTGATAAAAATGATTTAGTCCGTACATTGTTGCCACTGCTCGCTTTGAAATCGCTGATATTGTTAATCAAAAATTCGTTAAGTTTTACATAATGCGAAAGAGATAATAAAACAAATTCAAAATGTAAAATTCGGGCTTCCAGCTGCCCATGTTCGGGTGAAGGACTATGTTATTCAAACTTTGATGGCTCTAAGTGCCGCTGTTTTTCGCAATGCGAGAAACATACGTACCAGTCACGCAGATTCTTTATTATTTATTTTCTTTAAATACAATACAGAGGGATAATATTTGGTGGCAACAGTTTGAAAAGTGTTTCAACGCAAAATGCCCTTTCAAGACTAATATCCTATTCAGGACTAACGTTCCCTTTGGGCTAATAATATAACATAAACACATATAATAAGAAATGAATCAATTTTATAACAAATAATAGAACTAAATATGTACGTTGATAAAAAGAAAGGTCAATATCCATCTCATAAATTTCTAAAAAAAAACAATTTTACTTTCAATAAATTTCTGAATCATATGCGGGGAATTTAAAGAAATATTTTTCTGTATATGAATTCTTTTTTTATACTTAAAAAGTCAGATAGTTAGTTTAATAATAATATTATTAATTACCCCTTTTGTTTTAATGCACATATCTCTTGGGTCACTCGGGGATGCATCTTATTTAAAATGTAATGAAGAAAGGATACTGACCATTTATCCCGTTATGATTTTTCATAAGCTTGATGTAACTGGCGCACAAACCTCAAATTCAATCAGTTTGGATAATAGCTTTAGTTTTCTAAGCGAGACGAAAGTGTATTTGCATCAAATTATATTCGTGTTGTAGAGTCATTAGGATTTTTGAAGTAGGAAACACGAAAAATGAGCAATGCTCTCACCGGGACTTGAACTTGGACCTCTCGAATACGCGCCGTGTGTGTTATTGTTACACCACGAAGGCATGCAGAAAGGACGGAGAATATGCCTTATGTACCCCCTCTCCCTTTTAAAAAGCGACTGAGAATTAGGGGAGCCAGTAGCCAAAACCTGGTGGTGGAGAGTCATCATCCACCATCATTGAGTTCGGGCGCCACTGTACAGTCATTAGGACTTTTGAAGAAGGAAACACGAAAGATAAGCAATGCCCTCGCCGGGAATCGAACCTAGACCTCTCGAATACGCACCTAGTGTGCTACCGTTACACCATGAAAGCATACAGAAAAGAGGGAGAAAGTACCTTATAATGTTGGTCTAAAAATTAACTGTTGCCTAGTTGAAATTTAATGATCAAAATACAGGAAATACACAGACAAAACTCTGACGTGTCCAGCAGGTGACCCCCCGTTTCAATTCCACTAGTTTCAAATAGCAACGAGTTTTAAATATCGCGTTCGGTTGGCAATTCGTAAACCAAATCCAGTTTGTTGTTCCAAAAAATACAAAGGTGTGGAATACGAAAAGTTGGATTATATTTTATTAGGTATTACCTATGTGCAGAAAACTCGTTTTTCTAAATTTATGCAAACACAATGAAAATGCTTGTGCCTTTATTTTTTTAATTAAGTTTTATATTTTTTGAGAAGTTGAATAATATATAATTTAATTCATTTTAAGGTAAAGAAAATTAACTGTTTCTAATATATTTAAAATTAATAGTTTGAAAGGAATACATTAATTTTTTCTATGTTATTTCTATTAACATCAACAAATCTAAATTCATTTGGATCTGCACGTATATCTCCGCATTATTTAGGTAATGCTCGCTTAGTTTTTAGAATTTCAGTTGAATAGTAACTACTGTGAGTTTCGGGATTAGTAAAAAATAAAGCAATATATGGTTTCGAATTGCTATTTGCTTTTGTGTTTCGTCTTCATCTACAATGCAAGAGAATAAATATCAAGTGCATGTTTTGGTAACACGTTTCCAACACAAGAGTCTAGGGGTTCTGCTAGTGAAATGCAGTTATAAATATCAATCTCATCCACGGTTTCATACAAATAAATATCATGTCTAGATATAATAGAAATAGCCTTAATTACGTGCTGCATTATTTTAGGCTTAAATCTTATTATAATGATTCTATATTTTTCTGTGAAAATCTGATAAGTGTTCCACGTAATTTACCACTTCTGGTTTATATATTAAAAACCTAATATGTTTTTCTCAATCATATATCGTTAGAGTTTTCATGAATTTTCGATAATATCATAACATATTTTTTCACGGAAATCTGTTTAGAACTTGAAATAAAGTGAAACTTCTAGTTTATCAGTTTTAACTAGACTCTAATATGTGTGATATAAAAGTTTTAAATACTGAAATTTAAAAGTTTTGGATTATATTTTAACAAAGTTTTTCATTAACAACTGTTATAGATAATCATGTGGAAAAAAGGAAAGCAAAAAATAAGCCTGTTTGGGGCTCCTACAATTAAGGTAAACATAATCTTTTGCACTTTGGCAGCTGAAGCTGATGGTTCAGTAAAACTATTTAAACTAGTCGTGTGAAAATTTGCAAATACATCGCTCAAATTTGTTATTTGACTTCTAAATTAATAACTATTATAGGCTTCAAGAAAGCACCCCTTCCAGTTGTCCACTAAAAACTGTTATGGAATGCAAGTAAAGTACCGCTTCTGATTGTCCAGTTTTATCCCAAATCTACATATGAATGCAGAAAGTGTACGTAAGGGAAATAGAAATTTTTCGAAGTTTGATATAAGTGATATCGTTACACACATACGGACAGAAGCACAGGCAGATATTCATCATCTTAAAAATACGTGCTTATTCACTTAAATCTGGCTACAGAATTTTTAGGCCGAAAGCACTACCTCTTTTACCTATGTTTATAGCTCTGCACGAGGATAAAAAAGAAGAAATTGAGTAACAAAGTTATACAAAAGCTGGGAAAGCATAATTCAGGTTTTATAACTGTTACGCTATTCATTAAGTTCAGGTTTTGTAACTGTTACGTTAGGTTTTATAACTGTTACGCTATTCATTAAGTTCAGATTTTATAACTGTTACGTTAGGTTTTATAACTGTTACGCTATTCATTAAGTTCAGGTTTTATAACTGTTACGTTAGGTTTTATAACTGTTACGCTATTCATTAAGAGGTTTTATAACTGTTACGTTATTCATTAAGTTCAGGTTTTATAACTGTTACGTTAGGTTTTATAACTGTTACGCTATTCATTAAGTTCAGGTTTTATAACTGTTACGTTATTCATTAAGTTCAGGTTTTATAACTGTTACGTTAGGTTTTATAACTGTTACGCTATTCATTAAGTTCAGGTTTTATAACTGTTACGCTATTCATTAAGTTCAGGTTCTATAACTGTTACGCTATTCATTAAGTTCAGGTTTTATAACTGTTACGTTAGGTTTTATAACTGTTACGCTATTCATTAAGTTCAGGTTTTATAACTGTTACGTTAGGTTTTATAACTGTTACGTTAAGTTTTATAACTGTTACGCTATTCATTAAGTTCAGGTTTTATAACTGTTACGCTATTCATTAAGTTCAGGTTTTATAACTGTTTTATAACTGTTACGTTAGGTTTTATAACTGTTACGCTATTCATTAAGTTCAGCTTTTATAACTGTTTTATAACTGTTACGGTATTCATTAACTTCAGGTTTTAAAACCGTTTTATAACTGTTACGTTAGGTTTTATAACTGTAGTGTGTGACATTATACTTCAGTAATATTTGGCTACCATTTGTAGTTGCTTAACCTGTCCCAAACCTTTGGTTATTTGCTAATAAACTCTGAGTAAAAACTTTAAGGCCAGTAAAAATTTTTGAGAAAATGTAAAATGAAATAAAAGGGATTCAAATAATATTAATTATTAAAGTCCATTGATAAGAAAAAAATGCTATAAACATAATTTGTAAATACATAATTGTGAGAAACATGTGGTTATTTACAAAGTTAGTATTTCTGCCTGAGTAAAAACTTTAAGGCCACCAGTCATTTTTTAAAAATAAATATCATATAATCGTGTAATTACCATAAAAATTTTGTCTGTTTTATTTGTATTTACTGCAAAAACTGTATAATTCTACGAAGGAGGAACTATCACGTGAAACCACGCCCATTATTTGCAAAAATGGTATTTAAACTACAATTACTGACTTTCTACGGAAATTTCTCTCTGAATACTCCTCCTAGGACTTGTATCACTCAAGAAAAATAGTTTTTAAAGATAACGCACAGTGATTAATTAAAAATTTTTCTGTTTTTCACTAT
>KK120848.1:148889-183520 GCA_000611955.2 Stegodyphus mimosarum
TTTCAGATTTCCCCCCCCCCCCCCCCCAAGTTCGCATTTGTTGAAACCTCAGCAAATTTCCATAGATCTCAAGTTATCCAAACCATGCCCTCCAAAACGCCTAAGATTTTTTGCTCCCCTCCCCCCCATCATCATTTGTCAGAAGGCTAAACGGTCATCTTACTGTAACACGACACGAAACGGGAAAAGAGAGAATGGAATGGTGTTTCCCGTCAGCTGCATTAGCGTGAAATTGATGCATCTTCGCAAGGGGAATGAATTGCCGGAACGTGGAAGACATTTCATCCCCAGCTCTCCTTTTTTTTTATTCTGTCCTTGTTTCAATCGCCCATCACAACGTACCGTTCCATTTCGGTCATTCAAATTGACACAATGACACCACACATCTCGCCTGCATTATGTATTACGTTCGGAGGATGACATTTTGCATGCGACTTGTTGCCATCCATCTGAGCTCCTGAAACAAAATAAAAATGCAGCTGATTTCTTTTCTTACAGAAAGGATCACGCTGTTTGAATTACCTATCCAATTTTTATTCATTATTCTTGAAAGAGTAGATAAATCTTTTAAGCTATTCAAGCAGATCGTAAATGTGTAAAATCAAATGAATAAAAGGCTGAACAGAATGCAGTCTTAGCGTACTCAGAGATAATGCGATAAACCTGAAGATAATGCGTTTTTTTAGGTTCCTGTATAGATCAGAAGCCAAAAATATAAAATATTCTTAGTTCTCCAGTTTAAATAAACCACGAATCTATATTTGCAAATATTAATATATAAAATTCCTGAGCGTAGTATATATATATATGTAAAATATAAAAAATTACGATGGCTTGCCAAAAATATAAAATATTCTTAGTTCTCCAATTTAAATAAACCGACAATCTATATTTGCAAATATTAATATATAAAATTCCTGGGCGTAGTATATATCATAAAAAATATACGTAAAATATAAAAAATTACGATGGCTTTGCTCTACGCGAACAGCAACCTCTAATTAATTTTCCGCAATTTCAAGATCTTCCCCCTAGACCAGTACTTTCCAGAACATACTAGACTGTTATGTAACCGCTACTATAAATAGCTCTACGCGTCATTTTTTGTCAGATTGCTTTCTGCTACTCCTGCTATACAAATGCTTTGCTCTATCTCTTCGTCTTTCCTTTGTTGAAAATATTTATGATGTCCAGCTCTAAATTTACTAGTATTACTATTTAAACTATTATCGAATATGTGATCTTCGTCTAAAGAAAAATGAGCTGCCATTTTAATCGAATAAAGATGTGGAGTTTCTAAAGTGAAATTCGTGTGTCCTCAGTTCTGCTTGCAACAAAAACATCCGGACTCTCGACTGTAACACGTATATATATCTGTATAAACTTAAGACATCTAAAGTCAAAATTAAATTGGAATCAAAGCAAGGCAATTTCTCAACAATATTAACGATTGCAACCCTGAATAAGAGGTTTAACACTGTATTTAAACACGTCAAAATTAAAATAAGAATTCATCAGTAGAAAAACTTAAAAAATAAAAATGCGAAACGAAAAAAAAAATACAAAATTATAAAAATATAAAAATTAATCTCCTTTTACTAAAACTCTTAATTCAGAACTCATCGGGGGAAAATGAATTAAAGTTCCATAAAAGTCGATTAATATGTTTCGAACACATATTTCGTTCTTCTGGTACATTTAAGGTCAAAAACCGAAAAAAGACTCAATTAAATTTGCATTAAAGACATTAAAATTCATTTAAAACCGAAAACTCGAATCTCAAACAAAATGTATGCAGAATTTTCCCAATACACATTCGAAACTCTTGGGAAAAAGAATAAAACATTACATTGTGCAAATTGATCCTATTCCGATTAATCAACAATTAACTATAATGCGCACATCATATTTTTTATTCCGGTCCTCTATGAAAAAATATGCAACAACCTCATCCAACCTAATTACTGAAAGTATGTAATCTCTAACATCGGAAGCACATCCGTTCGTTCCCACTGCAAGCACACTTTCTTATTACATCTAAATAGTTGTATACTTCATATATTTTTAATAATTTAATTCGCTGGTATACATTCATACATATTCATTCTAATAATAATAATAATAATAATTTTGAATAAAATAATAATTTACGTGTCAGTTACTATTCTTTAGATTTCAATTAATTCTGTAATGAAGTACCTAACGCTAGGTTAAATGATGTAAGCCAGAGAATTAAATACTTCAATTTTAATAATACTAGCTCCTTCGGAGAGTTTCTGGCGATTCTCATATTTGGCAGACTGCCAATAATTCAGCTAGTCGAAATTATTTTCAGTTTTTTTAACGAATAATTTAACTTCTAAAATTACGTACCTAGCACCATCTGGAGGGCGATGACGACGCAGCTTTCAAATACTTTTTCCATTAAATGAAGAAAACGGTTTTATATTGCTAAAAGTTTTATTTTTTTATGTTCTAAGAAGATTATTTTAATAATACAACGATTTAACTATAGTTAAAGTTTTTCTCAAAGTGATGCACAGTGAAATTCCAAATACCCAATTACATGGAACCATATCCCATCTGGATATTTGAAAAATTTAAAAACTGCTGAAAATTAAGTTATATTTTTTTTTCAGTCCGCATAATACCTTGTTTAAATACGTTAAAATATATTAAAAATTTGTAGCACTAAAATTTTTAATAGAATTTTGTTTTGTCGTTCTGTAGAGACATTAGGTTATTTCGTAGCACGAGAGATGGAAAAATGTGAAATGCCCTAGCCGGGACTCGAACCTCGGACCTCTCGAATACGCGCCGATTCTGCTGACCATTACACCACGAAAGCATTCTAAGAAGGCGGGAGAAATACCTTATATACTCCCCCTTTTAAAGGGCGACTGTGGACCAGGCGACCCCTATTTATTGTTAAATCATTATTATTACCCTATTTATTGTCAAATCAAATTAAATTATTGTTAAATCCTGGTGGTGGAGAATAATCATCCACCACCTTTTTTTAGTAAAGACACCTATAAAGACATTAAGGCTTTTGATACTCAGAGACTCGAAAAATGAGCAATGCCCTCGTCGGGTATCGAGCCTCGGATCTCTCGAATACGCGCCGAGTGTGCTGACCATTGTATCACGAAGGCATGCTAAGAACGCGGGAGAAATACTTTACAGCTCTTGTTGCTAATATTTCAGCAAAAGTTATCTTGTAAAGTTTATCCCAAGTTTTTAACGGTTATCTTTAGTTTAAGCTACTTTCCCATTCATCCTCATTTCACCTTACAATTTCCTACCAGAATGTGTTTTTTAGAATCGTGTTTGGCTGCGATTCTCTAAGCTGTTATTACGCTCGGCCGTATTACAGGCCCTTATAACTTCGCTAGCTTATTCGATATTTAGTTGCCAACTACTTAGAATTTTGATAGATTCGGCTATATCTCTTTATTTAAGCATTAGTTAAGTCTTATTTCCTATTATTTTGAGTTCAAGGCCAAGTGTAGGCTTTGCTGTACGCTCTGAGAAAGGGACCATTTGTTAATTCTTATTTTGAGCAATAAAGGGGTAATTAACCCTTCTCCAGTTTACCTCTTTGCTCCTGAACTAAAGCGAATATTCGCTTAACTGTTCATTAAGTCCCTTCACATTTAGTTGTTAGATAAACATGGGGAACACCACAATCTAATTAAACAAAACAAATGATTTTGCGTTAAACTACGTAATATATAACGTTAAAAACACGTTACATTTAATACAATAATGAGACATATATTCAAAGAATCATCGAATGGAACGTATCAATAAAGAATACTTTTAGTACTCGGGAAGGCCAATTTTAGGCATCTTTTGACACTTTAATCTAAAGGCTCAGCCATTTATTTAGCATTACCAAGAAATACATTCTGGAGCAATAAATAAACACAGATTGTTTGGGGGTACTATTGATCAATATTGCTTTTAAAATGCCTGCTATTTGTCTCGGTAATTTTAGCATTAAAGGAACTTTAATAATTAATTAACTAAGGTCTGAATTAAAAATATCTAGTCAAACGAACTATACGTAATTAATAATTAAGTAGTTAAGTACGCTATTAAAAGTAATATAATGCCATCAGATTTTGAATATATTTTGACTAGTACCATATTTCATCTAACATTTACCATAACTGAAAGTTAAGACAGCTCAAAGCTGCGATGATTACAAAATTAATTACAGAAGACCATCCCAATTAATGTGAGCTCAGAATAAATGACAGATCTTGGAAAATTATTAACGACAGCCTCAAAGATCACTTATATGTGGTAAATGCTTTGCAAATCAGCCCTAATGGCTAAAGCAGAGATCAGTTAAGCTTCAATTTAATCCTTCGACTATCGCAGATCCCTTAACGTTTGATCTGTTTCCAGAAGAAAGTAACAAAAGACAAAAACGGCTTTCAGATTAAAGGATTTATTAAAATCGCCCAGAAATCCCGAAATGATGAGGAGTAATAAGCATAACCACTATCTGGTAATTTTGACGATTAAGTTACTTAATTCAAAAAAAAAAACTTTCTCAAATCACGTCTTTAAAGACGAATCTCCGCATTTCGTTTTCGAGGCTCTTTATAGCCTGACGGTTTCGGTAGCTCAGTTGTTAACATGAGGCTCACAGTTCAGAGAAAGAAGACTCTGAATTCCAAACCCAATAGAAGCCAGATCTTTAGCACCCAAATAAAGAACGGACCCTTAAAAGGAACAGGGAATAACTCCGTGGTCATTGCGTATAGCTATGATACGTCCTAAGACGCTAATATTTCAGCAAAGACATAATATAACTAATATTTCAGCCTACAAGTACCTAGAGATATTTCTGTAACGGTATCTAGAGACATCGAATTTTGAATATTGTAATCCTTCTACGAATATGGGCATCTGGGAGCACAAATTTGAAATTTGTTTTACTATCGATTTCATATTTTGTAAAACTTAAACGAATTTTTTATTAATAAACTTAAGGATTTCAAAGCAAGCAATGGCAACGTTGTACAGAAAGAAAAACATTTTTATCTCCTGCGCGCGAGGCTGTGTATCGGAAATTCTAAAGATATGTTCATTTTAAAATTATTTTGCCGTATTGCTCTTGAACTGAATTTTATGGTTTAAGTGCGAAGAACGCGATATTTAATGTTGTTGTTGTTGTTGCGTATGCTCACTTGTCTAATGTAGTCAGCCCAAGCCCGCGAGAGTCCTCTTGGCAAGGAGAGCTAGATTACGCCTGTCGTTGGCAACAGCCTTGAGCACCTAACAGGTGACAGTACGATTTGGCTCAGTTCCGCCACCAATTTTGATGAAGAGCACCCCGACAGCACGGTTCCGAGGGTCTCCCATCCCTCTCCGCTCGCCGCATATTTTGAGTGCCGCCATGCCGCACTGACACAATACATTTACAAACATCCACGCCTTCTCCAGGATTCGAGCCCAGGCCCTTCGGCACGGCAGTCAGCGACGCTAACTACTATACCGGTTGGGCGACATGATATTTAATAAATAAAGGTAAAACACGAAATGTTAAAAAAAACGCTCCTTTGGACGCAATTTAAAATCTGAAACCTTTCAGACTTCTTTTTATCAGTTTGTTTAAAGTTTCCACCCTTTAGCACATGCACAGCAAGGGGGAGCTCTACAGCCAGCCCGTTCGCCGGGACTCGAACCCCGGACCGAAGTACTAGTGTTCAGGGTCTTTTACTGCTCGGTCGCTGGTGGGCCAGGAAGGAAGTTTATAATGACATTATTCTCTCATTGCTTGGAAAAGAAAGAGATTAACTGCATCTATATTAATGGTTTTAGAAACTAAGAGTATTTACAAAAATATCATATACCATTATTCTAAAAAATACCAGAAACATGTAAATTTTACTCCCAGAGTTATCTCTCTATATATATTTTCTAATATCCCTAAAGATTAAAGAATGAACACAAAACGAATATAACTCTCAAAATGCACTGAATCTTTGTTTTTTTTTAAATCAATCAGTATCTATACCTTTCATGTTCTTTTAAATTCAGGATCTTCTAATGAAACTTTAATTATTTATACCGCTGGTCTTTAACTGGCAGCCTGCGGCCCGTAAGCGACCCCCAACGCAAATTTACGCCACCCTCGAAAACACTTCAGTTATATATCTGTAGTTCATACTATGCTTAGAAATTTACACATACATTCAATGCAAAGTTAACTGCAATCACGCGTTTCTTAGACGAATAGAGAAACACTAGCGGTCATTATATTCCACTTGAGTTCAAAACTAACACTGGCACACAGACAAACGTAGATACGTAGATAACGCGTAAAACAGCGCTCCGACTAGAAAAAAGAAACTAAGGGGGAAAAAAGGGACATTAATCATTGCTTTTCAGAAAATGATGATTTAAAATATAAAGAAATTTAGAGGTACGGAGATATAGACAGAGAACAGATTGGCATTATTTATTCTCCAGTCAGCTCCAAAACTTTCTCTGAAAATTTTCAGTATTTGTTTATTTTTAGTTTATGTTAAAAGTAAGGTATTTAGTAGTTAATTTAACATATCAAAATTTTTTTGAAATAAATGTTAAGTCTTAAAATTTATATTTAGCTTTTAGTGCGTTTAAATTACAAAGTGTAACCAACAAAAGTTTCTTGCAGGTAATTTTTTATAAATAGAAAATAAATGTCATGAATTTGAACTCCTTCTATTGCATTACTATTATTGCTATTTATATATATTTAGATAAATATTTAGTAAGCGAAATTTGAAATTAAATTAAACTTTAGTTAGTTATTTGAAATGAAATTAAACTTTCGTTATTCATTCGAAATTTAGTTTCATTTGGTTAAATATACGGGGCCCGTCAGTTGCTAGCAGATTGTGCATTGGTCTTGAATGCAATATCACTGACTTATATTATAAATGCCACAAATGTTCACCTTTAAGAGAGCGAAATCACAGTAAAATATACAAATTTAAATCTTCGAGATATCCATTTTAAGAATTTTTTTAAATACCTGATTTAAAAAAAAAATAGCATCTCACCTCTCTTCACAGTTCGATACGAGCTTGCAAGAGATTTGCTAAAATTTTCTTGAAGAATTCTACACTGGTGAAATAAATTAAGAGAATTTTCATATTTGATCTACGATCTCCAGAACAACTGTACAGATTTTAATAAAATTTGGTGTGAATATAAGTTGATATAATAAAAACAAAATAAACATTCAACAGTTATAATAGACTCACATGTTCGTGTGTGTAACACTAATGGGAGTCTGAAGGTCTGAAACAGCGGTTACCGAAGACACAAAAGAAATGGGTTAATAGGGGGTATGGTCCCCTCTTACAGTCATACAGGCCTCGCAGTGTGCTGACCACTACACCACGAAGGCATACGAAGAAGGGGGGAGAAATAACTTATAGCATTAATATAACATTAACTCAAAATTAAATTAAAATTTTTGCATTCGTAATAAAATGACTTGATACTGTTCATAAATTTCAGATACATATGCACAGTGTCTATCATAAATAAATGGAAAAAAATCAAGAATTTATACAGAAAGAAGATCTCGTCCTCTACAACTTGATTGGAACAAATAATAATTTAAAGTTAATTATTTTTCAGAAATGTGTATAACAATAACATATGTGAAAGATAATTAAAATTTTAAAGGCCCGAGTAGCGTTTGTTGACAAATCTTAGTATCCAACCTTGAAACTGAGTATTAATCATTTACAAGCATTAAAGTATTAAAAACGTCATATACTCTATTTATTTAAATTTGATTATTCTAAACAATTACTGTATTTCTTCGCGTATTTCCTTCCCCACCCTCTTTTCTTTTTTTTTAATAATTATATCGTGTGAAAATCGAGAGGAGAAAATTATGCGAATAATTTCCTTTTTCGAAGAACGCGGTTACAGTAAGACATAACAAATGAAAAGCAGTCATGGCCAAAGTACAGGTAAATAAGACAATATTATTTCTTTAAAAGACCCCTACATTAAAATACGATACACAATAATATTAGCATTACCATATTTAATACAATATCTGCACTTTAACTTCCCTGTAAATTGAATTTCATCCGTCCTTATTGCTGTCTTTGCTACTCCTCAGGCCTCAAAGCATCCACGGCATCTCGTAAATGATTAGAGAAACTACATGTGCAACCGATTCAGCGAAATGGTCGATAGAATGTTAGCTCATGTTTCCTTCGCTAAGATGGGTCGGTTCTTGTATCAGGCTGAAACAAAGTTCAACAGTTAGAAGGGAAAGGTTCGGAGTAACTTTGCAGGTATTTGTGTTCGTTAGTAGGACGAAAACAAACACTACGTTGATGAACCCATTTTAAAATTTAGATGAGCTCGTTCTCTGAACGCATTTAGGAACGGAAAAATTACACAAATACTTTTGAAATTTTCAGAACCTGGGGCTAAAACGGTAGGGTGGAAAATACGGCGGAGTATTGGAAAGAATTTCGATGCATTTTTAAATTAGTTACTTCTCAAGTAATTTTAGAAATTCACGTATCAGTGACCTAACAAATTCTTTCAATGGCTGTAATTAGAAAACTGTCTTCCGCTTCATTATTTTACAGAATTCAGTTTATATCATGTCAAATATAATCATCTAGATCATTCTTAGCCACTGGGCTAAAAGGACTTATAGGCCAGTGCTAAGTTGATTCAAGGGTGCTTCAGAATCCCCTTCATGTTGAATTTCACCTCCCTCAATTTCGGACACAAAAACCTTTGCTTTATTTGAACAGTCGTCAAAATTATGTAAAATTGTTTAATAAAATAGTCAAAACTGTAAAAAAAATTAACTTAATAAAAATACTAGAAAATATTCAGATGCTTTAAAATAACGGTTAACTGAAGAATGCTTGCAAGTTCAGCACATGGCTATTCTAATCGATAAGACGCTAGCAAAAGCTAAATGCATTTTAAAATTAAAAACTTGATTGCAAATGGAATGTAGAAACCGCAGTATACAGGATTTACACCAAAAATACGAAAATACTTTGTAAAACAGCCACCTTGATTGGTATAGTGGTAAGTGCTCCTGACTGTTATATCGTTGGGATCGGGTTCGATTCCCGGAGAAAACATAGATGTTTGTAAATGTATCTGTGTGGCACGAAGACACTCAAAATACACGGCGAGCCTAAAGTCCTCTCGAGTAGTTCTAGTGGCAGGGGAAAAAGAATGGGAGATCCTCGGAACTACCCCTCCCCCGGATGCTGTCTATCAAAAACGGCAGGAAACTTCTCAGTAGTGCAAAACTTGTCGCCTGCTGTGGTGCATCTTGGACAACGTTCTGAGTAATGTGATGGGTAATTGACCGATTGATATCGTCCATTTCCGGCGAATGGATTAAGTTGCAAGTCTCCGGTCATTTGAAAACAGCACTCTTAAAAGAACAAATTAACGCATTCCTTTACTAATACTCATTACGTATTCAAGATCGTGTAAATTTTCCTCGGAATCGACATACAAAATGGTAAATAATGGTATGTTATATTATAAGGTATGGTATAATGGTATGTTATATTATTATTGAAATTATCCCGCTTTCTTAGCATGCCTTCATGGTATAGTGGTCACCACACTCGGCGCGTACTCGAAAGGTCTGTGGTTCGAGTCCCGGCGAGGGCACTGCTCATTTTTCATCTCTCCTGCTTTCAAAAAATACCTACAGTGGCGCCCGAACTAAAAAAGTGGTGAAGGATGATTCTCCTCCACCAGGATTTAGCGATTGGGTCCCCTAATCCCCAGTCTTCCTTTAAAAGAAGAAATATATAAGGTATTTCTCTCGCCTCCTTAGCATGCCTTCGTGTTGTTGTTGCTTCGTCGGCGCGTATTCGAGAAGTCCGTCAGGACATTGCTCAGATTTCATCTCTCCTGCTTTCAAAAAAATACATAATGTCTCCACAATAGTACTTTTTAAGATAGAAGAGAAAAATGAATTGGAATTCATTCCTTACTCACCAGAACTTATGTCAGGGGATATAAACAAATTAAGATACGGCGAGTGAGGCAGGCATGCAAAGATTGCAAACCTCATCAGTTTGCTCAGAAGATTGCGACTGGATGATGTGATATAAGTATCTCGTCTTTCTTATCAGTGGGTACAGCAAGAAACAAGATTTGCACTAGGATGGTCTTAAAGTGCTTAAAGTCACTTAAAGTGCTTACGTAGAGCTTGATAACAGCATGATCTTCTTGCAAGTCAGTAATGGGGCGGGCAGAACACCATGATATGCCTGCCCATGATGGAACCTCCGCAGGTCATCAGGAACAAAAGCTTATATAGCTATTCTTCATGCGTAAGCTAGGTCACGAGTGGAAAAGAGTGTAAAAGTTGATTCAACAGACTAGATGACAGCCTTTCATTGATGGGTTTTCCAAATTTTACGGAAGTTGTGGCCCTCTCTCCTCACTTCATTAATCACTGTTTCAGTAAAAGCAGCTCGACCGTAAATTCTTTACTTGCCGAGTTATTTTCTCACTGTTTTTTATACTGACAAGTTTGAAAACACGTTATTCAGCTAAATGGTTACTTTTGCAGCTGTTGTCTTCTTAGTTTTGGTGAAAATCACCCACACTTTTTTCCCTCTTAACGAAAGTTTTCGATCGTGTTGGCGTTTGTCAGCTTTTTTTCCTTCCCGAAACCAAAACAATTCCTTTAAGTTTGAAATGGGTAGGATATAGCAGTTCGTTATGCATTACATAAATTTGCTATTTTGATTACAAAAGAGGTTACCTTACGGCTCTAAATCTCAATTACTCTTAATAAAACTCTATAGGTTCAGACATAATTTGTAGAGACATTAGGTTATTTAGAAGCAGGCAACATGAAAAATGAGCAATGGCCTCGCCGGAACTCGAACCAAGGACCTCTCGAATACGCGCCGAGCGGGTTGACCACTACACCACGAAGGCAGGAGAAATGCCTTATATACTCCACCTTTTTTTTAAAGGGCGACTGGGGAATAGGGGACCCAGTCGCCAATTTCTGGTGGTGGAGAATCATCACCCACCACCCTTTTTAGTTCGGGCGCCACTGTAGAGATATTAGGTATTTTTTTAAGCAGGAAACATGAAAAATGTGAAATACCCTCGCCGGGACTCGAACCACGGACCTGTCGAATATTCGCCGAGCGTGCTGACCACTACACCAAGAAGGCGGGAAAAATACCTTATATTAAATTTACTTCCAAACGGCCAGAGTAGTATCTGGAAAGCAACTGTGGCTTTCTTTGGTTTGGCAGATTTGGTTTTTCTTAAACCGCAAGAAATATAAACAACTACGGTATTCATAGAGAATTTTAATGTTGTAAAAGCTTATCATTTTACGCGTTTGCTATCCCAGACACTGCCATGCATTTGTTTAATCCTTGCTTTAAAACTACATTTAAGTATTACTTGCCTAGATTGTAACGGGAAAAGATAATTATCTACTTAGAAGCAAATTAAAAATCACCTGCGATCATTATTAGGGCAATCCGTATTAAATAATTTAAGTATTCGATCCACAGAATATGATATATTAAACGAAAGAGATAATTTGAAATTATACACAGATTTGCAGAGCCTGATTAACGGCCTGGGGGTAAAATCACTGAACACTGGTAGTTCGATTTAAGTTCAAATACTAGGGAACGAACTATATACGCGATTTCCCATGCATAATATTAATACAATAGTTTGTCTTAAAATGCCCTTCAGGAAGGAATTTCTTTCCTTAGGCAGGTAGCGTTTGTAACGTATGCTATAATCTAAGTAGCCTGACTTAACCAAACGCAGATCTGCCGAAAATAAACACCAAAAAAACATTAAATTAGAATTTTTTAGAGGTTTTTTTCCCTTTGTTGAGTGTATTTTTATAAAACTACCATTGTTATATTATAAATATTATTCAACTTTAAATGTGCAACGTCGACACATTTTTAAACAAAACATTTTGCACTGAAATTTTCACAAATAGTTACACATATTACTTAATTACTACTTTATCCATTATATCAAATGAGATGACTAATACCAAGATGGCAAATGTTTTTAGCTTAGAAAGTTTAAACTTACTAAGACAGTCGTACAGATGGGCGGATGACAAGATCGCATTCTGATAGACTTGCCAGACTCCGGGCCGTCAATAGGTGACCTTTCCGGAGCCTCCAGAACCACTAGATTCGTGATTTGTATACCCCCGTGGCCGAGACTGCCTAGGTACAGATCCTAGCCAGTAGCTCCGCAGAGTTCTCTACGTCGACCCCCGGGGGCGGTTCCTCTGTCAAGGCGTATACCCATCTACAAGGTCGTCCGAACAGTTGCTCACTATTTTTAACTAATTATAACTTCCTAATTTTTAATAAAACTATGCACTAGAGTTATTACACTTTTCATTCCTCGAAGCTTTGTTTGATACAACTTTCAAATTCCAAGTTCTAACATTATCTACCTTTACCTTCAATGAACCAGTGAACCAGGCTAAACTTTTAGTGGAATATCACTCTGTAGATTGAAGATTTATCTAAGTTGAATGGTTTTCTAAAGTGCTACTCCTCCATAAAGGAAACAAATCAGAAGTCACTGATGTGTGCTACATTTGCTACTCCATCGACCATCCATATAGAACGTTAAATTAATCATGGATGTCAATAATAAAATTTGAGATAACGATATACACTGCTAGAAAAAAAGGGGGGACAGTTCTATATCTCCCGTTCTACTGGGCCGGCTGACGGAATTCAAATTGCGTTTTTCATGTCTCGAAAGCGCGACTTAGGATATATATTACATTTATATATAGCGTTGTTCTAATGTAGGTGTTTTGACACAAAATCGGACTTTTCTTGAAATGACATGACAATTTTTTTCCATATATCGATTCTACGACTCAAATTAAGCCTAAATATTGAATTTTGTAAAATTTGGTGCAAAATTTACGGAAAAATTAAAAAATTTATCTTGGCGCATTTTTTTCATTGGCGAAATTTTTATTATAACAACCTATTTTCCTTTCCTTTTTTTCATTGCACACGAGAGGAAAAAAGGTCATCTTTCGCACTTTCAAATAATTTTAACAAAGTGCGTAAACCACAGTTGATGTTATTATCGCTTATAACAAATATGCCAACTTTCAAGATCTGCCAATATGTAAATTCACATATATGTCGGACAAAATTTTGAATAAAATACTCTAACTGTTTGCAGATGTGCGTAGAAAAGACATCTCCTTTAAGATGATGTTAAACATTTTATAGGTTATAAATACGAAAATATTTTCGAAAAATTTATAAAAATTTTAAAAATGAACCATAAAAAATGTGCGAATTATATTTGGATTAAGCCTAAATTTCGAATTCTGGAAGAAGGAATCAAGTAAGTTTAATAAAAAAAAGAGCTATTACTAAATATATATAAAATTCAATTAACATTGAGGTGCTAATATTTTGAGAGCTAATTGTTTAAAAACTACTCGTGCGTGTTCTACAAAACGTCACAGTTTGGCATAATTTGAGTCGTAGAATCGAATATGGAAATATATTGGCATGTCATTTCAGAAAAGTCCGATTTTGTGTCAAAATACCTATATTAAAACAATACTATATATAAATCTAATACACATTTTAAGTCGCGCTTTTGGACATCAAAAAAGCAATTTGAATTTCGTCAATCGGCCCAGTACAACGAGAGATATAGAAATGCTCCATTTTTTTCCCCGCAGTGTACCTCTACTTTTGGCAAATGATACCCATAGTAACTTCATGATTATTTCTTAGGATGAAGGAAGGAAGACTCAGCACATACGAATGATGGACCGCAGACCACATAAAACCACGTTATTTTCCCTTCTTCGGCCAAGGAAGAGATGCTCTGAACCAAACTACGCAACGCTGCTAAAATGATACGGAATGAAGATTATAATAACATAAATATCACCAAAACTGTTACAGAAATGAAGAAGAACATTTAAACAGCCGGAAGCGACTTCATAAACAGACAGGACAGGTCTACTTTGCTTGTTACCTACACAGATTCGGAATACTGCTCACCGCAAACTGTATCTTATGCAAAAGTGATCATCTGATGGACGCTGAGCATCTCGGAATATGCCCAGCTCCCTCAGAAAATATTTACAATAGATACTGGAAGGCTAGAAACAGTTGCAAGCCTTATAGACTGACTGACTTTTGTTACCGATATGTTTGTTGGTTTACAGTTCCCTATTAGATGTTTCTACATTTTTTTTGTATGTTATTGGTTAGTTGTTTCTCCGCCGCCCAACCGGTATAGTGGTTAGCGTCGCTGACTGCCGTGCCGAAGGGTCCGGGTTCGAAACTCAGAGATGGCAAGGGTGTTTGTAAATGTATAGCGTCGG
The DNA here is from genome assembly GCA_000611955.2 of Stegodyphus mimosarum. Lineage (NCBI taxonomy): Eukaryota > Metazoa > Arthropoda > Arachnida > Araneae > Eresidae > Stegodyphus > Stegodyphus mimosarum. The sequence goes on from KK120848.1 coordinate 163,306, forward strand.
TGCGGCATGGCATGCGGCGAGCCGAAAGTCCTCTCGTGTGGTTTGGTGGAAGGGGAAAGGGGTGGGAGACCCTCGGGCTCGTCCCCCCGGGGTACTCTCCATCAAAATTGGGGGGGGCGGAACTGAGCCAAATCGCACTGTCACCTGTTAGGTGCTCAAGGCTGTTGCCAACGACAGGCGTAATCTTGCACTCCTTGCCACAAGGAATTTCGTGGGCATGGGCTGACTATGTCAGAGAAGTGAGCATAAGCAACAACAACAGTTGTTTCTCCTTGTGCGTTTGCGCTGAGTGCTTTCATTCTGGCGAATGATGTATACAAAGTGCTACTGCTAGAAATAAAAAAAATAATATAAAAAAATCTTAATGAACAGCCCGTATTACGAGCTTTTGGGATCTTATTGGGAAAGAGAAAAATGTAACTTATTCGAAGCAAAATATAAGATTTTTTGAAAGAAAAGCATTCATGATGCAATATTAAAAGCAAATACGTTATGTATGTTACATGAACAATACCCTGAACTTGAATGGGCTACAATATACACTGATGGTTCTAAAATACAAGACAACACTGGGTATACAACACTGTATACTGGTGTATACAATGAACTCTTTTCCGAACGTACTCCTGTGGGACACTTCATGTCGAATTTTGCTGCAGAGATCCTTGCAATCTCCCTAGCTCTAGAAAACCTCAAGATACAGATCGATAGTTTCTCCAAAGCAGTTATTCTAGTCGATTCCAAAGCAGCCATTCACGCTGTAATTTTAAATCATGATAGAAATACCCAGATTATCGCAGAAATAAGACAAATCTTGAATTTTCTTTATAAATACAACAAAACAATCGTTTTTCAATGCATCCCTTCACGTGTAGGCATCGATGGTAACGAAAAGGCAGACTCACTAGCTAGAGAGAAGCACTTGAGCCACAAGACAGCAAACCACTTCCTCCAGAGTCACTTAACAAGCATATTTTTAAGAAATTAATGGATACACTTAAAACTGACCAGGCAGCAAAATCAACTGGCAAATCCTGGGCTAACATTCACGATACTTGGAAAAGGTTTTGTCAAAAACCTTTTCTAAGGCTGTGACAAACTTCTTAAGAGGCTGTGACAAACTTCAAATTGCGCACTCGCCACGATTGCATGCCAAATCATCTTAATAAAATTGGCATCCGTCCATCTAGTAAATGCCAAATTTGTAATTAAGGTATCATGAATGCATCTTCATATATGCCCAGAACTATATAGAGTCTCAGCAACGGGGTGAGATAAGCAAACTGTACTGAAATACCAGAATTTTCATGAACTCCTTGTAAAGACTACATCTGCAATATTCCTTTCCTTGTTGTTTAAATGTTTAACTTTTTACTTTTGTTCCCATGTTCATTTGTTCTGATTATTACTTTAAATGTTTGCTCCTTTTTATTATATATCATTGTTCTTGTGTGGTACTTGAGCTGTTTTATATGTTTGAATTGGTCGTTCCAATAAAGTCATATGTATAAGTTTTTTCGAAAAGAGAGCATGATTCTGGCTCACACAGTATTTAGATTTGTGACCTCCTGCTCTGATTCAGCAAACATTTCTCAGACATTACAAACCAGCTTGAGTCAGGAGTTCTGGATGATAACCAAGAAGAGGCAAATGTACTTCGGAGGTCTTTGGCATCATGACAAGGCCACATTTTATTTTGTCAACAACTTGGAACCGATTTCAGAAAGAAAGGGTAAGAGGATGCACAGCATTTCACATCATTGTACAGCTAGTGCGGATATCATATTGGTATCCGCACTGATATATGCGCACTACACCACGATGGTTTACGAAGAAGGCGGGAGAAATACCTTATAAGCTTCATTTGAAATGCGTTAAAATTCTTTTTTTTTTTTCGGTTCAGCCAAAAGTTAACAAGTTTATTATTTTTGAAATCATCAGATAGAGTTCGATCATCAGTTGTTCTTTTTCTTCACGAGATATTTGAATTTAGTAGTTAAAAGTATTTTGAGTACCACCTATTTTTCTCCCGCGTACCACCGGCTGAGAATAGCTGCTGTAGAGCATTTGGAAAGTTTCAGTAGCTCATTTCTTGAAACGTTCTTTGTAAATTCTTATAAAGCAAGCATCTTTTTATAGTTATTATCAGAAGGCATTACCAGCTGAAACATGGTTACATCGCTGGTGCCCGCCGTACTTTTACCTGTACCTGTACATAACGTAAATAGTCCCTTTTTCCTCAAAAAATCCAAAATAGTGTTTCTATTTCAGCCAGATTCTTTTGTGCTTTGCCATAATTGATTAAGCAAAGAATATTTCATTAGCTTTGTATTCATTATTCAGTCTGTTCTTTCGTTATGCTCAGTAAAATTATAGGCAAGCTTTGAAACATTGTATTGCATGCTGTATGTTTCCGTAATGTCATTTCACTTTCAAATACATTCGCAACTGATTCTGGGCATTATTTGTATTTCTCAGTCTCCAGAATGCACATCCGAACTAAAACAAACCATGTTTGCATTTTAATAATTTTCAGTTTTCAAAAATATTGAGATTCGGGGCATTCCGAATAAGCGGGTTGTTCTGTAATTGCGAAATAAATTATTTGTGAAAGACTAAAAGGCAAACGTTTTCAAGCTAATATGGGTTAACTAATCAGATCAAACTTCTTCAATTATTTATTGTTAGCAACCAAATACAAATTTCATAGAGCGCTGTTGTGCAGATGTAACAGCATTTCCAGTCTGCACTGCATCTCATCTTTCAAATTTTCACTGCATAGTATACCCTAGAGCTTGAACAGAAAAGTTCTTCTTTGAAAGCACATTCGAGAAACCTGGCTACGATAGTGATAATACTAATTATCTTTTCATCGAAAAGAAAAGTAATGAACTTGAAATATTTTAATGAGCAATGAACTTCAGTCATTGACTGAAATCTAATTGTCAATGTTTTTTTAATCATTTGATATCTATAAATAACAACCAACATATATGGTTGCATTTATTTCTCCATTCCTTTTATTTTAGCAAAAAGTATTTTCATTTTAAGTACGCATTCGAACCTGGCCCTTATTTAGCCTTTACATTTAACAATCAAATTTTTCGATACAAAATCTGAGATTTACGTTGTAATTAGTACAGCGTTTTATTATTATTATTATTATTGTCTTATTATTTTACTAATTTTTTAAATATTTCTTTCGATTGTAATTAGTCCAATTTTTTCCCTTGATTATAAATGTTTTATTTCGGCATTACATGTAAGTTTTTCCTTGTATAATTTGTTTCTATTTGTGTTCGGACAACAAAAACGGGTAGGGAAAAAAGACCAAATTCAACGACAGCCTCAAATATGTATAGATTTTTTGAAGAATTGTATATAAATTTTTTTTAGAATTAATAACCATTATGCTAATTGACGATAGCGGTCTCAGTGAGTTGATCGGAATGAAACTCGTTTTTTGTTGTTCAGTTAATTGACTTTGTTTAAAGCTTCAGAACACTTTTCCCTTGATAAGTTCTGCTTGGAGCTTTCAATAAAAAAAGATTAACTTTGGTTTTCACTGTTTTTGTCTTTTCAACTTTTTTTACTTTTTCTGTTCCAAATGTATTTTATAAAATTTGCAAGCTCATAAAAATGGAAATAGGTAAGGGATCATGGTTCTTACAATCCTTAAGTTATTCTCTCATATATTTCATTTCCCATATCTTATAAATCATCATATAGATCCAAAAGACCATATCTTAAACCTCTTCGGGAGAATTTTAAGGACCTGAACTAGGTTTAGGTAGAAATGTAGTGGGGCACCCAATGTTTACTATAAGTTATGTAGGTATAGTCTTCCTACACTTCGATCTAAAGAAAAGCAGAAGATCACAGGACCCACCGAGTCGTCGTGACGCGAAACATTTGTTTTACTCCACACAACAGCCCCGAGACCTCCTGTGAACCCTGGGACTCTCAACCAAGACCCCTAGCATTTATTAAAATTTTGAATATATATACAAAAATATAATAACGTTTTACAGACGGTGCCATCGCACTAACATGCTTTGGATATATATATTCAGTTTCAACTTATACAATTTGATCTTAGAGGTAGCAATATATAAATACTAAAATATTTAGTCAGTGATAGTAAATTTAAGAGATCTATAATAACTAATTCAGCGATGTATAGTTTCTAATAGTTTATTATTGAATTGTAATAGTTCATAAAAGTTCATAGAAATACATTGGCATATAGTTCATAAATAGTTCCTTGCCATATAGTTAGTTCATATATAGTTTGTATATAGTTGATAAAAGTTCATTAATAAATGAATAAAATAGATATAATGATAACAGTTCATTTATTATTTTATTCATTTATTGGATATTGGTAAATAAGTCTTAATAGTTCATAATAGTTCACTGGCAAAATTATTACTGTTTTAGACAACAAAAATAATTATAATAGTGCACTGACATTAATTACATTACTTGCATTTTAAAAATGTTCACGAAGACATCCCTTCCCTTAGGCAAACAATTCTTGACCGCTTCGTCCTTGTCAATTAAATAAAAAGGACCTCGGTCCGAGTTCAACCGTTAAACCAAGGCCAACTTGATATGAAACCACAAGCCAGACCTATGTAGAACCCAAACAAAAGTGCTTTACTATTTCAGCTATTTAGAATCATTAACTACCCTTGATTCCTTTCTATTAAACTATAACACTGAGTATTAATTGACTTTGACTACATGAACCGACCTTCATGCTGACCGAACCTGATACAAAATGAACTCTTCAGTTCAAGTAATAAACGACATAGTTAAAAAATAATTAAGATAAATTCTACTTTATCTCGAAACAGTAAATGGAATAAGCTTTATTTTTTACAAAAGTGGTGCTTTGGTACGACAGAAGAATTGTTTTGTATCTTTCAATCAGTAGTCAAAATGGCTTCCATTTTTGGTCCATCTTTGTTAAGAGGCTCCCTTTCCTGTCATCAATCCATCTTGATGACCCTTCCACATGGCGATGCATATTTGTTATCTATCCTTAATGGTCAATGAATGATAGATGGTACCATTTCCACGATGTTACAGCCATTTTACCACCGAAGATTTGGGTAGAATTTTGCAGAATAGCTACGAGGATTCAATTCTTAATGGGCGTGGATAATGTTTCCGGATGTGTTTGGTTTATCATGCTTGATGATTTCGCGTATGTTGCTGCGAATATGTTATATCTTTTGATAAATGAATTCTAATCGCATAAAGGCAAATAATGTTGCAATTAAACATTTATACCCAACATTAGTGATTATAGCTTTAAATGGGAAGATAATACACATACGTCACAGTAACAGCAATTTCATGTGAGACTAAGATGACTTGATGCTAAAAATAACTACTGTCATATGCTTGAAGTTTCCATTTAAAATTAAATATTAACTGCCTAATCTCTTTCTGTTAAGCAATAATAAGAAATCAAATTTCAAATTTCACTAAATACCGCGATATTTTCAACTTGCCTTCTGAACTGTTGAACGAAATATATATGTCTATTATAACCTGAAATATTTATTTATTTATTATATTAAAATTTTGCGTAAAATATTTATACAGATTCCTGTATAAATTATGTATTTTTAAATTATTAGTCCAAAGGAGCAATTTGCTCAGAAGGACTATTAATATCGTTTTGGCATTTTGCGTTGAATCGCTAAAAACGGCGTATCACTTTTCAAATTATTGCCACCAAATAGTATTATCGACCCGTGTTACATTTCAAGAAATTAAATACTGAAGAATCTGCATAAATGTATATATATTTCTCGCGATGTGATAAAACAACGGTACCTAGAGCCCTCAAATTTTGACAAACGTAATCTTCCACCGAATATGGGCCTCTGGAAGCCCTAATTTCTAATTTAAAATTTGTTTTATTATCGATATTATATCTTATAAAACTTTAACGAATTTTTGATTAACAAACTCAACGATTTCAAAGCGAGCAATGGCAACACTGTAAGGAAAAAAATTGTCTCCAGAGCGCGAGACTGTGTATCGGAAATTCTAAGGATATGCTCATTTTAAAATTGTATTGCGATATTGCTGTTGAATTGAATTTTATGCTTTAAGTGCAAAGAACAACATATTTAATAAATAAAGGTAACACACAAAAAACGCACCAATGTAAAACTAAAAAACATTTTTTTATACATAACTATCACCGCGAAACCTTAGAGCATAGCACGTTGTGCAAAACAAGCAAGAACTTTAAAATAATTTAAATAATTTCCACCTGTTTAAAGTAATCAGCTATGATAATTTAAAAGCAATCATTATAGCGTGGAATTTTAGTACAGATGCGCATGCGTTGCTGAAGCTCATGTGCGTACTGTGGCGCATGTCGCGCACCCAAACAGTATTCGGCTATGCTCAATCGTTAAAGATAGGATCCATCACTGTATTGTAGTAACTTTAGCTTATAAATCTTGCTTTCGTATTCTTCCTCCGGGTTGTTTACTGTAATAGCCGAAATCTGTATTCTGTCCGTGTCGGGTGTGGCGCTATTTTGAAACAACGGAATTCCCAGTTATTAGATATAACAACGGAACGGTTCAGTCGTCACTAGACATCCGTTTGTACACTGCGCCAAAAAAAAAAAAAAAAAAAAACTTCTGAAATGTTTTAGATTTTAAATTACGTCCAAAGGGGCGTTTTTCAACGTTTTTTGTGCTAACTTTATTTATTAAATATCATGTACTTCGCACTTAAACCATAAAATTCAATTCAACGGCAATATCGCAAAAATAATTTTAAAATGAGTATATCTTTAGAATTTCCAGATGCGCATATTCGGGTGGAAACGTATTTTATTCAAAATTGGATGGCTCTAGGTACTGTTGTTCTATCACATTCCGAGAAATATACATACATTTATGCAGATTCTTCATTACTTAATTTCTTTAAATATAATACAGGGCTGCAATACTTTGTGGCAACAGTTTGAAAAGTCATTCAGACTTTTAATATTTCCAAAGCAAAATCGCAAAACGAAAAAAATACCCCTTCAGGGACAAAGCCCCTTTGGACTAAAAATAAATAAATAAATATATGTATGAAACAGAAAATCTGAAAGGTTTCAGATTTGAAATTACGTCCAAAGGGGCGTTTTTTTTTAAATTTTATGTGTTACCTTTATTTATTAAATATCATGTTCTTCGAACTTAAACCATAAAATTCAATCCAACAACAGTATCGCAAAATAATTTTAAATTAAGCATATCTTTAGAATTTCCAATACACAGTCTCACGCGCTGGAGATAAAAATATTTTTTCTGCCCAACGTTGCCATTGCTCGCTTTGAAATCATTGAGTTTGTTCATAAAAAATTCGTTAAAGTTTTACAAAATATGAAATCGATAACGAAACAAATTCCAAATTTCAAATCTCGGCTTCCAGATGCCCATATTCGCAGCAGAATTACGTCATTCAAAATTCGATGGCTCTAGATACCGTAGTTTTATCACAATGCGAGAAATATGCATGCATTTATGCACATTTTTCATTATTTAATTTCTTTAAATATAATACAGGGCTGTAATATTTGGTGGCAACAATTTGAAAAGTGAACCGACATTTAATGTTTCCGACGCGAAATGCCAAAACGAAAACAATAGTCCTTTAGGGACAAAGCCCCTGTGAACTAAAAATAAAAGGAGGGGATAATTCTATATCTCCCGTTCTACTGGGCCGATTGATGGAATTCAGCTTGCGTTTTTCATGTTTCGAAAGTGCGACTCAGGATATGTATTTGATTTATATATAGCATTGTTCTAATATAGGTATTTTGACTCAAAATCGGGCTATGTCTGAAATGGCATGCCAATATTTTTCTATATTTCGTTTCTACGACTCAAATTGTGCCAAACTGCCAAGTTTTATGCAAATCACAAGAGTAGTTTTTAAAAAATTAGCTCTCAAATTTTTAGCTCCTTAGTGTTAATTGAACTTCATATATATATTTATTAATATCTCTTTTTTTATTAAATTTACTTGATTACTTCTTCCAGAATTCGAAATTTAGACTTAATCCAAATAAAATTCGCCAAATATAATCGAAACATATATCCAAATATAATTTTTTATGATTTATTTTTAAAAAGTGTATTTTTAAACATTTTTTATAAATTTTTTGAAAACGTTTTTGTACCATGACTTATAAAATTTTTAACATCATCTTAAAGTAGATGTATTCCTAAGCAGAGTTGAAAAAATTATAGCTTTTCATACCAAATTTTTTAAAATATACATGAATTTACACATTGGCGTGTTTTGAAATTCGGCATCTTTTGTTTGAGCGATAATAATGCCAAATGTGGTTTACGCACTTTGTTAAAAATTTTTTTTAAAGTATGAAAGATGACTTTTTCCCGCTCATTTACAATGGAAAAAAGGAAAGGAAAATAGACTGCTATAAATTAAAAATTTCACCAAGTAAATTATTCTTGAAGCAAACTAAAAAAAATCGCCAAGGTAAATTTTTTAATTTCTCCGTAAATTTCGCACCAAATTAAAAAATAATAATAATATTTAGGCATAATTTGAGATGTAGAATCGAAAGATGGAAGAAATTGGCATGTCATTTCAGAAAAAGTCCGATTTTGTGTCCTAATACCTATATTAGAATACCACTATAAATAAAGCTAATAAATATCCCAAGTCCAGATTTCCAGACATGAAAAACGCAATTTGAATTTCGTCAATCGGCCCAGTAGAACAGAAGATACAGAACTGTCTCTTTGGCCTTCCCCCCCGAAGTGTACACTACACATTCTCCCGTAGGATAGGAACTGCGGGAAATTTAATTGAAGATCTCCCGCTCTTATCTAATCAGAAAACCCTCTTCTTACTGCCAACTTCCGCACAAAGAACAATAGCAGCCCCATGTTATATAGGAAGGGTTGAAACCGAACAAAGAAAAACGGAACACAGAATTTATACGGATATCAATAAATTATGGATTATTTTTCCATCTAATTTGTGCAACATGTTTATACAGGAATTTTCCTGAATAAGCACTATCCTTTAACATGTTTATTCCGGAACTATACTTTGGAACAATCGCTGAAACACCAGTTAACTATATTAAATTTTCCGGTTTAGTTTAGACACCATGACTATCATTATCAAAGAAAGATATTAAATCAATAATAGCATTAACAAATGTAATTTATAAGAAAGATAATTCGTATGCTTTACATTTATCTAATTTATAATACTATTATAACACTATTCTGTCTAGTATTATAATTAATGGAATGTGTTTCCAATGCTAATATGCGTGTTTACTAATATCTTTTATTTCCTCTGCTAGCTCTTACATTTATCACGCATTATTCAAGCAATTAGCTTGCTTAAGATAAGATATTCCGTATCTAATCGTATGAGATAATAATTAATCTTAATTACACGTAAAGAATGTCTTATAAGAATAGTTAGAAGAAAGAGTAAAGAAGTAATATTAGTAAAGGATATGTAATAAGAACAAGTAAAAAATATATAATAATAATAATTAATTCTTATTAGATATTCTTTGCTTGTTCTTGTGATATATAATCCCATTTCTCCATTTTTGTTTTCCTGTTGGCTGTTTTTGGCTTCGAAAAGTAAAACTAGATAGTACCCTCAGTTTTTATAAAGGAAGGGGGTATTCTTCGGAAGAAAACACTGTATTCGCGCAGTTGAGCTGTGGGCAGACAAGAGGGTGGGGCCTCTAATTCGCACAGTTGGGTTATACCGCATTCTCCAGGGTGTGCTGAATTGAGTTGGGGCAGCTGAATTGGTAAGTCCAAGTGAAATCCGCCTCTTTGGGATTAAATCCCTCTGGGGCACCCTACAAGGCCTGCCTTATGAGGGTATGCTCCATAGTGGGAAGTTAGACGAAGTGAAACGTGGGCAATATGTTATGTTATGTTGCTCTTGCATGTATAGCTTTGTGCAAGCTTCATTGATATAAGGAATGATGGCATAAAAGCGAGGCCTAGAGCTTTCCTTATTACATATGAACTTCCTTCAAGGAACATATCATGTTACAGGATATTCGATACTAGCGAGTAATTGCTGAAACCTGTAGTACTCGAAATAAAGAGACTAACACATTTTCATTCACAGAATACTTCCTCGTAATGAACAAAAGACTGAGTGTTTGCTAATCGGAGATACAACTGTCGAAAGATGGAAGTGCTGCGAATTTGAAATTTAAATTAAGGCAACTTAGATTGATCAAATTAGATTGATCAAGACGCAAGAGAAACACGCCGACGTGGAAAATAAAACAGGCAAATCGACAATTTTGTATTCGGCGTAGATTTTGTAAAATCCCAATCGATTTCGCGGGCAAAACGGGTCCCCCTTCATCAGGAGCAAAAAATTCTGCAAGAGAAAGTCGATCGTATTTATACCCACAAGCGACCAGTGGAAGAGCCGATAGCGTCATCTATCGACAGAAATAGTAACTAAAAATGAAGGGTTAAGTTAGTAGAATTTTGAAGGCATTAGGCAAGACTGGATTGGAATTGAAATCATTGACTAAACAGGATAAATTTTTGTGAATGTGAAAAGCTACAAGAAAATCCAATTCCCTAATACAACCAGCTTTCTGGATAATTTTAGCAGAACCCAAATCAAAATTGTGATTGAGTTTCCAACTATGATTAGCTATTGAAGATATTAGATTGATGTTGCTTTTATAGAACAACTTAATGCATTTCGAGGAAAACTGATCTCTGTCTCTTCTGCTAGGAGCAAAAATAATGCCTAATTTTCTATTCTTAAAATGACTATTCATACTCCATAATCACTGAAAATTCTCCGGGTGTTAATGTAAATAAATGCATTGTAAAATAAATATTTCAGACTGATTAAGAATTTGTTGCTGTATCACCGAACACTTCAGCACAACTTTATGTTCTAAAATTATGCGTTTTACATTAAAGCATCTGAATTAATAAAAATCAGAATTTCACAAGAAAACAAGTAATATAATTTTTTTTAAAAGTCGGTTCCTACATAGGCGCACAAAGAAAAATTTTATTTTAGTTACTTTTTATTAACGTTATTAACATTTTTTTGTTTCTAATTTATGAAGCTGATGGTGGTCTATAATTTCTCATTCTATCCATCTCTTGTATTGCGTCATTATTGCAAGGAACCTTTCCAGTGAGTTCCGAGCAGTCCACTTCTTCAATTAATATTCCATCTAATGATTCCATCTCTATACATCTGTATCCCATCTCTATCCCATTCTATCCATCTCTTGTAATGCGTCATTATTGCAAGGAACCTTTCCAATGAGTTTCGAGCAGTCCAGTTCTTCAGTTAATATTCCATCTAATGATTTGACACAACTCAAGGCGACATATGCTTGACCTGCACTTTATTTAATAAATAAAGTGAAAACACAAATGTTAATAATAAAAAGACAAAAGTTTTGTAAAGCCATCTATTTTATTAAGAAACTGGACGCTGATATGTTGAAGAGAGAAACGAGTGGAAAAAATAGAAAAATATGTGCCAACACTTATCGCAATCGATAATTCTAAACGTATACTGTTATGCTGTTTTTAAAATTTTTGTAAGTTTTCTGTTGAATTGCATATGGTGCAAGGTCAAAGAAAATATCGCCTATTAATAAAGCTAAACAGACAAAAAATTGGTTAGTGATTTAACAGCAGACTGGTAACCTCCGAGCTCAGCGAGGGCGTAAAATGCCTTAACAAACAAATCCCTTTGGGTGACCGTTAAAATCTGAAACCTTCCAGGTTTTTACGTCTAGTAATTTCGTTTCTTTTTTTGTTATTTATTAATTTATTTTTTTAAATATTTTGAATTAATTTAATTTTTAAAACTTTATCTTCTATCTGTATTGATTTTCTGAGCACAGTTCAGAATTTTCAAACAGAGGCGTAACATGACAGAACGTTAATTGATAGCTTTAGAAATCATTGTCTAAGTCTTTAAGAGGTTGGGGTTGATTTCCTTTCTGAAAATGCATTTTAATTAAAAGCACATTGTTGCGAAGAGTATTGATACTCAATTAGAGAACCGAAGCAGTGAATAAAATCCATAAGTTCCCAGTAATGAAACAGTTCAATTACAAGAAAATCGAGACTATTCTGACACTGACAAGACACTCACCAAGAAATATAAAAGGGACATTAATGATTAATTTACTAGACGGAAAGAAAGACCCAAATTCCAGACAGGGAATTTAAACACATTGGCGAGCAAAATTGGCAGCATGAGTTTCAGCTCAAAAATGGTATTAAATTCTTTTATAAATTCAACATTTCCACTCAAAATTACAATTTCAGATCGTAATAATTTTACCCTTGCAAGTGAAATACGGTATTCTCTCGTGTGTACAAGCAAAAATTTTTTTCATAAAAAAAGTAGATGAAAATCAGACTGACACTTATACATGCAAAAGAACACAAACAGGTACGCTGCGAGGGGGAAAAAAAAGGCCAGTTCTATATCTCCCGTTCTACTGGACCGATTAACGAAATTCAATTTCCGTTTTTCATGTCCCGAAAGCGCGACTTAGGATATGTGTCAGATTTACACATAGCATTGTTCTCATATAGGTATTTTGACAAAAAAATCGGTTTTTTTCTGAAAAGACATGCCAATTTTTTTCCATACTTCGATTCTACGAATCAAAGTAAGCCACGTTTTGTAAAACTCGCACGAGCAGTTAAATTAGCTCTCAAAATTTTAGCTCCTCAAACATTAATTAAATTTGATACATATTTATTAATATCTCTTTTTTTTATTAAACGTATTTGATTCTTCCTTTCACATTTCTAAATTTAGGTTCATTCCAAATACAATTAGACCATTTTGATGATTTATTTCAAAAATTTATATATTTAAATAATTTTTATAATTTTTTTGAAAAACGTCTTGAATCATAAGCTATAAAAATTTTACCATCATCTTAAAGTAGATGTATTTCTAAGCATACCTGCAAAAAATTAGATGGTTACATTCAAAATTTCTTAAGATGTACGTGAATTCAGATATTGGGCCCTTTTTGAAATTTGGCATATTTGTTACTAGCGATAATAACGCCAAACGTGGTTTACGCACTTTGTTAAATTATTTGAAAGTATGATCGACGACATCTTTCCCGCTCGTGTACAATGAAAAAAAAAAGGAAAAGAAAATAGGTTGCTATAAATTACGAATTCCGCCAAGTGAAATATTTAAATTTCTGCATAATTTTCTCATTAAAAATAACAAAATTCAATATCTAGGCATAAATTGAGTCGTAGAATTGAAATATGGAAAAAAATATTGTCATGTCACTCAGGAAAAGTCCGGTTTTGTGTCAAAATAAATGTATTAGAAAAATGCTACATATAAATCTAATATATATCTTAAGTCACGCTTTCGAGACATAAAAAATGCAATTTGAAATTCATCAACCGGCCCAAACGGGAGATATAGAACTGTGCCTTTTTTAGTCCAAAGGAGCAATTTGCCCAGAAGGACTATTAATTAGGTTTCGGCATTTTGCACTGATTTACTAAAAGCGTTGCTCCCCATTTCAAACTGTTGCCGCCAAATATTACAGCCCTGTATTATATTTAAAGAAATTAAATAATGAAGAATCTGCATAAATGTTTCTCCCACTGTGATAAAACAACGGTACCTACAGCCATCAACTTTTAAATGACGTAATCTTACTGCGAATATAGGCATCTAAAACCCAAATTTGAAATTTGGAATTTGTTTTATTATCGATTTCCTATTTTGTAAAACTTTAACGAATTTTTTATGAACAAACTCAAGGATTTCAAAGCTAGCAATGGCAACGTTGTACAGAAAAGACATTTTTACCCCCAGCGCGTAAGACTGTGTATCGGAAATTCTAAAGATAAGCTCAATTTAAAATTATTTTGCGATATTGCTCTTGAACTGAATTTTATGGTTTAAGTGAGAAGAACATGATATTTAATAAATAAAGGTACGCGCAAAACGTTAAACAAGAACGCCCCTTTAGGCGTAATGTAAAATCTGAAAGCTTTCAGCTTTTTTTAGTCCAAAGAGGCTTTGTCCCTGAAGGACTATTGTTTTCGTTTTGCGATTTTGTGTTGAAAACATTAAAAGTCTGATTCACTTTTCAAACTGTTGCCACCAAATGTTGCACCTCTGTATTATATTTAAAGAAATTAATAATGAAGATTCTACATAAATATATGTATATTTCACAAAATGTGATCAAACAACGGTACTTAGAGCAATCGAGTTTTGAATCACGTACATTTCCACCCGAATATGCTTATCTGGAAGCCCAAATTTTGCAATTTGTTTTATTATCTATTTCATATTTTGTAAAACTTTAAGGAATTTTTGATGAACAAACTCAAACGATTTACAAGTGAGCAATGGCAACGCTCTACGGTGAAAAAAAACCCTTTTTATCTAAAGCGCGCGGAAGTGTATCGGAAATTCTAAAGATAGACTCATTTTAAAATTATTTTGCGATATTGCTCTTGAACTGAATTTTATGGTTTATGTGCGAGGAATATAATATTTAATAAATAAAGGTAACACACAAAATGTTAAAAAAACGCCACTTTGGACGTAATTTAAAATCTGAAATATTTTTTAATTTATGTTTTATTATTCTTTAAATTTTTTTTAATAATTGATTTTTTATTTTTTTAATTTCTTATTTTTTTAGACGTAAAAATTAAGAGTGAGGCTCATACACGCTCAAATATGGTACTTAGTATCATAAAAGCTATAGCATATCTGTAATTTTTGGATACAGAGCGCACCAACAAAAAGTGTCATTAACTTTCTAAATATGCAGCGAAGAATTATGTAAGTTGAATGAATCGAACATTATGTGTAATTTGCGAGATTCAACTTGTTTCTCAGAAATACAAATTATCCTTATAGTTTAAACAATAAATTAAGTTTCTTTTTTAAGCAATATTTAATTTATATAAAGTTTTGTATGTATAGCTTTCTAAACTATATGCTGCTTAGCGAAGGCTGTATGAAATGACGACCGGTTTAGATTCGGATACCATATAAGGTACAGATGTCTGTTCATCGTGATTTTCCTGTAAAATGAAAGAAAGTAAAATCCTTTTATTCGAAAGTGCCTTGAGAGGCTGAACATGAGAGAGAAAGATATTGGAATTTTCCATTCCTTCGGTTATGCTTCATCAAAATTACAACAGAGTTGGGCAAAATTATGTTCATCCTCTTGGTGCCATAGGCAAATTACCAATTATTGCACTACCAACTACAATTCCGCATTCTTTCGTACTCATGATTAGTCACAGAGCCTTCCATGGCCCAGATGAAGAATCAGCAACAAGAAGATTATATAAGATATATTCGTTTTACAGAAATATACGAGTAAAATCTAATAATACCAAAAAGAATACTTTTATATGATAAAGTATGGTGAGTTAACTTGTAAATATTTTATACAAAGGTACTTTTTAAAATGCGTACACTATACCCATAAAGAAATTAAGTCTTAATTTATATAATACGTTTCTAGTTATAAAATCTTTTTAACGATGCAAATATTCATGTTTTGCCATTTTGAAATTAAAAAAAAAATTTTTTTAATATTATGAAACATAACGTTTTATATGGTTTATATTTATGTTTAGTTTAAGTTTACGTTCATTATTAAAAAAATTAGAAAGAAGAAAGAAAAAAAATAAACTGAATCTGAAAAAATACGATCTGTACAAATCTGTACAAATACAATCTAATACAAAATCTGAAAGCTTTCAGATTTTATATTACCCCCAAAGGAGCGTTTTTAATGTATTGTGTGTTACCTTTTATTTATTAAATATCAAGTTCTTCGCACTTAAAACCACAAGAAATTCAATTCAACAGCGATATCTCGAAATATTTTTAGAAAACATATCTTTAGAATTTCTGATAGACAGTCTCGCATGCTGAAGATAATTTTTTTCCGTACAGTGTTGCCACTGTTCGCTTTGAAATCTTTGAGTTTGTTAATCAAAAATTCGATAAAAGTTTTACAAAATATGAAATAGATAATAAAGCAAATTCGAAATTCAGAATTCAGGCGTTCAGGTGCCCATTCTTGGGGGAACGATTACGTTATTCAAAATTTGATGGCGTTAGACACCGTTGTTTCTTCACAATGCGAGAAACATACATACATAAATTCACGGAAATTCTTCGTTTTTTATTTTCTTTAAATATAATACAGGGCTATAATATTTGGTGGCAACAATATAAAAGTGATTCGTAATTTATAGTGAAACGCCACAAAATGCCCTTTTAAGATTAATAGCCCTTCTGGGTTACCGCCCCTTTGGGCTAAAGATATTTTACTTTTGCATAACAAAAATTAACCGAGATATTTAGCATAAAAAATTCAGATATTTTATGTTTTCGGCTTAGACTGAGAGGTCGGTTAAAAATAAATTAGAACAATTCGAGGTTATTTCCCCTTTCTTTTTAGTGTCATTCAGTGATATTCTTTTGTGATTTTCTAGAGCGGTTAAATTCTTCAATTTACATTTTTTTAAATATGATATGACAAAGGAATTTTCATATAAGTAATTTTTAAGTTTTGAAATACTAAAAATATATTTTATTACTTCAGAATTACAATAATCATACAAAAAATTCATTAAACTAACAAAAAATTTCAGAAACTAGAAATACCTTTGATTTATAGGTAAAATGTTTCCTTTTTGTCATCCCGAAAGATTAATAATGAGATAATTCTTTATAACCATCTGCTTGTGATTTGTGACTTTATTTTGGTGAAATTGGACTCCTCTTACACTGCGTGGATAAACAAATGGGATTTCATTTTTAATTGTTTGAGTCCAAACAGTATTTTGATAATTTCAAATATTATTTTGATAATACGCGAAGTTTATTTTAAAATTTCTTTCGACTTCCTTAATTTTAATTTTCTCTTTGGGAATATTCGGTTATTTTCATAAGCACTTTGCCCCAAACTTCTTTAGATTCTTGAAAACAACTTTTAAGGCTTTTCTATCTCCTCTTTCCCGATAGTAAAGTTGATCAGTTTTTGTTACAGTCATTCAGATGTGGACACGCTTCATCCATTATCACAATAAATTTCCATTTTTTCACGCGATAAAGGATTTAAAATTAGACAAAAGCCCTCTTCAGTGTAGATTTTCAAAATAAGCTAAAGCTGCCTTATTTGCTTGATTTAAAATTTTGCATTATCGTGTTTCCCTTCCTTCGATAAAGAACTGTCATTCATGGCCTTGCGCTCAGCCACATTTCATGTCTCGATAGAAGTTGGTAAATATTCTACTTTTTGCGATTTTTAATTTACATTTTTGTTTACTATTTTATTTACGGTAAGGACAAACATTTTATATCAGGAATAGGTGCGTCGTATTTTAGTCATAGCTTTAATTAAATACGTACTTTTTTCGATAAAACATCTGGCATTCTATTCCTCTGGAAAGAGTACAGTGATATTGAATTTTCCTTTTGTTTCGCATGTTATTGTTCAAAATGCCCTCAAATTGGCTTCCTTCCAACATATACCGATCTTGTATAAAAAACAAAACATTTATGTTGACACCCCGACTCCTTTGTATGTCCTGTTAAAATTATAGAAATTTTTTGCTGCATTTTATTTAAATGTATTTCCTCGAATTTCATTAGAGATATATTTCTCATTCACTTATTTCAGGTATCAGTTCGCGGCAAAACAAAAATACATAAAAACTTTAAACATCTTCATTAAAAATTGTAAAATACACTAAAACAGCAGTTCTCAACATTTTGACTAATGCGTACCACCTAAACAAAAATTGGAAAACTTTAGTACCACCACTATATTTTACAATGATTATTTTTCAGTTTCTGAATAGTTATCTGTTGTTATCTATAACAATCTGTTGTTATTGTTGTGACTTATCACTTATCTCACCTGTTTGAAAGTAATATCAGCACAAGCCCAAGAAATTCATCATGGCAAGGAGTGCAAGATTGCGCAAGAGCCTTGAGCACCATACTACCCCTCTTCCCCTACCATCAACCTCTCGAAAAGAATATGCGGCTCGCCGCATATTTAGAGTGCCTTCATACCAAACGGACACTATGCATTTGCCAAAATCCATACCTTCTCCGCGATTCAAAACCGGGCCCTTCGATACGGCAGTTACCGTCGCTAAACATTATTTCGGTTGGGCGGCAGGAGTTATAATAGTTTACCGAATACATAAAGCATTAGCATGCTACTATTAGCTTTAAGTTTTAAGAATATATGGTTTAATTAAATGATTTTCCTTTTTAACTGCATTAGTACCTTTATTAATGGTTCATTTAAATAATTTTATTCTTAAAATAAATCATTACATAAAGAGCTACTAATTTTAATAGACTTAAGCCCTTTCTCTTTAGATTTATTCTAAAGATAAAAGGAAACTAGAGAGAGTAAATTAATTATGAGATTTCCTTTCGAATTGATTTTTCTAGGTTTTTGAAATTTTAACGGGAAGTTTCTGAAGCAGAAGTTTATTCAATTATAATGTAATCCACAAGGAAACGTTTGTTACGACAGAATTAAACCATCAAATGCACTCTAAAATTTTTATCATATATATATATATTTACTTGGTAAAATGTTATAACTCAATTATTTGTATTGATTAAAGGTTAGGGAAATGATATTCCTGCATTTGAAATAGTCACGCACATGTGTGTTATATACAATAAAATCCATACGAATAATGCATGGCAGAGAAGCATGAAGATGGAGCAGGTGTTTAAGTCGCCCTTCTGAATCAATAAGACCAGATATTGGAACTTTCGGCTTGCATTGTGTTATTCTAAGTGGAAGCAAAATACGTAATTAAATCCGAAATGTTTGCCTGACTTTAGAGATTAAAACGCACGTTTTATTTCCAGCTTCTTCGCCTTGCTCTTTCCTACTCCCCCCCGGAAAAAACCTCCCTTTTGCAAGATGCTGCAAGGTGCTAGGGTTAGAAAAAATTTACAATTGCTTAGAACAATGAATGAAAATGTGGTTAAGAGCGGAAAAATAAACATTCATGAAATTTTGCAGCTGTGTGGTGTAGTTTTAATTTTTATTTTTTCATAATTATGTTAAAGGTTTATCTGAAATAATTTAAATAAATAAAACTGTATAAAAATTACATATGAAATAATTTAAATAATTTTATTTTATTAAATTTAAATAAATTTAATAAAATAAAATTGTATAAAAAATCTGCTGTGTACACCGCTTGACTTCCTTGTACAGAATTTTAAATTACACGCATTTTGCATTTCATTTAAATTTATCGGATTAAATTAAATCTACTTCGTCCATAACGCATAAACCACAATAGAATAAATGCACTCTTTAAAATTCACTATATTTGCTTACCATAGCGACACTCTAGCGCTAGGTTCACTTTAACAGCGATACATTTCATTAATTTTATAACTCAAACTGCACAAAAGTTATGTATATCATCTGAAGAATTATCTAATCGTTGCCACATGTTCTGTTCAAATAGTATAATAAATCTAAAACGATATATAAAAGAAAACAAAACAATAAATAAATAAATAAATAAACAGTTTTTCACAGACTATTCAGTATTTCTCATTCAATTAATTCAGTTCTCACTCCGCGAAAAGGCAAAAATACATAAAAACTCAAAATACATATATTAAAAATTACGATATAAAGCTTAAGCACTTATTTCCTCAAATAAATTCCGGAACGGATTAAGAATGATTTAATTTGAAATAATAAAAGAAGGTGTTATCTTTGTTGTTGCGAGGCTTAGTATCTCTAGATTGGCAACAAATCCACTATTCTGCAAGGTTTCAAATGTAAATAAATATGGCTACAACGGAAAAAATCATTAGGCTTAGCTGCACTTAAACAACTTTTAAATTGTTAATAATTCTATAGATCGCGTATGCAAGTTTACAAAAGGCACAAAATCCTTAACCGGAAGATAAGAACAACATAATTCAATCATTTTTAAAGAAAAATAATGCTCAATTTACTAGTATGTAAAAACAAAGAAACTGAGCTCACTGAGCCGAGTAACAAGAGTGGATATATGTATACACTAGTGTGCAAAAATTAAGGACGAAGTCGAAAAATTAGCATATCAGCTGAACGAAG
>KK120849.1:0-45937 GCA_000611955.2 Stegodyphus mimosarum
GCAAGTTACATTGTAGCACACAATATTGCTAAAAATAATAAAGCTCTCAGTGATGGGGAGTTCATTAAACAATGCACGCTCCAAATTGATGTTTTATGTCCAGACAAGAAAAATAATTCTGAGACTGTAAGCTTATCTCGAAAAACGGTGACTTCTAGAATGGAAGCCATCGATAAAAATTTGGCATCACAATTAGAGTCAAAGATTGGCCAGTTTAAATTTTGTTCCATAGCTATGGGTGAAAGCACTGATATAAATGATACTGCTCAATTAGTATTATTTATAAGAGGTGTTGATGAGAACTTTGAAATTATTGAGGAACTGGCGTGCATGCGTTCTTTAAAGGGAACTACAACGGGATATGATATTTTTCGTGAATTTCAGGAAGGGCTTTTAACTTTGAAAGTGCTTATGACAAATATATGTAATATTACGACCGATGGAGCACCAAATATGACAGGAAAAAAATCTGGATTTCTTGGACTCTTTAATCAAAACTATCCCGGGAACAATGTTGTTTTTCTACATTGTGTTATACATCAAGATGCTCTGTGTAAATCTGCATTGAATATGAAACCCGTGCTTGATACAGTTGTGAAGCTTGTAAATACTATTCGATCTCGTGGGCTTACTCACAGGCAATTTCGAGATTTTCTTCAGTCAGTGCAATCTGAATACTCTGATGTACTGTATTACACGAAAGTAAGGTGGCTTAGTGCAGGATGTGTTTTCGAGCGAGTTTGGCAGCTGAAAGACGACATTGTGTCGTTCTTCCATGAGAAACAGTGTTCTGCGGAGTGCGAAATGTTAGAAGATACAAAATGGCTTTCAGACTTTGCATTTTTCACAGATCTTCTTTGTCATATGAACAACTTGAATGTCAAGATGCAAGGGAAAAATCAATTTATCGACGATATTTGGTCACATCTCAAAGCTTTTAAACTAAAACTTAATATGTTTGCTGGGCAGCTAGGTAAGAACGACTTATCTCATTTCCCGAGGTTAAATTCAATACCCTCAGTAAATGAAGAGAACCTTAAGAATTATGAAGATAGCTTGAAAAAACTGCATTTTGAGTTCGAACGCAGATTTCAAGATTTCAGTGCCATTCAAGCAGAATTGGATATTTTTACCATGCCATTCAACGTAAATTGTGAAGCAGTGAGGTCAGATTTGCAGCTTGAATTAATTGAGTTGCAATCTAACAATCATCTCAAGCAATTGTTTCTAAATATGCCAAAGTTAGAGTTTTACAAATCATTATCGAAAGTAAGTTTCCCAAATTTAATATCTCATGCCCAGAAAATCAGTGCTATGTTTGCTTCATCTTATATATGTGAACAAGTGTTTTCAACTATGAACCTTAGAAAGAATTATTTCAGAAGTAGACTGACAGATGAGCATTTAGCCTCGTTCCTTAGAATCAGT
Source organism: Stegodyphus mimosarum (assembly GCA_000611955.2). Lineage (NCBI taxonomy): Eukaryota > Metazoa > Arthropoda > Arachnida > Araneae > Eresidae > Stegodyphus > Stegodyphus mimosarum. Next base: position 1,429 of record KK120849.1, read on the forward strand.
ACATCTCACTTCGAACCTCAATATAAGGAACTTATAAAAATGAAATCGCAATTTCATTCATCTCATTAATATATTAAATTGTAATACTTGTATATTGTTTTTAAAATTTTAGAAAAATTCATCTTGGCCCGCCAAACTTTATTTTTTCGATTTTTGGCCCGCGATCGAAAAAGTTTGCCCATACCTGGTCTACAGTAATGTGCATTTTTATTGTCTGCAATAATGTGCATTTATATTACATAGCACATACCCTGTCTCCCCTTTATATATTGCATTACTTTGCTAATTAGTAATACAACACCTTAATAACGTCTCTTTGCTGAAAAAATGTACTACTTCAAGAGCCTTGTTTGCTCATGTTTTTATTATTATTATTATTTATTAGTGACACAGTAATGCTGTCTGTACTCTCATCACAGCCCTCGGCTGGGTTTGACCTGAAGTAGATCAACTCCGATGAGTAGGTGGAAATCCCGTATGGAGAATAACCTTAGTCGGGAGTCTGCTCAGCGGCGAGTAGAAGTAGTACCACCATTACATTTTACGGTGATTATTTTTCAGTTTCTCAATAGAAATATAAAAAATATATATAACCTGTAATAACACAACCTGTATAAAATAACACAACCTGTTGGCTATTCGTATTAAAAATGGACACATAAAAAAGGTTAAAAATTCGTTACCATTTTAATTATCAAGGTTTAAGTTACAATATTTTAGTTCTAAAATTCATTGTGAAATTTGGTCCTTTTAAGAGAGATCAATTTCTTAATGTCTGGTCATATTTCACTTAGCTTTAACCGTAAATTGCAATCCACTTTCAGTTTTGTTCCATTTTGTTTTTTCAAATATAGCATGGAAGAAAATAATCCTTGTTCACACAAATAGGTTGTGCAGAAAGAGAATAAAAATTTAATAGCTTTTTTGAAAAGCCTATAAATTCTTTTTTTTTAATTCAGTCTAAAGTTAACAAGTGTGTTATTTATTAAATCTTCAGTTAGAGTTCAATCACAGAAAATTTCTACCAATTGTCATTTTCTTTCACGAGACTTTAGAATTTAATAGTTAAAAATATTTTGTTTCTTTGCGTACCACCGGTTGAGAATCGCTGACCTAAGGCATAATGCCCGACTCGAATAGCATCGAAAAATTAAATGAAGATGTTTGCAGATGAAATGTTCTACATTAGGCTTTCCTTCTTTTGTGTAAAATTTTTTGTTGAACGAGACCCATGGTGCGAGATTGTTATCCATACCGAATTTGCGACGGAACTGTGCAGTTAGTTATACTCACGATTACTTTTGAAACACATTCCTGAACTGATTAAATGAATAGTGTATTAGTCCATCTCATTCTTTATTACATCTGGAATGCAAATATATCTAAGGTAAAACGTAACTTCTCTCTCTTTCGTTTTTGACTTCTTTTATTGTATATAATAAAATAATAAAATTAATTTAGCATCATAAAATAGAAAAGGAGGTTGGAAGATTTAAGACAAACCGTTGTGACTAATTTTAATGTAAGTGATACTGACATCAAGAAACACCTTTTAAAAGTTTAGTTCCTCTACGTTGATTATAAGGTAACCAGTATAAAATATATACTTAAAAACCTGTTCTTGTAAAAGGAATTGTAAGAAATACAGTTTAGGAAAGATTGAAATATGAAGAAAGGGAAATAAATGAATGCGATAAAGCTGTTGATTTAAAGATTTGAAAAAACGAAAATGGAATCAACACATAAAAATCAGTTAAACCAGACTGGCAAACTTGCTTATTACTGCGAAAGAAAATTACTTTCAAAGCATTTAACATTTGCAAAAGTTCACGCATTGTAACATCTTAGCTAACTGCTGAGCTGGATAAAAGTAAGAAACTAAATCTGATTAAATTTAAATCTATGCTTATTGCAACAGCATGATGAGAACGATAATATATGAAAACATTTTCTTATAACCCGTCCATAAGCCATATTTAAATAAGAGTTAGCTAGAAAATAAAGTTTTCTTCAAGCTCAAATAAGCTATTCTTGCTTTTGTAATTGATTTCAATGATAAACGGTACGCGGATTTTAAAGAACTGGCTCCTTGATTAATTGATTATGGTAAAGTATGGGTTTTGAGGAGGTAATAATTTAATTGGGAGCAAATTATTGCAGAATTTATGAAACAAAATTACAGTTCATAATAAAATAGGTGATACTGTTAGTTACAGTACAACATGCGCCAAACTATTTTCTAAAGAAGCATACATGTCCCAGTGTTGCCTGTTACCCGCCATACCAGTGATCATCTCTACTTGATTATTTTCAAAGCAAGTATTGCCAGTGAAACGATTTTTAAAAGCTCGTTATTTTGTTTCTTTCATTGTTTATTGAAATAAATGACTTTAGAGATGTTTTCTTTATATTGTAAGGTTTATCCTAACTTTATTAACAGTTATTTTAAGTTACGATTCTTTCCTATTTACTCTAATTTCAGCTTACAATTTCCTGCCAGAATGTAATTTCAGAAACGCAGTTAATGCAAATGAGTAAGAGTACTATTTAAGTCGATGCTTCACCGACTTCTGGAGAGAAAGTCTGATTTTCCTGACTAGCGCGCGTTTGCCATTTGGTTACATTCTCTCTTAGCTCTTGTTCTCTCTCGACCATACTTTAGGCCCTTGCTTGGCTTCGCCGATTAAATTAATATTTAGGGGCCAACTACTAAGATTTCTGATAGCTTCGGCTATACCTTTCAGATAGCTTTAGTTAATTAAGCTTAATTTAATTTAAATTCATAAGTATTTAAGTTCAAGCCCAAGTAGAGACTTTGTGTACATTCCAAGTAGGAGTTAATTATATTTATTCTGAAAAATAAAAGGTAGTTAACCTTTCTTAAGTCTTACGTGTTTTGTTCACAAACTTAAGCGATTATTCGCTTGTTAGTGTTCGTGGGGTTCTAAGACGTAACTTTGGAATTAAATAAGTAAAACCCCACAGTATATTTTAAAAGCTTTACCGCTGTTTAAATGACACAACCATATTCGATTTTGAATTCTTTCTAAAATCAAGGAAGTGAAATATTTTTCTTTGATATCTAACTGTATCAGGACTTGTGTTTCTTCTTGTTTTTTTTCTCAAACATAGCTGTAGTCCTGAGTAGGAACAGGGAGCTTACTAAAAGCTATGTTCGTGCGTGTGTAGAAGATACAACAAAGATAAGAAGGGTTCAATTTACGCTTTATTTGCTTGGCGATTTTACATACGTTCCCGAACTTCGGGATACAAAGACCAACCACTTGTGGTCTGAACGTAAAAGAATATAAGACTACTAGCTAACTAAAATTTAAATAAGAGCTAATTTTTAATATCTTACACAGATGACTAGCACTAAAACTGGCCTTTTAAATTACTACGTCTGTAGTACGCAAACTGCGGAACACTACAGTACATCTTTAACTTTCAAGAGGATTAAAACCTCTGGCCTTAAAGGCTGACAGTAACTGATGGCAAGCTAGCGTGAAGCCTCCTAGCAAGAAAGAGGGACTCTCTCTCCTTCCTTCTACTCTGCTCTTCGTAAAAAGCCACAACTTAAATACTTAAGCGTTAGCAAGTACAATTTGCAAGTACAATACGCGTTAATTCTGGCCGGAAGTGGAAAATAAGAGATGATAGTAAAGTTTTAAAATAAAATAAACGTTAGTGAACTTAAAATCCTTGCAACTGTATTCCAAATATTTGGCATCATGAAGAATTGTGTTTGATTATTCGATAAGTAGAGATACAGTTAACTTATTTCATGCATGTATATATATCTATTTCTTTTCCCCCCTCCAAATGGTCGGATAACGTGCATCGTATACAGGGGCGCGAATTTACTGCTTTGCCTCAGGTGAAAAATTGTATTGGCACAGCTCTGATGTTTGGTAACAGTTTTAACAGAGAGGTTTATTGATAACCAAATTAATCCAACATTTTATCCCATCTTAATACCGTCTGGTATAATTCTGAAGTTTTAGGATCCAGCTGTTAGACTCTTTTAAGTTTTGAAGAGCATTAAATGTTTGAGATGTGAAGTCACTGAAAACAAAGTATGTCTTTGAAAAGAGTTGGACACGCTTGTTCCCGAAAACCACCTCAGGGTGCTAAATTTACATCATCCAAGACTATAGAAAAGAAATGTTGTAGCTCTTTGTTTAATCGAAACTCAACTGAACTTATGCCAAAAGTACCGAAAATATCATTTCAACTAATGCTTACAAAAGCTAAATCTGAAGGGTATTCATATTCAAAAGGCATGTGTCACATCTGTTCGGGACACGTTAGAAAAAGAATTATTGTTCAGTGATAAATATGCTCTCATAAAACTAAGTTTTATATCATAAATATAAATGTGTAAATATTTATCTGTATAAATAACCTATAAAACTAAATACAGATTCCTTTGTTTTATTCGTAAAAGAAACAAAAAATATTTCAGAAGTTTTGAGAATGAAATCCTACCTTTCCCGGAACACTTTCTTTTTTAAACTGTACCTGTCTCTGACAGCTATTGCAGCTGTGACGTCAGGTGACTGCTCTTCAACAAGAAGCTTTAAATTTCTTTTTGATAACCTGTCAAGTGAGAACTTCTGGCACTTTAATTATACCACTGGAAACAGCTTGAGGTCTTCGGTGATGATTTAACAAGCTAGTGCATCCTTTAATGAAGGTGTTACTGACACACCTTAAACCCGCATTTATATGGAAGAAGATTTTGTTGAAATTCTCGATTGCCAAGCTAATAAACTGTATATAAGCAAAGTTATCGACAAATTACTTTTTAGTCCTTGTGGGTCAAACATCATACACTTGAAAACATGCCATTAATTTTACACTTATTGCACAGATTTTATTTTACGGCATCTCAATTTCTAATTCTTATATTTAGAAAATGGAATCACAAATTTCTGAAATTTTTTTAATTAGACAAATCTTCTGTAAGTCGCCGAAGTACAATATTAGTTTTTGGCATAAGAAATGTTTCTTTCGCAATCTTTTCAGAACGTTTTGCAGTTATATTTAAAAACAATGTTCAATAAGATATTTTGTAGCTTTCATTATACCACTTTTGGATGGAGAAAAAAAAATTATTAAACTGGTAATATGAGACACATTTTTATTACAAAATAGCTTTTAATACAATAATTTTAAGATAAGATATATGCAACTAAGCTACAAATTTTCTGAAAAATGTTGGCTACTGTTATCGCATATGGCAGCAATATTTGAGCTGAATAACAAGCAAGTGTTTTTGTTAATTTACACTAAATCCATGGCTTTTACGAAGGCATCCAGCTGTAAACATAGACAGTAAAGCGTAATATGGAATAATGTAGGGTTTCCTTTAGTTATCTAACCTTTTATTCAAATTTTTGTTATTTTTCCTGAACTCCTCAGCTTTCCCTCGCATTTCCTTGCCAGGATGTAAATTTAAAGAGAAGTGAAGTGAGTATTTAAGAGGGTGAATCTCGGAGTTTATTCAGAGTGTGTTTTCGCTGGCCAACGCATGTTTCGTTTTTGGCCTTGCTGTTACGCTAATACGCCCCTTGGCCATTTCGAATAATCGTCATGCCTAACGTGCTAAACCAGCACTTTTCGTTTTAGACTTATATTTGATTTTGTAATAACGTTTAAGTTCCACCGCAAGATGTTGTTATTGTAAAGCCCGAAGTACATGCCTTTCTGTTCTTAGTTAAAAATACGAGTAATAAAGGGTTATTTTCACCCTTCTTCTGTGCTTGTATTACTTCACGCCTGTGCGAGAATTTGACAGATTCATTTTGTAGGACCTAGATTAGTTTATGTGGAATACAGGAGATAGATCTTATAATAGAAAGGAAAAATTTATGTCCTTTGCATAAAAACATAGGATAAATATCTAATTTACCTGTTTCCAATATTTTTACCGTAAACTTCCATATTAACGCATATGAAATTCGTAAGGAAAAATTAAATTATAAGTAATCTTTAAATAAATTATTTTTAAAATTTAGCCTTTTCGACCCATTAAGGAAAATCAAATAATTAAAATGTGTTATTCTAGGAGGACTGAAATAGAATAAAATTTGAGTCGGAGGATTAATATATAAAAATATATAAATTGTTATTCGCGGATAAGTTTATTAAACTATTTATATGAATGTATAAGTAAATATTTATGCTAATGTAAAACAGAACGACAGAAAACATAGATCTTTCATAGATACGATGTCTCCACCTTACTTTTGAAAAGTTCTGAGAATGCGCTCATGACTCGATGATGTGTTATTCGACACCATTTCTGTCATATGACTTACTTCTCTTCAAAGATATCAGATGAAACTTCCTCCTCCGTATTTTGAAAAGAAACGTATGTTCAAGATTACAGTTGCATGACCCGCATGTGAAAATATTTCTGTTCAGAATCAAAAACAAAATTGCAAATAAATTATTTTAGAATTTTCTTTAAAATCTAACAGACAAAAATAAACATGCATAAATTAACAATAGAGACAGGTAATTTAAGTAAGCTTATCAAAGAGAAATTGAATAAAAACAATTAAATTAAAACTTGCTTCAAGGAATTATGGAACTTTATTCTGCTCAAAGTAATGACCTTCAGTATTTATACACTAATACAAGCACATCTGATGCGATTTTGAAATGCTCCTTGGAATTCAAACTGAAATACACCTAATAACCCCTGAGAGTAATCTACACGTTCCGTATGAAATCGAGGCTTAGATCCGTTACTTTAAATTTCAACCAAGAACTAAAATCTTCAGAAACCTCAGAAAACTTTATAATCTCAGAAAGGAAATCTCTTGAAGTATTTTTAAAATTAAAGAAGATTTCGAGGTGTAAACGACAAGCAGAGGAAAAAATAACTGGAAGGATGTTTTTAATAAAATTCTCTTACTTTTTCAAAAAATGTGTATGGTTTGATGAAGCGACTAAATTCAGTTTCTGCAAACAAATCTTCTTTCAGCAGCCTGAAAATATCATAATTAAAATAGCTTCATTGGCTATCTCGAAAGAATGGATTCTTAGAGAAAAGTCCCTTTCACCTCATGTATCCTCTAGCCAGCATTTATATTGCAACACCCAAAAAGGAAAAGCTAGGATTTAATCAAGAAATTGGATTTATGGGTGACACTATCAGCATATTATCAAGATATTGGACTTACCGGTTTTATCGTTTTTTTTCAGTGTACAAATGGGCGAACTTTTATTATTATTAGATATTAAAATTTTCTGTTAGATTATAATTGTATACAAGGTTTTATTTTCACTTTTGATATTATGTAAATGCACATGCTGTTAGCGTTTTCTATGTACTACATAATAATTATTCACTTTGAAATGACCCACTACCGAGGGATTTATTCAAGCATTTTACAATTTTAAGAATAGACAGGGGAAATTAAAAACAAAGTTTTTTATTTCTTACAAATTAAAACTGAAATTTTATATTACGCATGTACTTGATATAATAAGAAAGACGATCACGACTTTAAGGGTGGGAGCAATGTTCTGTATCTCCCGTTCTACTGGGCCGATTTGCGAAATTCAAATTCGTTTTTCATATCTCGAAAGCAAGACTTAAAATATATATTAGCTTTATATATAGTATTGTTCTAACATAGGTATTTTGACACAAAATCGGACTTTTTCTGAAATAACGTACGAATTTTTTTTCATATTCCGATTCTAAGAGCCAAATTATGCCTAAATATTAAATTTTCTTATTTTCGGTGTTAAATTTACGGAGAAATTTAAAACTTTACCTTGACGGATTTCGTTCAGTTTGCGCCACTTGGCAAAATTCTTAATTTACAGTAACCTACTTACTTTCCTTTTTTTCTTTTCATTGATGCACGAGCGGAAAAAAAGTCATCGTTCATTCTTTCAAATAATTTTAACAAAGTGGGTAACCTACATTTTCGTTATTATCGATTATAATAAATACGCCAAATTTTAAAACGAGTCCAAAATGTAAATTCACGTATATATTAAGAAATTTTGAAAAAAAAAGTCTAATATTTTGCAGGTATGCTTAGAAATAGATTCATTTTAAAATGACTGTAGAAAATTTTACAGTTTATGATTCAAAATCGTTTTCTAAAAATTTATAAAAATTATTAAAAATACGAATTTTTTAAACAAATCATAAAAAATGGGCGAATTTTATTTGGAATGAACCTAAGTTTTGAAATGGGAAAGGAAGAATCAGGTAAGTCTAAAAAAGAGATATTAATAAGTATATACTAAATTCAATTAACATGGAGGAGCTAAAATTTTGAGAGCAAATTTTTTAAAAAAACTACTCGTGCTTTTTTGACAAAACTTAGCATTTTGTCAGTCCTAGAATCGAAATATGTAAAAATAACTGGCATGTCATTTCAGAAAAAGTCCGATTTTGTGTCAAAATATCTATATTAGGACAATGCTATATATGAATCTAATACATATCCTAAGTCGCCCTTTTGAATCATGAAAATTTCGTAATTTGAATTTCGTCAATCGGCCCAGTAGGACGGGATATATAGAAGTGTCCTTTTTTTCCTTGCGCAGTGTACATGGAAATACAGAAACTACGAAGAACATGGAAAGCAAAAAGTCATTTCAATCATGTTTACTTTCAACATATATTGTTAGATACGTACATGAATTGTCCAAATGAGGGACTACCAACTTCAATGAATGCAGTATAACAACCAGAGTGACTTGTGTTCAGGTTAGGTGAGCTCTCTTGCAGCAAACTACTTAGCTTCCGATTATGTATGCTACACTATGTTCTTTACACTCCTGGTTGCAATGGTCTGTATGCTCTGAGATAATTTCAATTACTTCATTTCGAAGCCTGCTTCGTCTCTGAATCATAGTTATGAATCAACTCGAATAAAAGCCACTGATTTCACAGAAGGAATCTAGGCACTTAAATCAAAAACCTTCCCAGGGAATGCTAGGAATTATGCTGAAAACTTTGGGGCTATGAAAATTTGTGAAAAATGATTATTTTCAAAATGGTGTAAAGAACAGTTAATTAGGCCTTCTCAGTTTCCTTCTTTATTAAAACAACAGATCCCCAGTGCTGTTAGGAGAACTGTCTTCTTACAGGACTTTGTAAGAAATACTGTTTTGCATTACGGCAAGCCAAAAGTTCTCTTGAGAAGTTGATGCAGTGGAAGAGGGGTGGAAGATCCTCGGACCTCCAACCCGAGTGTTCTTCCTCATGATTGGGAAGGAGTTTTAAAAGTTAGCTAGTTTTCCTGCAATACTTCTATTACCTACGGTACTATATAGGTGCTGATCTAAGTGCATTACAAATACCTCTTATGCGCTACCAGTACACATGAGGTAAATACATTATGAGTAATATATGTGATATTTTAAGTAAATGACACTGTGATAAGCTCAGGGCGTTCATTGTTAAAAAAACAAAATATATTTTATAACACTGATATTTTTCAAAAGATTTATAGCAATTCTGAAGATCTTAACAATTACATTCTATAGTTTCCCTGTTTTTGAAAGTGCAATAAAACTCGGCTTGAGAAAAACCCTTTCCACTGAATCGGCGCTGAAAAATATTATTCAATATGTAATTCAAACTTTTCATCTAAATTAAAATTTTAAAACTATCTATATTATTTTACATTTTTAGAAATAGGTGCATGTACTTTAATGAGGACGAGTAATTCTCGCGTATGTTAATGGAAACGAATATACTGTACGTAAATGTTATAAACAGTGAAGTGTCTATCCGGGAAATGGCTTCATGTCCAATACTCATTCAACAGAACCCCCGAGTAGTTACTCGTAATCATCACGAAAAAAAATTCAAGCTGTCATTCATTTTTGTAAAAAGCATGGATGTATGGAGATATAATATGATATAAAAGAATACATGATATTTCATTTAACTGGATTAAAAACTCATCCAGGTATTCGGAAATTTCTGTCAATTTTTCTTCAGCTCATATATGCATTTACTGAAATTACAAAGAAGTTTTATTATTACTATTGTCTGTTTATCTTATTCAGTTTCAACAAAGAATATGCAGTTAAAAAATAAAACGATCTAAAAAGTGTAAGGTAGCATAGAAAAGGAATTTGTTTCCATTTTAGAGTTAAGGTTTATTACATTTGTAGCTATAGTTACACCCCTCCCCACCTTCACCTCAAACTCCGGCATCATCCCAACTAGTACCCTACAGCAAGTCTTCTGAAACGTACGAAGAGGCTAATAAAATGATGAAGACAAGGTCTTAAGACTGAAAATAATATGTGTTATAAGAATATCGGGATCATCTAAATTATAAGTTTCGTAGGTTGTTAGTGATAATTATGTCAGAGGCATACATATTAGCGTTTACTGTTCAGCCGAGGCTTTCTGTTCAGATCACTTAGGCCAAACTAAATCCACAAGCCAAAATTTCTACTTTTATCGCGTATTGCTTCCGATAACCTTGATGTGTTTCAATGTCTTCTTTACCTGGTTGACTATGGTTGCAAATCTTTCCGAATATGGAATGCTTTCTGCTACAAAATCATCGTAAAAAATCACATACTAAGGGCTTGTGTAACATCATCAGAGGTATGTAGCTACATTTCAAGTGGGAAGAATACATCCGTTTGGCCAGTGGTTTCACATTTATACGTGCCCATTGCGAAACGAATTTCTGGTAGCGTTACTGCTCAGGAAGAATATTTTCTTCTTACAAGAATAACGGCGACTTTGCCAAGAGATGTTGCATCTAATACAGTGGCATGACAGAGCTATACCTGTTTGCCTAATACCTCGTGCCCTCCATACTTTGTCCTGTCCTTTCACAAGCATGGTTCTCTCGATTTGGTGGCAGAGAAAGAGAGGTGACAGATCCACGAATTCGTCCCACGTTATGTTTTGCATCAAAATTAAGATGGAGCTGTACAGTTAATAGAGTGAAAACTGTATCTGCTAAATCGTAGGTAAAACTCTGGTGACCCGATGAGTTCTTTCTGTCGTGTCCCACAAGTTTAGCCAATCTAGGTTTCAAGTCCCTATTCTTCATAGGATTAGAGCTCCATTATTGCTTATTATGTTTAGAGGAAAGCCGTCTCTAAAGAAAACATCTTCGATTAAACTTAAAATCCGTTGCTTTGCAGTAAGTAAAGCAAATAGCTCCATCCAAAAGCTGTTGTACAATCTTCAGCAGTGAAAACCCCCTTTTCCCTCCGGTACTTTCGAGTAGTGTGTCAAATAAATCAATAAGAGTTTTAAGATATTGGCCATATAACTGCATCTCAGAACAATCCGGAAGGTTTCTGATATTTGTACGTTTGTAGCATTTTCACTCGTAGTAGTTTTTGATAGAATTTACAATGTATTTTTTTTGTTTCTTTGCTTCGTTCTAACTGTAGTTAATGTTTGTTAGAATACTTTATTTTACAGTCAGCAGAAACGTTCCGACGTTATTATGAAGAATAGAAAATCACACCTGCGCATATAGGCATAGCATACTTGAAGAATTGAAACGTACTTGAACATATTATTAGACAAAAGTTGCTTATGCATACAGAAATTTAGCGTAACAACACCTCCTTTCTTTAATATATTAAAAAGTAATTATTATAACTTATTCATGAATTAAATAATGAAGATTAAGTCTGTTTAAATTATTCATTAAATTTCATTAAAGTTTTTAGATGCACACCCACCGTAATCTTTTTTAGATACAGGTACTTTCGGCTAAAATAGGTTAACAGCGTCTAAAACTAGGTACTATTGCATATAATAAGTAAACGATGCGGGGAGATCAAATTCTATTGAAACCTTGCTTAACAATGCAGTTGCATTTTTTTTAAAACTCTCATCTCATGAGGATTTAAGGAAAGTAGATTTCACGATTTACCGAGGGACCGATAAGCGGGTTTGAATCACAATAAGACAGAATTCTGACATTATTAAAATTTACCGATGCCAGAGGAAAATTCTGTTATAATCATAATGCAATTATAATTTATTTTCCATTTTTATTTTTAACCCAAAGGGGCAATTTTCACAGAAGGGCTATTCATTTCGTTTTGGCATTTTGCGTCGCCCACTATAAAACGGCGTTTTACTTTTCAAATTGTTGCCACCAAATATTGGAGCCCTGTATTATATTTAAAGAAATGAAATAATGAAGAATCTGCATGAATGTATGTATGTTTCTCACATTGTGAAAAAGCAAACGGTACCTAGAGATATAAAATTTTGAATAACGCAGTCCTCAACTCGAATGTGGGCATCTAGAAGTCCAAATTTAGAATGTTTTGTAAAACTTTAACAACGAACATTTTGTTAACAAACTCAACGATTCCAAAGCGAGCAGTGGAAGCACTGTACGAAAAAAAGCATTTTTATCTCCGGCCCGTGAGAGTGTGTATCGGAAATTCTAACGATAGGCGCTTTTGAGGTTTTAAGTGCGAATAACGTGATATTTAATAAATAAAGGTAACAGACAAAAAGTTAAAAAAGTCCCTTTGGGCGTAATAAAAAATCTGAAAGTTTTCAGACTTTTTTTATTTATTTATTTTTCAGCAAGCATGTATTTGTATGTAATAGTTCAAATGCTTTTCAGTAATGAATGCATTTACAAATAAATTAATAAAATATAAATAGCAAACGAATTTTAGGAAGTAGTCCTTCATTCACATTTACAACAACACATTCTAGATAACAAAGGATCACCTAAATGGACGGTATTCTACATGGCTATCGAAAGAAATGTAAAATTTGAAATGATAGCATCAGAAAGGCGGGAAAAATCTCGCAAGACGAAGAAAATCCCGACCGAAGCTCTATTTGTTCTTTTTAGAGATAATGATGACCCTGGAGAAGTGTTTGGCTATCTTAAGTCTTCACACAATGGGCTAGGACGCCATTATCATTAATCAGGAGAACTACACCCCTCAATAGAGATAAAAATAATTCTGTGATCTTTTTAAATCTTAGTAATTATTACCGGCGATAACAGGAGGGTAAAAAAGCATCGTTAAGTGCATGTTTTACACGTTCATTTTCTTTCAATATTTAGTTTCTTCTCATGTCATTAAGTACATATTTAAAAATGGGTTGGGTACGTTTAAGTTACTGTCTTTTGGTAAAATAGGACAAAAAGTCATTTAACACTGCTTCCAAGAACATGCAAAATTGTATGTTATATGATATATAATACTAACTTACCCATACTTTCATTTTTATTTTTCTCTATACGTATCACTAAAAATGAAAATTTTTATGATTTAAATGGCAGGCAGAGTAACGCGTTTAATTTAGAGAAAAGAGGCATTTTGCAGTTTAACTACAGGTAGGAAATTATTAAGACTAATATGATGAATAATAAAAGAACTCGCAGCTATGTAACTATTAATGCTAATATTTGTTTTTTATAAACTAAAACGATGATCAAAATATAAATTAAATTACATGATATAAATAAAAGGATAAAATCCATGATTTAAGGTGCACGTAATGCATTGCCATTCATGTATTTAGAGCAAAATTCGAAATCTGAATTCTAATCACAACAAGGGAATTTTAACGTTAGTTTTTGCTCTTTCTTACTTCCTGGTATGAAGTCAAAAGTGGGTTGAGTGAATGCCAGTGGCTCACCTACAGGAGAAAGCCATGGCGGAGGAAATGAAGATTATGATGGACTTGTTACAGCTGGGTTGTTAGTAGGTGGGTTATAATATATTTAAGGGTGCCCCTTGGATTATCGCCAAGTTATTGTTTCATTTATCGAAAATTGTTTCATTAATGTTAACCTGAGTAGTTTAATGTTATGAAAACCCTGTTATGACATAATTAGTTGCGTGATTGCGGTGAATGTGAATGATGGGGAAAATTGTAAGGGGTTGTGTGCTGGATTTTGGTTAAGAAGTACGCTGGTTATTTTATGGTTTACACGGTGAAATGGCTGAATGTGGTAAGATTAATTTGAATTTCTGTACGAATTGAAACGAAAGGCAAAAAAGAATTAATTGACTGGTGTGTAAATAAAGGTTTACATCGTAGCCATTATGAATGTCCTGTTTCTAGTAAGGAAATGCCTATGGTCGAACATCGGATTATACCGGCGCTACGCAGGATATTTTTGACTTTTATTTTTGTAAATTTATGTGACGACGCCAGTATACAGATTCTAGTTCAGATAATTTTACGAAGTTTTTGGATGCTGTTATGTATTATAGAAATTTTGTTTGACTGAAGACAGGGAAATGTCTAAATAACGTAACTGGATATTTTCTTTGTGTAGTGCTAAGATCATATACGCGCAATCCCTTCGCTCTCCAGGTAGTTATCGACGATGTCAGTTCTATGGGGACGTGCGTTATCGTCTATTAAAACAAAAGTAGGGCCAACTGCTGCAGTGTACTATCTCACAATGGGTTCTAGGATTTCATCTCGATACCAGACAGCCGTCGAAGAACCCATTTAAAGATGTGCAGGTCGGTGTGGTATCCTAATAAAATCCCTGCCCGCACCATAATGCTTCCGCATCGGAATGCATGATGTTCAGTGATGTTTTGAGACTGATTGTGTGTTCGTTGTTCACGCCATATCCTTATATGCTTGTCATCTGGCTCCAGAGCAAATCTTCACTCATCAGTAAACATGACATTGTCCCAGTCAAACACATTCCAATTGACATGTTCCCGGCACCACTGTAATCATGCCCCTCTTGATTGGACGGATAGAGGAACACTTGAGGTACCCGGGCGTACAGTCCACTCATATGTAATCTTCGGCGTACAGTAGCTGCAGATATCGCCTCACCAATAGCCGCTATAACCACAGATGTCACACGTGTGGAGGTCGCTCAGCGATTCCGCTTGGCTACAGTAGCCATATATCGATCTTCCGCGGGGGTTGTAACCCTTGGGCGCCCGGCTACGGGCCTTCGGATAACTGTCTGTGTGGTTTGGAATTGTTTCCATAAACGTGAAATTTCAGAATGATGAACGCCGAAGAAAAGAGCAACATCTGTGATCGACTGTCCTGCTTCAATGCGCCCCACAGCACGCCAGCGCTCAGAATCTTCCATTCGTCTTCTGGAAGTCATAGAAACACGTATGTCTTGAAAACATTTTGTACGAAAATTGCCTTAACTTTGTCCATTTGCACGTCAATTTATTTTCACTTAAAAAAATCAAGAAGTTAAAACCAAGTTAAAACTTTTGTGGTAACCAGAAATGGGGTTTCATCGCCAAAACTGAACAAAATATTTCGCCAATCGAAAGGTTCTACACTAGTTCTACACTAGAGCCCCTTTATTTATTAAATATCATGTTCTTCGCACTTACCCATAAAATTCAGTTCAACAGCAATATCTCAAAATAATTTTAAAATGAGCATATCTTTAGAATTTCCAATACACAGTTCCGTGCGCTTTAGATAAAAGGTTTTTTTCCCGTAGAGTGCTGCCATTTCTCGCTTTTAAATGGTTTGAGTTTGTTCATCAAAAATTCGTTAAAGTTTTACAAAATATGAAATAGATAATAAAACAAATTCCAAATTTGAGCTTCCAGATGCGCATATTCGGGTGGAAACGTACGCTATTCAAAATTGGATGGCTCTAAGTTCATTTGTCACATTTGGAGAAATATACATACATTTATGCAGATTCTTCATTATTTAATTTCTTTAAATATAATACAGGGCTGCAATATTTTGTGGCAACAGTTTGAAAAGTGATTCAGACTTGTAATGTTTCCGACGCAAAATCGAAAACGAAAACAATAGTCCTTCAGGGACAAAGCCCCTTTGGACTAATAATAGCAAAGCAATTCTGTATCAGATGCATAATATATGGCCTGAGAAAAGTCTTTCCTGAATTACAATGCTGAAATATTCAGGAAATTCATTGGTTGGATATAGTGCAATTAGACTTTAATTTAAATGAGTTAGATGTATTATTGAAAAAGTAAAATAAAGATTTAAAGTAGTAAAGAATGTGTTTACTTCTTTTACACTATTACATTTTTTTAATAATTTGTAGACTGATTACATCTGAAAGCTAATTATATTTTAGTGACTAGCAGTATTATGAAAAATTCTTATGCTTAAAATCGCATGGATAGTAAATTAAATACCATAGGTTTCACTATAGATTGTTAACATTTGTCAAGGTATTGTCCCTTCGTGAAACATAATGTTGATATTACAGATGATAGCTCAAAGTAACATGATACAAAATAGCGTAACTGTCACTAAAAAGCTGTCATAGTGAGGTGGTTACTGAGATACTTAAAATGTAGAATAATTTTTTACAAAACGATTGCATCTCGCTGGAGAATCCATAAAATGATATATATATATATATATAATTCACAAAATAATTCATAACTAATCGTCACTTTTAGATAGATTATTGATATCATTACTTATAATTAGGATATTCGGAGAGCTTCATTAATTTTAGATGATGTTCAGAGTCTTAGACAAATTGAAATTAATTGATCTTCAGAAACTTAAAAAAAATTAATAAACTAAAATTTTCCAAGCTTATGAAGTGAATGTGTGAATTTAAATATTTTTGCCATAATTTTCTAATTTTTACAGTCTTTTTCTACTTTTCATGTTAGTTAATATTAATATTTTTATTAAATAAATAAGTAATATTGCTAATTTAATGAATATAACTCTTCTACCTACTGATATGTGAAAATAATCAAGAAATTATAACGAAAATTTCATTAGAATTCGTGCCAAAAATACTTTAAAAATTACCCTTGCTAAAATCCAAACACAACTTCAACCTTCAGTCACAGAATTTTTACGGGAAATAAAAATTTCTCCCAGGAAAATGTTTTCGTCAGCCAGCCGCAAATTTCTTCAAAACATATAGTGTTTCGTCTTATTTGTTTGTTTTCAGCAACATTCTTGTGCCTGAAGATAAGGAGAAGTCAGTGAATTTCATTCATGTAAAATCATTGTAAAAGATTTTCATATAAGAAAAGTTTGCTACGCTTCTGAAATACTAAAAACATTTTTTTTGCTAAGCTACGTATATAAAATTCTCATCTGACTTATGTATGTACTTGCAAATAGTACCGATGCTATATATCACTTTAGAGGTGAAAGCAAAGCGAAGAGTTATTACCAAGGTGCAAGCTAGCAGAAGAATTAGTTCGCCAGAGTATTTATACCAGAACAGGTGCGACTCTAGAAACATGCTACGATTGGTCAGTATTAGTTTTGGTTTACACTTTTCAAGCAGTAACTTAGAAAAATCTCGAATTTGGGAGAAAAGGTGAATTTAGGGGAAGATCACCAAATTTAGAAAGTTAATTTTAAGATTGCTAATTAGTTTTTTAAAGCATCTATCGTATTTTCTTACATCTTACACATATATAGTACATGAATATGCAATTTATGAAAACGATTTCCACTTAAATTAAATCTTGATTTTAAACAGCATAATAAACAGCATTAATAATTTGTGCGATTTATACAGTAATCTAATGCTTATTATTTATAAACAACTTATTTTTATCAGTAACTTCGGATAAATTATGTTGTTGTTATCTTGTCCATTGAATTTGACGGAAAAGTGGTTGCCAGAGCCTTAAGGATATTAGACTACTACTTCCGCCTAAATTTTGAGGGAGATCGCCCTGGGCGATGTTCCGAGGATCTCCCACCCCTCTCCTATTCTACTAAATCGGATAAATTTTCTTGAATTTTTTAGAGATTTTTTTGTAATTTCTCTGCAAATAAAGAATTTAGTAAAACACGTTTTTTACCCCAAATTTTTTAGATATATTCTTTGTAAAATTTTTGCAAATAAAGTGTTAGTACAAATTCTAGACCCTGTAAATTTCCTCAAAATTAGCGTTCCCAAAACTTTTCAGGATAAACCTTTTGCGGAGTCCCTTTATGTCTTACAAGTTAATGGTGCTTACGTACACTGCTGACCACGGTAAATGCAACACCCTGAAGGAAAGCATGCACATAACATGAAATTTACAACATGCATTAGCGGAGGTGAGATATGCAAATAATTAGAATTTCAGCGCAGACGCTATTTAAGGCTTGGAGTTTTCGACGATTTCAAGTTCAGTTGTGTTTTTCTTGTGTTTTTTTTTCAAAAAAAAAACGATCAATTAAGCCTCGTAGTAAACAGCGATCATCGTTTGATCAAGTATCCGAGTTCGACAGAGGAAGGATAGTGGCCTTCCGAGAGTGTGGATCATCATTCAGGGAAATCGGTAGTCGTGTTGGACGAAACCAAACAACTGTAATGCGGATATGTGACCATTGGAAGCAGGAGGGTACGACGGACCGACGTGTTCGATCGCATCCACCTCAGTGCACCACTTCACGTGATGACAGGAACATTGTGCGCATGGCAGTGACGGATCGCTCAGTCACATCACGAACCATAGTACAGTACATTCAGTCTTTAAAGCATCATCCATTCGACGCCGTTTACAGCAGAGTGGTCTGTCCGCAAGGCGTCCATTGCTTCGTTTACCCTTGACGCAGAACCACAGACGTCTCCGTCGCCAATGGTGAGATGAAAGAAGAATGTGGAATGAGAATGGAATGAAATTGTCTTTGCTGGCGAGTCTGCAACACCACGATAGTCGGATTCGAGTCTGGAGACACCGTGGAGAGAGGATGCTGAACAGCTGCGTTATGCACCGCCACACTGGTCCTGCTCCGGGTATTATGGTATGGGGCGATATTGAATATCATCTCGCACTCTCTAGTACGCATTGCCGGTACTTTAAACAGCCAGAGCTACATCTCCGAGGTGTTGGAGCCAGTTGTCCTTCCTTACTTTCAGGGCTTGCCCACAGCCATATGTCAACAGGATAATGCGCGACCACACGTGGCACGCATTGTCCAAGGGCTGTTCGTCAATTGCCAGATTGAATTGTTTCCCTAGCCGGTTCGCTCTCCGGATCTTTCGCCGATAGAAAACATGTGGTCCATGGTTGCTGAACGATTGACCCAGATTACATCCCAAGCTGTTCCACCAAATCAACTTTGGCAACGTGTGGAAGCTGCTTGGTCTGCTGTACCCCAAGAACATATCCAAGTCTCTTTGAATCAAAGTCTAGGCGTGTGGCAGCGGTCATCTCCAATAATGGCGGCTACTCTTACTACTGATTCTAGAAGGAACCACGCTTCATAGAAGTCTATAAATTTAATCATTTGATATTTGGCCAATATGTTATCTACTAAATATCTCTTGTCTTTCTTGGTGTTGCAATTTGGGTGGGCAATAGTGTATAATATTACAAGTGTGGGAAAATTTATATAAAGTAAGGAAATATTTAAGCAGCTGTGCAAAGCACATGAAAGGAAATTATGTTTAAAAATTTTTAAGTCTACCATATCTCTCAATTTATTCTCAGTGTGATCATGTCAAATGTTAGCCATATATGAGAGTCCAAATCAAATCTCAAGATTACTTATTATTGTAATTAACTAGTTACTATTATTTAGACTTTTTATGTCGCTTCTCCTTTCCGTTTTATCACCATATTGCAAATTCAGTTTGAGAGTATTTATGACAAAGGTTTTGAATTACAAGACAGATTGAGTTTTTGCCTCTCGAAGCCACGTTACTACGTTTCGCTAGTTCTGCTAAGACTGTAATTCTTCAACTTTGGGTTATTGCTGTCAACATTTAATTGTTACATCGGTGAGACGTTTTGAGCCAGCTTCCCTTTAAATCAAATGTATAGTGTTCGACTACTAAGCTTAGTTTTAATTTGACTGTTGCTTTAAGTTTCATTGCCATAAGTGGTGATTGTCTGTTAAGCATAATTCGTGCGTTAATGGGAAAGTTCTCATTTAATAAAAAGTTTAAACCTTTTCAAAACTCTGTTTTTCTTCTTAGACGACGCGACAATTCACTGCAAGTCTGTTATGAGTTTAATGTTAGTTTAGGTATTTCTCCCGCCTTTTTCGCATGCCTTCGTGGTGTAGGGTCAGCACACTCGACGCGTAACCAAGAGGTCCGTGGTTCGAATGTAATGTTAGGCTTTTAATTTTCAATTGCTGAGACAAGAATCCAATAAAATCAAGACTATCAGCTAAGATATAGCTTAAATAATGAAAAGAAATATGATAATTTTCAAAAATTATATAAATTCTTTTCATTATTTTAAGAAATTTTTTTTACTTATCAAGGTTTATTATCTAGAGAAAGAATAATTAAATAATTATGCAAGGTGTTAAGTAGCTTTACAGGTAAAATATATGAGACAATCGCTAATTCAGAAGATCTGATTTTGTGTAAATCAAAATAAAAAACTAAGTATTAAATAGAAATTAATGTCTGATTTTCAATATCTTTTTTCCTCCTCGTTTGCTTGTTTCTGAAGCTGAAGGCTGCTAAAAATTTCCTTCAGGTTTTTACAGCTGTCAATGTTTTCTCCTTGCACATTTATGACAACATTTTCTTGCTACAGTAAAAAAAATCTCTTAAATGGTTTTGGTAAATATTTAAGTAAACTTAAGCAAGTATGAAAAACAAACCTACTGATAAAAATATAATTTAATAATAATAGATTCATAACATACTAAAATCATACCTAAACCAAACAGTATGATGATAACAATTTGGATGAAAATCACGGGGTCTGTTGAGCGATTGTGAATAAAATCTTCTAGAAATTATAACTTTTTGTATATATATATAGATATATAGCTCTTTTGTATATACAGCTTTTTTGTTATATATAGTGTAAAAGCTTTAAATATTGTTGCTAATCGTTTGTACAATTTAAATAGACAAACATTAATATGTATCTGAATGGCAACGTTTTAATCACACGAAGAATGCAATTATATTTATTTTAAAAATAGTTTAGAATATGTTCTCTTTTCTTGCTTGTATGTCGCCATTTTAAGTGCTAAATAGAGTTTTTGCTGTGTTCCACCAATGGAGTTTGCTTCATTTGCGAGGGAAGTATCACAATAGCAAATCTTTTTAAGGCGATTACCACATTTTTAAATGATTTTGGTGTTCTGTGGTAAGTCTTAAAGATATCATGCTAAGCAGTTTTGTTTATTTATGTACTCAGAAATAATGCTCACTTTCAAAAGTTTCTACGATGCGTTGCCATGATAAGGTTTACTGTATTTGTAAGTATTATTTATTTCAGGCAGTTTTTATTTTCGAGAATTACACTGAAATTGTTAAGTTACGTATATAATGATTGCAATGTATTGCATAATAATATGTAATTTAGAACTTAGTTTGTTCCCAGTTCCTTTTTCTACTTTTATTTCTGTTAGTAATATATGAAATTTGTATTTAAAACTCTCAACATTTACATCTGTAACTTCTTTAATAGTGGCATATTTGGAAAAACTTTTGAAGATACTGCAGAGTTCCGAGGGTTCGAGAAAAAAAATTCTCAAAAAAAATTCTCGCATATAATTTAGGCATTTAACTATTTAAGTTGAAATTTTTTATAACTTGTTTGACTGCTTAGTACAAATGCCAGACGAAGAAATTTCCGCTTCTTGAAAACGGTATCCCTTTGAATCCTCCGTTATAGCGTTAACACCAAGAAATCAGAGAGCTTATTAAAAATCAATTTTTGATACATTTGTTGCCGTCTTAAGCCTCGAATGGTCACTTGCGTAGCCCACCCCTTAATCAGACATAGCTTCGAACAATTTTTATCTTCTCTTTCTCTTGAAGAAGGCACTTTGGTGTAAGAAAAGAGCTATTTTGTGATCTCCACTTTTGTGACCGAAGGTTGCATATTTACAACAGACAAATAATAAATTATGAGTAGGGTTATCCAAAAAGGTGGTCTGAGGGCAGATGTGGCCTTCCAAGTCCTATCGAGTGATCCACGAAGTTTCAATTACGCAATTGCATTTTATATTTAATATTTAAGGTAAAGAAATGGATAGCAAAAAAGACAAAGGCTTCCTGCAATCTCGAAATGACAGCATATTACAAAGAAGAATATCAAAAGTGGGTGAAAAATTAAACGAACGAATGACCCCCCCCACCAATAAAGTATTAATAACTAAAACTGTAACCAGAAATACTGCTTTTTTATTTTAGTGGAAATCGGATGTAAATCCACGATCAGTTTTTTTACCTGTAACTTAGGAAGATTTTGACAGTCAATATAAGTTGCTGAATATCTGTTGAGAAATTTAAAGGGTCGGTAATTTTAATAGATTTTGCACTCGATGGAAGTAGCAAATTCTGGATTAACAGGCCTTTTGGAACAAAATGAAATAAAAATAAATTCTCTGTATAATTCACCGGTATGCTGTAGATGGTTAATTAGTACAGTAGAACGAAAATTCAACTCTAGTTCAGCTAAAGTTTAGAGGATCTGTGATCAGAATATTAAGGCCAATTTCCTTAACGATCAAGTAAGGCGGCTAAGTGTAGAAAGTTATGTTAATTTTTTTTGAACTGACAGAAAAAAATCTCATCTATTTGTTCAATCAGATACGAGGTACTTAAAAGAATAGTTTTGGAGTACTGGCTTCCTTTTACTGCTGGCATTTTTTAAAACTGTTACAAGTTATTTAACTGAACTAAATTTCTTATGATAAAAGAGATTAGCTGGTTTCTGATTTTCAGGAGTCATGAGTAGAATATTATTTAAACGTTTTTAATATTGCAGTTGTTTGACATTGTATAAGGTATTTCCCGCACCTTCTTCGCATGCCTTCGTGGTGTAGTGGTCAGCACACTCAACGCGTAACCGAGAGTTCCGTGGTTCGTTTTCCGGCAAAGGCGTTGCTCATTTTTCATGTCTCCTGCTTCAAAAATACCTAATGCCTCTACACTGGCGCCCGAATTAAAATGGTGGTGGATGATGATTCTCCACCACCAGGATTTCGCAAAGTCCCCTGATCCCGAGTCGCCCTTTAAAAGGGGAGGTATTTCTCCCACCTTCTTGGCATGCCTTCGTGGTGTAGTGGTCAGCAAGCTCGACGCGTAACCAAGAGGTCCGTGGTTCGATTCCCGGCGAGGACGTTGCTCATTTTTCACACCTCCTGCTTTCAAAAAAATATACCTAATCTCTCTACAACTGTAACTGGAAGAAGAAACACACATCTCCAGGTTTTATAACAGGTTTACGGCATATCATGGATTAGTACAATTCAATATTTACAAGCTTTGGAAAAATGAATATTAATATTGTACCGTTAATAATCAACACAGATCTGGAGCTGAAGAAAAATGATACAGTTGACATTTGGAATTCTATAACTTTCAGGATGATCCATTGAACAATAAAGGTAAAAGCGAGACTTCTTTCCAATGAAATTTACCATTAACTGTGTGTTTTCGGGAGAAAATGATATCAAGATTTGGAAATATTTAGGTATGTTAAAATGCATTTATCAATATTAAGTTACCGCGACAGAAGCTCCCCGACATACTTTTCTCTGCTGCATACAACAACAGAAATTCAGTGGACATCCAGGTCTTTGTTACTTGTAGAATGTACAATTACATATTTCCCTGTAACAATTAATAAATGTAATAGTGGTCAATTTGGTCACAAGAATATCGATCTTATAAGTAAATGAAGTTTCAGCTCTTAGGTTTATTACGTATTACACTGCAAGTAATTATCGTAGCATACCTTACATCAGTGGTTTCCAAACTTTCGGATTCTCGGAGCACTTTTAACAATCTGTTTCTAAAGCGGAGTATTTAGAGGTTGTTACAGAGAAGGAAGGAGCATATTGTGAAGGAATGTGAAGTAAAGGTATACCTGAGCAACAGTACAATATCTGCGCAAGGAAATTATTTTTAAACTTACAGATTTACAATACTATTTCAGTTTATTCTCAGTTATCAACCAATGCTCATCGTTTTGTCAAATCTTTGTCATACAGAGATATTTTAAAGTTCAACAAAGCAAGCTACCGCCATTCCTGACTTCCACTTCCTCATACGTTAAACATCAGAAATGGCTAGTTGCGCAGTTTTTGCCTGTTGCGACCACCCTGGTCGGTCGATTAGCGATGCTGGACGACGTATTGTTGGGTGCAGTTTTGGCTCCCAGAGAAGGATGGAGGCCTGTAAGTACATAATATCTGTATGGCATGGAAGCACTCAAAATATGAAAGAGCCGAACGTCCTCTCGAGAGTTTGTGGTAGGATGGCAGACTTTCGAACCTGTCTCTGGAATGCTGTATCACTGCTGACGCGAAACCCCGCGGTTAGTGCAGTGGAATTATACATGCACAACCAATGGTGAAATTCTGATCTCTCACTCACTTCTATCTGCATCCGTTTCTCTAAAATTCTGAAATTTCGTAGAAGGATTTTGATATGAGTTATAGTTCTTTTATTCTAACTAATTTAACCATTCCTCATGGATCGTATGAAATATATATTTTAACGTCCAGTTAGCGTTTTGTGCACAGTAATAAATGTTTAAATAATAATGGTTGAAATTTGTAATTTTAAAAAGTTCTTCATAAATACATAAACATAGAAAAACGAAATCTTCAAGTTCAGTTTCCAGATCAAATCGGGCATAATCGTAGGATAATAATAAATATTGATATTTATTACATAAATGAGAGGCCTTTTTCCCTGACACCATTGATTTTTTATTATTGAATAAAATCGTATTGTAACTTCACGCAACTAAAAACTGTTGAAAGAAACAATTTTTAGTTAAAAATGGGGATTCTATAGCTCTTGAGGATATAGTTCTCATAAACAAGTATTTCATAGATCTAAAGCGAGCTATTCAGTTTTGTTGATGACATCTATTGCAGAAATTTGCGACCCAGGCAGCAACGAGTTAAAAAAATTGGTGAGAGGGAATAAAAGTTTTTAATAATAGAATTCTATGAAATGAAAAAATAGAATACCTAAAGAAATCAAGCATCCACCTAACAGTGCTTTGTAACAGCAGATTGGTTTCAGTCAGTCATAGTTTTAATTTTCCATTGATTGATGATGATACATGTAAATGTATCACCAATAATTTATCGATATAATAAGGCTGCATTTGCGGCCCGAAAGTTCAAGAAATTAATTCTATGGACAGACTGATAAACTGAGAAATAAAAATCGAAAGAAATATGAGTACAATTTGGAATATGAGAATTTCATACAGGTAGTTTTTGAATGCCTCCTGATTAGCCAACAGTTTTCCTGCAAAGAAAAATAAAAGGAAAAAAGCCCGATGATACGATAAAGAGATAGTTGAGCGAAAAAGAAATGAAAATTTATTTAAAGAAAATCTGAATTAATCGTGAACATACCTAGGCACGGTTTTGGCACTTTATATGGGAGAAGCATGGAAAGGTCTTTTCTCCCTCATCCTAAATGGAGTTCAGTTGTTAATTTTATTTAAAAAATGCATAAGCCGGTTATGTGACTCAATAAGAACAAACGAGGCAACCAGAGACTCGGCTTTGCCCCAGAAAACGCGACTTACACAACGGTAAAATTATAAGGATGACTAATAGGTTAAATTCAAAGCCCAGGGAAAAGCATTCCTGGACCCGAGTAACAAAATGTTACAAATGAAGCGGGAATTAAGAGAAATTTAAGCATTTATTTTCATATAATTCGTACTATAAGGAACGCTGTTACACCACGAGTCCTGTAGCAAACGACGTATTGTCTGCTAGAGAAGATGCAAAACTGAACGAGCCATATTCTTGTTCAGTAATGTTCAATAAATGTAATTTCTAGTTTTCTTTTGCCTTGATACTGATTCTACTTTTTGTTTCCTATTATTTAATTTTTATTTATTTTATTTTCCCAAAGCGGTCGCCGAGCGCTTGCGCTCCGCCGAACACGTTTTGGGAACCTCTGCCTTAGAGTATTATTCTTTATACTCTTATTTGTTCCACTAACAATAAGATAAGGAATATTTTGTCTACATATTTGTGAAATCTATGGATTATTAATTCACCTCCGTGTTGTACTCTAAAAATTTGGAACCAGAACTGATTAATATGATTAGTGGCTGGCAAAATTAGCGCTTATATTGTAGAGACTTTAGGTTATTTTGATGCTGAAGACGTGAAAAATAAGCAATGCTCTTGCGGAGACTCGAACCTGGACCTCGCGAAAACGCGCCGAGTGTGCTGACAATTACACCAGGAAGACATACTGAAAGAAGGAAGAAAATAACTTACATACTCCTCTTTTTAAAGGGCGACTGGGGATTAGGCCGATTAATCGCCAAATTCTGGTGGTGGAGAATCATCATCCACCACCTTTTTTATTTCGAGCACCACTGTAAAGCCATTAGATTATTTTGATGCTGGAGACCTAAAAAATGAGCAATTTCCTCGCCAGGACTCAAACCTGGACCTCTCGAATACGCGCCGAGTGTGATGACCATTACACTACGAAAGGAGAAAATACCTTATAATGTAACTTTTAAAAACTGAAAATATAAACAACGCAATCTCAACTCTAGATTTATTCAAAAACAAGTGCATTAAAAATTAATATGTTTGACATCATGATTAAAAGAATTGCTTTTCAAAAACTAAAAGCACTTTTAAGATTAACCAAGCAGTTTTTTTACACCTGATTTAAGACTGGAAAAGAAAGATTTTTTCCTTTTTTTAATACTTTCGAAATTATGACAATTCTAAGAAAGTAACATTCCTTTGATGAAACCGTGGACCAAATACTGCATAAAACTATAATTAAATTCGCATGGAAAACCGATACAACATTACATGTGTTGAATACGTGCTTGGAGTTTGCGTTCTTATAATGCTGTTCCAAAGGCGTTTTGCTGAGGTAATAAGTGATCCACAAAATATATATTTCAGCTACAGATGTTACCTATGCTATTCTAAAACAGAATTTTTGCCATTGATTGGAAGGAGTCAAACACAAAAAACGCGTACACCAGTCACGCCACGAAAAACTTTAAAACTTTCCTTTCAACTATTATACTTTTTTTTTACTCTACTTCGCTGCCCGCTCACGTCTTTTCGAATAACAGATGGAGACGCACGTGATTCCTGACCCCTAAATAAGTGACGTTTTCGTGATTGCTCCAAATTTTCACTTGAATTCACTTGAATTGTTTATTTCGTTTCTAACTTTTACTCCAATAAGTATCACATATTTTCAGCTGTCTAAAAGATATGATTTTCATTTAAATTTTAATCCTCATAAGAGTTTCCGTTTTCTTGTTTATAACAAGTTTACTTAGTACTCCTATTGTAGATTTTTTTATTTCGTTGTATGAAGTAATGAAAATACTAAAATTGCGAACAATTTTGCTACCATTTAAAAAAAAAGACTTCAAAATGGATATTTATTCCATTTTGAAGTTTTTTTTTTTTTTTTTTTTTTTTTTAAAAATTTTTTTTTTTTTTTTTTTTTGCGTGACATTTATACGTACGGAGAGAATAAAGAATGTTTTTCTGATTGTAAAATGGATTTAAAAGAGATTCAGAAAAGGCTTTTTTTTCGTCCGTCTATACATACCTACGTACGTACGTATGAGTGCGTATGTATCTATTTCGCATAACTCAAAACGTTTAGCTGTAGAATGGTAAAATTTTGTATATGCGATTGCTGTAACATCTAGTTATGCACCTTTTATTCTTATATTAATTGCTAACCGTACCATACTTGGTGGGCACTGTTTTTGACTCTTATATGTCGGCAAGTAACTGAAATTAATAAATCCTCATTGTCTTCTGGATGAGTCTGCACAAATTCCGTATTGTAAGCATCCATGCTCATGAATACGTTATTACAATAACAAAGAAAATAAAACATCGATAGAGTTTTCAGAACTCAGTCGAGTTAAAGAGATTTAAAAATTAAATTAATACCAGATTTTTAACTAACACTACACCTAAAATAATTAACAAGACCGAAGTTTTTATTAGTAAGCAGAATTTGATGAAGTTCAGCAGTCTGAACGGAAATTAAATTGAGAAGCATTAATAAAGCAAAGCAAAGCAAGAAAACTATGAATTAAAAAAAATAACTAACAGCTAACTCAAGAATTAGTACAACAGGTTAACAGTCCAAACGCGAATAAGTACCTTGCAATGCATATGAACAAGTTAACAGAAAATAATAATTTAAATTAAGTAAAGTTTAAATTAAGTAAGTAAAGTTTAAATTAAGTAAAAGCTCAGTGCCGTCAAACGCCACATGTCATAAAAAATTGACACTGAGGGTGCCAGTATGATGCATATAGTCGAGTCTTGGATGACTTCGTTTATTTGATCACGGCAAAGCACTTGAGGTTTGTCTGCCTAAGGGGAGGGATGCCTTCCTGGAGGACTTTCTAAACACTAACTCGTATACACGTTGTACAAAGGGAAAACCACGAAAGCGCCCCTGCAACCAGCCCGATTTTTAGGTTTTATCTTTTATCACATATAACCTTTTTCCTTTTCCGAAACTTTTAGCTAATTCTGTTTTCGCACTTAAAAATTTCACAGAAAGCAGCTTCTTTTAGAAGTTTCTCACGCGCCATTTGAGGTGGACGATCACCACACCCGATCATTGACACCCCTGTACACAAAATATAACAGAATAAGAATTTTGAACACATGTTAGAATACTTTGTTCTGCTGTTGGACAGTTTGAACCTTGCAGCATACGTTTTCCAAGAACTATAAAATTTGGCTTCTCCAAAGCAGTTCGAATTCTATTTGTTTTAGCAAGAACACGGTTTGGTCATATTTAGAATTCAGTTAGATCACGCATAAAACGTCGTGTTAATATTTCAGTAAGTTTGCGTTTTTCAATTTTTTCAGTTATTATTTCAAGTAGGTTTTCAATTTTTAGCTCTTTATAGCTCAGATTTAACCTTTTCATTTATAGAAATCTCTAGTACAATTTTTCGTTTTCTTAATATTAAAAATTCAGTTTAACATAATCTGGGACCACCCGAGTTTTTAGTTTGTTTAAATGACTATTAGTTCGTTCTTTATTTGTACTTGATTTTGAATTTCGGATTAAAATATTAGTTTTAGACCAATTAGTTTTTTTTTTATTTTAATGTATATAACGCAAAGTTTTTTAATTCTCATTTTGGTACTATGTAATGTTTTATTCTTTTTTACAAGTGTTTCGAAAATATGTAGGGAACTATGGCTTTTTAATTGTCATTTGGCACTTGGCACTATGTAATGTTTTATTCTTTTTTCATGTGTTTCGAAAATACGTAGGGAAAATTCTGGTACATTTGAGATTCGAGTTTTCGGTTTTATATGAATTCTAAAGTCTTTAATAAAATTTAATTAAAATTTTTTACTGTTTTTGAGCTTAGATAGACCAGGAGAACGAAACATATTATCGACTTTTATGAAGCTTTAATTCATTTTTCCCTGATGAGTTCTGAATTAGAATTTAAATGAAAGGAGATTAATTTTTATTTGTATAATTTTGCATATTTTCCCTTTCGCATTTTAAATTTTTGAGATTGTTCTGCTAGGAATTTTGATATTGTGTTAAACCTCTTATACACGGTTACAATTATTAAATTATAGACGAATTGCCTTGCTTTAATTCCAATTTACTAATTAATTTAGAGTTATTTATTTATTTCAAGTTTATTCTACTTCTATCTGCAGCTATAGCGCAAGACGGGTTTAAAGAAAAATTATTATAATTTTTTAATTCGAATTTTTAGCTTATTTATGTATTTCTTTATATATATGTATATATATATATATATATATATATACAATACAAAAAAATTGAGCTGTTCTATATGTCTACTGGGATGATTAATGAAATTCAAATTGCGTTTTTCATGTCTCGAAAGCGCGATTTAGGATATATATTAGATTTATACATAGCATTGTCCTAAGAAAGGTATTTTGATACAAAATCGGACTTTTTCTGAAATGGTATGACAGTTTTTTTCCATATTTGTAAAATTCGATGCGAAATTTACGAAGAAATTCAAAAATTTATCTTGGCGCACTTTTTTCAGTTTGAGCCAAGAATAATTCACTTGGTGAACTTCAAAATATATCGTAACCTATTTTCCTTTCCCTTTTTTACATTGTGCATGAGCGATAAAAAAGTCACAGCATTCCTACTTTCAAACAAATTTTTCAAAATGCCTAAACAACATTTGATGTTAGTATCGCTTTCAACAAATATGTCGAATTTCAAAACGCGTCAATGTATAAATTTACGTATATCTTCGGAAATTTTGAATAAAAATAACTGTAAGTTTTTGCAAGTATGCTTAGAAAAACAACTACTTTAAGATGATGGTAAACATTTTATAGATTATAATTCAAAATTTTTTTCGAAAACTTTATAAAAATTATTTAAAAAAAAGCTAAAATTTTGAGGGCTAATTTTTTTAAAACTACTCTTGCGATGTTTTCAAAATTTGTCAATTTGGCATAATTTGAGTCATAGAATGGAAAAAAAAATCGCATGTCATTTCAGAAAAGTCTGATTTTGCGTCAAAATACCTATGTTAGAATGATGCTATGTATCAATCTAATACATATCCTAAGTCGCGCTTTCGAGATATGAAAAAGTTGAATTTCGTCAATCGGCCCAGTAGAATGGGGTATATAAAAGTGTCTCAACTTTTTTTTTCAGTGTACAAGGATCTGGAGCGGATTAAATGAAGTATAGCGAGGTACCGCTGTACTGATTTTCCCACATGAAAAAATATGAAATAAGAACATTTTGTTTGCGCGAATGTGTCATAATTTAGCAACTTCTATTAACTAAATTCATACAGATACTTACTTTAAGCAATTTAGCTAATAGTTTTTCATAAATTTCCAAGCTTTAAGATGATTCTTATGTCAGCAAAGCGAATAAGGAAGCAAAATATTTCAAATTAATCATAATCAGTTACATACAAAATGAAAAAAAAGTCTCATAATCGGATAAAGGCGGTCATACCATGCAGGACTTTTAAAAGTAATTACAGATATCTGAGAAATAAACTGGCACGTACTAAAAAAATGCATGACCGGAAGATTTTGCAGAATTTCGAGCTTCATAGGGACGCTTCTTTCTAAGCGCCTCACGAAAACATTTCCTACTAACGTTCTCAAATTAATTTTAATCAGTTCGGATAAATAACCTTTTGGTTAATGAATGTTAGATAAAAGAGGTGTTATTAAATACAATTCATAGAGTGTAAATGGTGGACTCAGATATTCAAATAGTTAAACACTGTATCGACATCTTAGTGGTACAAAATACTTATTAAACATACTCTGATATTAAAAAGGAAAATGTAATTACTTCACCAATACACACTTTTCTTTGTTAAACAACTGAAATATTTATAAGATATAATTTTACGTACGTTGTCTTATATCATTACTAAAGATGTAGAACGTATGTGCTATACATGTTTGAAACATTTCACAGCATATGTGATAAGGTTTCATAGAAAAACACTGCTATATTTTATTTTTCATAAACTGACAGGTCGTACCATTGTTGTCATGATTATTTGAATGCGGTAGCAACTTACAATTCAAAGCACGTGATGACCTAATGTCTTCTCATTACACTGGCTTGAGAATTCGTGTAATGGAGAAGTTTGGAAACGAGTTCAGGATACTGAAGGAAAAGTCATTGTGGAGCGAAAGATGTTTCTTGACGTTTTTGCATGCATAACAATGATAAGCAAGTAGGGGAATACAAAGTTCAAAGCGAAATATTCTTCCCAAAATTGCGAATTGCCTTTACGCTTCCGCAAATTCTTTATATTCTTGCACACGTACAACTTTTTCCATTATTCGGATCTTCAGCGCAACATGCCTTTTAATGAAAAGCATAGAATTCAATTATATGTCTATCCAACGTGTAATTTACTTTAATAAAAAGTACGTTTTCAGACATTTCTTCGAAATGAATTTTAAAAAGAATAACATGCATTGTTTTGAGAGTTAAATATAATGAATTCAAGAAAATGCTGCATTAAGCTCTTTCAACATTTATAGATAAATAACAAAGGAAATAATGAGAAGAGGAGTTAAAGTAGAGAGCAGTAGAAACGTAGTGCGTGTCAAATGTGCCTCACTTTTTTTAAATGCCTATAAAGAGGAAATATCGCTGATTTTAGTCGAAGGTTGCTCATGGTAGATGGATAAGTCTTACCATGCTTTTACTAAGCAATTAAAAAGTCGTAAATACTGCTAAACGTCTTGACAAACTTTGCGCAGCCAAATGTTTGCAACGTTGTTACTCATGAAAGATATACTTTGAGTGGGAGCTGTATAATGATGTTCATTAGCTTATAAGATATCTCTCCCACCTTCTCAGCATGCCTTCGAGGTGTAGCGGTTAGCACGCTCGACGTGTATTTGAGAGGTCCGTGATTCGAGTCCCGGCGAAGGCATTGCCCATTTTTCATCCTTCCTGATTAAAAGAAAACTATTGTCTCTACAAGCTTTCTAATGCTACTGTGGACGCTTCCTGATCACTGAATGGCAAAAACTAGCTTTCATAAAATTCTATTTTTACTGATTCAAAGCACAGCTAATGTTGTTTCTTCATTCTTTCTTTCTTTAGAAAAAAGCGTATCACAGTGTCGCATAGAGGACAGCATATCCGTTCTAAACGGTTAAAATTATGTTCAAATGGGCAAGACGTAAAGGATTTGTTGTTTGGTCTATTAATCTGAGGAATCTTCACCATAGAAAAAAAGCATTCGAAACCTGAGTAGATGTTTTAGATAAAGAAGTATTTTGTACCTTTTTAACTTACACTTGAATTAAATGTAAATTTATAGCTTCTTAACTTACACCGAATTAAACGAAGCAAAAGGTGGAAAAAAAATTCCTGTTTCAAATTTTATAAATGGTGATTCTTCAGTACGTTCAAACTGAATTATTGAGTACTAATAACTCCAAATTTCAGCCCTTAGATTTCTATCTAAAAATATATTTTTCTTATTTTAAAATTATTTGGAATCTTATCTGCACTTTATTAATAGCATTAAAAGTATTTTTAGCTTGTAATAGAAGCACATATTATATTACTAGATCTTGAATTTGTAGACGTTAAGTTATTTGGTGCATTAAGCAGAGTCGTGCCTATATATTTTTTCACCTGAGGCAAAGCGGTAAATGTGCGCGTCTGTATACAGAGCAAGATTATTTATTTACCTATGTGTGTGTTGGGGGAAGAATGAATAAATAATACTAAATGATGTTTGAAAACATAACAATATATAAACAGGCGCAATATATATATGCATTAGTGCATCTATATACATATAATCATACGTATAGAACAAATTAACTATATTTATATATATTTTACGATCATTAAAAGTAACTATTTCAAGTGAAAATACAATAACTCTTACAGTAATATTTAATTATAACTTATATTATTGGTATATTCCACAAAGTGAAACATAAATAATGATTAACAATTTTCAAATGGAAAACAGTAAACATATGGTTTTTGAAAAATGCCAAATAATATTAATTAGTACAAATAAAACATCTGCTCAAAAATTTATGCCATAAACTTTTCAAGCATATTTATAATTTTAATTTTTCTTGCTTTTAAAGAAGCAAAATGATCAATAATGTTTTCAAAATCTATTTGATTACTTAACTCATGTTCTATAGAGAGAATGGCCATGTTTGAAATATTTTCTTGGCCTAGTAAAGATCTCATATAGTTCTTTATTATTTTAAGTTTGCTAAAGCTTCTTTCACCACTAGGTACAGTACCTGGCAACGTTAAAAAAATTCTTAACGCTGCTTCCAAATTTGGATAGGACTGAAGCAAATGATAATCGTGAATTATTTTTAAAAGTCTTAAGCTTGTAGCTGCTTTTGTGTCCGGAATTATTGAAATAGCATGGTTTTTAAAACTAGATATTTCTTATTGAATTTCTTCAGCGTTCCTATCATTCGGATATTTAAGTGCTAAGTTATAAGCTGCTGCCTTTAAATTACTTAAATCTAATGACATTAATTGTTCACCAGTTAGAAACTGAAAATTGACGGAAGAGATCATTTAACTTTTCGTATCGCCATTTCAATTGTGAGATTAAAACGTCGAACACTTCTTTAATTTCTACAAAAATATATTTTTCTGAAAAACTACAATTTATATCAATTGATTCCTGACAATTTGATTTATTAACTTTTCATTTTCGTTTCTCTTCAAATTCTGATGATATATTCATCTCTAAAGCTGAAGTTTTACATTTTTCAAAAATGTATGGAGAAATATTTTCTCTCATTTCCTGTAATGAAAGACATAGACCCTCTATAAGCGTGCGGCTTTATAGACAGTTATAGTTTATGACTGTAAGGCTTTTCGATTTTTTGCAGTATTAAATTATACGCAGATAACAAACATAAAAATTTAAAATTGATTTGTTTCAAAATACTGTTATTTTCAGCTCATCGTAAAGATTTGTAATTTGATGCCATATGTTTCAATAATCGATGAACTTCTGTTATTTGTAGATTTAATTCTTTAACAGCATTTGCTCTCGATGATTATCGTGTATCCGTATGACCTTTTAATGTTGTTTTCAAAACGGACATAAATGCATTCCTTGAACTCGTTGAAGATGCAAAAAAATTATAAATCCTGTGTACGGTGGCAAAAAATATTAACATGCTTGAATTTATTGAAGCGGCATTTTTCCATACTAAATTTCAACTATGAGCCGAACAAGGAATATGTGTAGCTTGACCATTTCTTTATCAAATAATGGCTTGCATGCCTTTGTATAATCCAGCCATATCGGTCCCGTTATCATAACCTTGTCCTCGAACATTTTGAATGTCGAGGACATCCTTTTCAAACTTATAAATAATTTCATTTGCTAAACCACTACCAGTTTTCTCTTTTGTTTCTATAAAATCTATAAAGCTTTCTTCAATAAATATGGATTCGTCTTTGATGTACACGTATCTAATAATCTGACTCAGTCGCTCATGATGTGAACCATCTTGTGTACAATCAAATATCAAAGAAAAATATTTCGCTTTTTTGATCTTAGAACGAATCCCAAATCAAATATGATTACCTAAGAGTAATATAAATTCATCTTGTACTTTATTAGACGGATAAGAAACGGATCCCTTTCTGTGATTAGCTATATAATAGGCAATAATACTATTTTTCTATCATAATGATTTATTAATTCAATTAAATTTAGGAACATTCCTGCACTTGAACTGCCAATAATTTCACGCATACTTCTAAGAGTTAAATTGTGTTTTGCACAAAACAAAATGATGTATAATATAGCGCGAAAGATATGTCGCCACTTCTCTTTTTCTGATTCTACTGCGTTATGCAAGGAATAGTCTATGAAACCATCTCCTTCAACTTTTTTTCAAAGCATTTCCCCTGAAGATAAGCATCACGATGAAACATAGAATTTTCGTGGTCGGAAATTCGGTTTAAGTTTTTCCAATCTTTGAAATATCTTTTTGGATTGGAAATAGTGGAATTAGTCTTACTTTAAGTAAGAAGAATGCCTGGAAAAACAGAACAACGACAGAGATACTTTTGAATAAATAAGCCAGTTGCGCTGTATTACCTCCCCATTAGAACATTTCTTGAACAATTATTCTCTGGAAAATCTTCTGCCATCCTCTGAAGTTCCCTGGAATCAGCATCTTGTCCTTGATCTGGTCCATGTTCTATTAAGAAAAATCTTATTTTGTCTGAAATTGGTGGAAATGATGGAGGATCATTGAAATTAATCAGTTAATGGTTAGTTTATCCTCCTCGTTTCCAGAAATTTCCATTACTTGTTTGCTTTTATTTGAATCAAGTTGCTATATTCTCCAACTTCAACTACATTTTCTTCTGAGCTATCTGTTATTACGTTTTGTGATGAATTACTTATTCATTTGAATTTCCGAATTTCGCCAGCCAGCCTCGTAACTGTAAAGTGAAGCTTTGTGAACGTTTCCTTTTTTTTGTATTCACCGCTGATGTTTTTGATGCCATCTGTGAAAAATTCGATTTTTGAACGATTTTGATTAAGAAATTATTTGAATTTTACTTTTTGTTGAAATTTAATGTTGAGTGAAATTTTCATAATGTTAAAATTAACAAAAAGATAAAACAAAAAGCATTAAGAAAATATTTAAAAAATATTATCGCACCATAAACTGCTTTTGACGTAGCATTTGATATTTTTGTTTGACTATGAATAAGATTCTCTTTGAAACGCACTTCTAAACGCTTTATTTAGCTAATTATAGCGTTCCATTTTCCTTCCTCGCACATTTTGGATCTTTTCCATTATAAGAGAAGATGCGCCAAACAATTTTCTCCGTAAAGTTATATTTGCCAACTTGATATTTTCAGTGAGAAAAATATGCTTTTATAATCAATTCATTTCAACCGCAGTAAAATTTGTCTTCAGGGTTAACGGTATCAGTAAAGGGGGAACAACGGATTGCCATACTTTAAAAAATTGTTCACAGTGATACTTTGAAAACAACAATATAGTTATAAGAGGTAAGAATTTAACTGTGCTTACTGGGAAAAGCTAGATCTATAGAAAATTGTGAAGTTCGGGTTGTTATGCAACGAAAAATATCACATACTTTAATACGAGCTATGGTTTCGTTATATAAAGTTTGCAATGTTGTTTTACCACGGTAATGTTATTTATGCATTTTAAAATCCTTATAATTCTTAATTTAAATTACTAATCCTCTGTACATTGCAATATTAATGAAACCTGAGTATGGTTCTTATACTAAAACCATTTCGCATTTCCAAAATTATACGAACATATTCATTGGTTGAAATTCTCTTATGAGCAATGAATTTTATAGTTCATTTATTTTTTTTTACTTTACTTTTAACTCAGTAGACAAATAAGCTTCGTCGGTATGTCAAGTAAAATTGCGAGTTTCATTTTAAGCACTTAAAGAGGTATTTTTTATCCCGGAAATTCTTCTTAACAAGTACTAAGTAATAATTTCTACATTTCTGGTCTTTCTATTAATATTCGCGTTCAGAAGTGGCCGAAGGGTAACATAGACAACTTCTTCAAATAGCTTATTGTACAGATCGGATTGACTGCATTTAGTTTTTTGTACCTTGAATATCAAACAGTTCTATCAGAACATCCTCTACGAAAGCATCGCTTTTAAAGCATGTAGTGTGGCGAGCATCATTATAATAGATTAATCAATGAAATCAGTCTTTAAAATATTCACAGAATCTTTCATCAGTTAAACTATACACCCTCGACGAAAAGTTTATTTGAGCTTGAGCAGAAATTTATATGCCATCTAGTTTAAATATACCAATAGTTTGGCTGTCAGACACTTTTTTCCCTAACAATCCCATGATTCATTTTTATTTATCAAATGCCAGGCCATTGACCATCAGGTCATTAGGCAACGATCTCCAATACTTTTTTACAATACAATTTAAACTCTTAAGTGCAGAGCACACGTCCAGATGAGCAGCATCCATGATTTGTACAGAATCGCACAAAACACATAAAGGAGAGGAAGTCAGGTTGAAACGAAATAAATGAGCATCAAGGCAGTCATGACCAGTCAACAGTCTAAACTCAGCCACAGCAGTAGCACGAAGAGAGTCAGCTGCCAACAGCACCCTCCATGATTTATTTTCAGAAACACTATCAGCAGCATTACAAAAAGACTTTTTATAAATCCTATTAATTTCAAGTTTAGCAGAATGAAGAGATAAGTCTCTGGAAAATCGCTAAATCTGTTACTGCGACTGCCTACCACAATCTCATGATATCTTGACAATAAAAGCATAATTTTAAAATTAACAAGATTTAATTATACTTCATATTTTATCTTTACTTTTATTGCCCCTCATGAATTAACTCAAGAAACTTCCATATGTTAAATTTCGCGACTATGACAAGTGTTTATCATTAATTTTTATTCACAGCAACGAGTATTCCTTAAATTTTTTTAGCAAGAAGCATATCCTTTAAAAATATTTTTTATAGATCACGTTAGAGTCAACGGAACAAAATTGATTTTTTAAAAGATATTTGTTACGTCAAAATCAATTAATTACATTAGAATTAGCCAGAACAGTTTATCTTAAATCTTCCACAAAGTATTCAAAATTTTAAACCTCCTTTTTTAGTTCTCTAAAACTGAAAAATTTATTTTATTGTTTCAATACAAACAACGTAATTACTAAAAAAATTTATTTTACCTGATAATCTTTGCAT
The DNA here is from genome assembly GCA_000611955.2 of Stegodyphus mimosarum. NCBI lineage: Eukaryota > Metazoa > Arthropoda > Arachnida > Araneae > Eresidae > Stegodyphus > Stegodyphus mimosarum. Next base: position 39,607 of record KK120849.1, read on the forward strand.
ACCGGTTGACAAAGAATGAACCAATTTGTTTAATCCTTCAGCATCTGCTTCAGAAATAACTTTAAATGAAATAATCCATACAGTTTCCGCGCAACATGAGTGCGAATACAAGCCAAAAACTTATATTCATGCGCCTCGTTTATTGGAAAATTTTATAAAAAAAAGAATAATATGGTACATTTCATTTTCAATCACCCATGTTTATTCTTAAGCTGCTATTCCAGAAGGCGTTTATGAAATTGCAAAACTCAGCAGTTATGTCGCCGTGTATGTTCAGTTACTGGACTTTGGCAAGTTTGTTATGACTAAGCAAAGAGCTTAAGTCAAACTAATGACAGACAGCAAAGAACAATGTCGACAGTATAATATTTTCTTTGAAAGTTTAGTCTCTACAATTCGTTACACAAAGTGTCATTAGTTCCTTAAAGCTGCATTCAGTAACAAATTTTAATGTTAGAAAATATTATATACACTGCTGGGAAAGCTTAGGTCTTTTGAGAATAAATTAATGCTATTAGTTTTTCTTTTTTTAGCTGGATTATTTATAACACAAAATTCTTTTAATATTCACTGATGTATTCCGAAATTAAAAGTTAAAAATCAAAATTAAAAAAAATAAATTTTAAAAATAAAAAAATAATTTTTAAAAATAAATTTCTGAATTTTTGATCGAACAGCTAATTTCGCGCCCCTGCTATTTGTTCGCCTGAGGCAAAAGCCTCACCTACCTGACCCTCATACCGGCTCTGGCATTAGGTTCTTTCGATGCAGAAGACGTGAAAAATGAGCAAAGCCCTCACCGGAAATCGAATCTTGGACCTCTCGAATACGCGCCAATACCGTTGCATCACTAAGGCATGCTAAGAAGGCGGGAGAAATACTTTATAAATTTATATCTTTTGATTCAAATTTTGTTTAGTTTTATACGAATTTCTATTAAAAATGTATGTATTAGTTAAAGAATCAATACAAATAAAAATAACTGATGTTTGTCTCTATTCTGTTTATTATTCATACTATTACAATTTTTATTTACGTTTATTTATTTATTGTAATTAAAAATTTAACAGTAAAGGATAACAGGGATAATCGGAAATTATTAGCATCATTTTCAAGCATATCGATTTCAAATTATATCAAAAACACTTATAAAGTAACTTAGATAGAAAAATAAAATTGATAAATTGAAACTTATTATTTTCACTTTATGTCTTAGGTACATGATGCCACTCAAATTATTAAATAATAGGATTAATTTTGTGGGAATGTGCATATTTCGTACCCAAAACTGCTTAACCTAAGTAAAACAACATACGTAATATTATTAACAGATTCCGTATTTTATTCGAATCTTTGCTTTTTTATGTTTCATCTTTACTCAAGGCATGTCTGAGTAAAGCGGAAATTATTTGATTAAAATTTGCTTTAAAAATTAAGGTTCGCAACAGAATCTTAATCTTGGAAATTTAATGTTAAGTTATCAGAAAATTAAGCTACATACTGAAGTTTCTTTCATTCTTTTTGCTAAATTTAAGTCTTATAACTTGACTTTCTAAATTAAGTTAATACTTTACAACATTTCTTAACTGGAAATTGGAACCTTCAGGAAATGAAAATTAAGAGATATCATATATTTACAACAAATTGTTTCAAATTTGATTAGCTAGGTGATATGCGCATGATAATAATTAAAAGGCCAATAAATAAGATTAATTTGTGTAAATTAATGTATTTTTGCAATTATGTACAATGAACTTGTTTATAAAAATTGCAAAAGTTATTCGTCAAAAATTTCTTTAAGGTAAGATTTTCAACCAAGAGCTCTAAGCCTATGTCTAACGTAAGTTTTAAAATTCTTAAAGAGCTATTTTATTTGTACTATGTGCAAATATCAATTAAAGTAACTCCAAAACCAACTGGTTTAACAAAAACGTTTATTCGCGAGATGGAGAACGCAGGACGCATCGATGTCATTAAATACTGTACTATAATTTGCGCCCTCAGTAGCTTCTATTCAGCTTTCCGTTATCATTAGCTACTACTGATTACATAATACAATTAATACATTTGCAGACTGACAAAGCTAACTCACCACTAAGTCCCTAATGTAATCTAACTGTGTCAAACAGAATTCTGTTCTCATTGTGGTTTTAGCTGTTTTACTGAAAGGGTTGTAATTAAGTTTCGTATTTTATAATTCAATATTTTCAGAAATTCAACCGAATTAAAAGCTTGTTTTGAAAATCTACCAATATTTAGTGATCTTGCGCATTAAGAATTAACTTAAGGGATTTTCAAACTTCCTGGAATCCCATTATGGGGCTTAGAGTGACATAAATTTGCCTTTCGTTGAAACAGAAGGAACATTAGGAATAAATAATAACTTACTAAAGTTTTAACAATGTATTTTTAACAAATATCATAAACATATTAGGATTAGAAGATATGCTTATGAAACGAAAGGCGACCGTCCTGAATATGGATTCTTCCTTTATACCTAAGTACATGAAAGACAATAAATATGAAAGGCAGTATATCAGGTTTAATTGAACTTTTGCGTTGCTATCCATGATAATGTTTTATTCGTGTGACTTATCCAGGGTGTAAGAAAATTAATGGTCGCAATTGTAAAGGGTAATAGAACTTTTCTAAGCAAACAACTTTCACCATTAATGTTGTCAGGACTTAGTGTTCTGTGCATGTTCTTTGCAAACATGGTGAAGTACTTACAAGGGTTCTTCTTCTCAAGTCCTGAACTGGAACAGGGAGCGGAAAATACGCTATGTTCTGGTGTAGATACTGTATTGGCGAATAACTGCACTTGAAAGGGATTTGAAATCCTCTTTTATTAAATCACTATTATTTACACACTTCCCAACTCGGGAGAGATACAGAAAGTAAAAGACCACACTTGGGCCTAACTTGACAAACAAAATAAATTTAACTAAACCTAAATAGAAATTAATTTAAACTTTGCTCGCAGAGCAGATTCGCGGAGTTTGGCCTCTAACTAACTGGTGCGTAGCAAGAATTACTAATACTAGCGCAATTTATTGCAATGTGCAATCACGTAGTAAGCACTATGGCTTATAATTTTAGCTGCTAGCTGGTCAGACGAACGTCGAGCAGAATGACCGTGATCTGAGACTAAAGCTCTCTCACACTGAGAGGTTTCTACCTCTGGTTTAAATAGCACTTGGCTGTACTTCAAAATTAGCATAAGCTGAAAACGCGCGCTTCTTCTGACGGGAAGTTGAAACAGAGAAGAGATAGAAAGATTTAAATTAAAATAAAACTTGGTTAGTTTAACTAAAACCTTACAATGTGATGCTGGAAAGCAAATGGCCAGCTGACAGGGGGTACTTCTTCTGAAGTGAATGAAAGGTGACCTTTCGCAGAACCCGTCATTCAGCTGTTATCCGTCGCCAGATTAACAGTAATCTTCAAATGGGTCGAGGGCTACTTTACTAGGAGCGATTTCCAGACAGAGCGCTGTCCGAACGGAGAACATTCCAACACTTGTGAGGGCAAATTTTGGAGACGGGCTTATTCCGCGACAATGACACAGGTCGACCAAGGAGCGCGAAAACGATAAATGGAATGGAGAAAAATGAAATTGTAAATATTTATTATATGACTCAAGACTTTATGACTTATATTTAGCCCAAAGAGGCAATTTCCCAGAAAGGCTATTAATTTCGTTTTAGCATTTTGCGTTGGTTCACTATAAAAGTCCGAATCACTTTTCAAATTGTTGCCACCAAAAATTACAGCACTGTATAATATTTAAAGAAATTAAATAATGAAGAATCTGCATGAAAGTATGTACGTTTCTTGCATCGTGAAAAAGCAACGGTACCTAGAGACATCAAATTTCGAATAACGTAGTCCTCCACTCAAATATGGGCATCTGGAAGTCCAAATTCAGAATTTGGAATTTGTTTTATTATCCATTTCATATATTTTGTAAAATTTTAACGAATTTTTGGTTAACAAACTAAACGATTTCAATGCGAGCGATGGCAACACTGCACGAAAAAAAACATTTTTATTTCCACCGCGTGAGACTGTCTATTCGAAATTCTAAAGATATACTCTTTTAAAATTATTTTGTGATATTGCTGTTTAATTGAATTTTAGTGTTTAAATGAGAAGAACATGACATTTAATAAATAAAGGTAACACACAGAACGTTAAAAAAGTCCCTTTGGGCATAATATAAAATCTGAAATGTTTCAGATATTTTTAAATTAATGTTTTATTTATATTTCTTAGAATCTTAATTCATTTATCTGCATTATGCAGAAATACACTGGACTGTATCTACACTGATGAAATTCCCATCGATTGCTGTTATAGACTGTTTTAAATATCTTTTCTACTGCACATAATACTGCTGCACATTATTTACACTTTTTTAGAATCTTAATTTTATTTTTATTGCACGGAATTACATTGTACTGTACCTATACGCTGACGAATGACAACAACGCTCTTCACTAAATTTCCCACACAGAGGTAAAAGTGCCTCCTTTTCTTATCACTTTATGTTTCTCTCCGTGAGTGCATTTTATGTATTTTATTATGCATTAATACCCAAAATGAAACTATTTAAACTGATAAAATCTACTGTCGTAGCTGAAAGCCAGTACAAACAAGTAGTTCAGTAATGGACGACCAACCTGAATGAAGCACGGGCGTAATAGTTTGTGAGGGAAGGTATCAACCATACGACGGTTGGTGTGTTTGTTTTGAGAGAAATTCAATTTATAATCTCTAGCGAATCGGTGAATTAAATGAAACGCATTTCCCACATTATTTTCCCACAGTACATGAAAGTACATTTATTTATAACATTTGTACGTTGATTTCGAAGTCAAAGAACAAAACTCAGCGTATATTTCCAAATTTTCACTGGACTAATTTCGATGGCCATAATCGAACCATCATCCTCAACTACCAAAGCGCAAATGATCGAGATTGATCTTGAACTTGATTGAACTTGAAGCATATAATTCCCTTCCGTTCCTCGACATTTTGGTCACACTTAACATATCCAACTTTAGTACTACGGTTTACCGTGAACCTTCATCGGTTTGCCGTCCATCACACTTCAAATCATGTCATCCGACTAAACAAATGTTAGCTTCATTTTGTGCCTTTGTTTCCCGTGTACTTCAGGTTTGCTCCTCCAACTAGCTCTTGATCAAGAACTAAATTATTTAAAAGCAGTAGCTGTTGACAGTGGGCGTTCACCCAACATTATTAATCAATCAGTTAAAAAATTCCCACCTCAACACACTGAAAGGCACACTTTTGTTTTAGAAGATTAAGAATTCTGTTGTTCCTTTCTTTCCATCAATGAGCTATAAAACTGCACGTATTTTACAGAAATTTAACTTTCGGATCATCTATCTTCCTGTCAATAAAATTTCGAGTTCCATACTCAAGGACCTCATTCCGGATATGAATTCCTGGGGTATTTATAGGATTCCTTGCCAGTGTGATTTAATTTATATTGGTCAAACTAAGAGAGCCTTAAAATTTTGCGTTAAGAAACATGAGGCATACGTTAGGAAAAAGGAACACAGAAGTCCTCTTTTGTCCAGCATTGTTTTTCCGAAAATCACACTTTTAATTTTTCTGCAGCCAAAATTATTCAAAAAACATCTACCGTTGGTGAATTAGATTTTCTAGAGGCGTTTCACATTCAAAACAATCTTTCTATTCTAGTTACTACCCTAATTCCAATCCATCTCTACCTTCAGCCTTTAAGGAAATTATATTTTAGTTTTCTTGTTTCATCAAGAGATGGCGCCAGTAGCTTATTTCCTGTCCAGCCATTCTTATCGTATCTTATCACTATATCGTATCTCATTCATTTGCGCTTTGGTAGCTGAGGAAGATGATTCGGTAAAAACCATGGAAACTAGTCCTGTGAAAATTTGCAAATATAACGCTGATTTGTGTTCTTTGACTTCGAAATTCATATTCCTTAATTTGCACGTTGGTTTCTGCAACGGAGCATACTGCATCCACAATTTCCAGCATTTGCTCTATTTAGGGACGAGGCTACTTCCCACGTGCCACCATATTTAATATGCACGACAAACATGGATGGGTCACACTTAATCCGCATGCTGCACGTTCGAGATGCCGCCAGCAAATATTCTCCGTGAATGCGTCGGCAGGGATTATCCACGATCATTTCACTGGTTCTAATTATCACCAGATCTCCTAAATGGACAAAAAGACCTCATCTTCCGTCAGTCGGTGTTGCTTGATATGCTACAAAATGTCCTAGTACATGTTTGAACAATTATGTTGTTTT
>KK120849.1:45952-85005 GCA_000611955.2 Stegodyphus mimosarum
AGGACGGAGCGTGAACACAGTTCTTTAGGAATGCGCAAAACGTTTTGGACATTGCCTTTTTGAAGACATGGAACGCCCGCAGTGGGACTCTCTCGTCCCTCCCCCTCAGATCTCCTTATAATGAGACTTTCATTGAGTCACCAGAAGACCTTTTCGCCGAATTAACGTCGCATCTGCAGACGTTCGTGAAATGTCCGGAATCTTCTTACGTCTCCCTGATTCACTTTGTCGCCGATGTACTGAACTGGTAGTCGCTGATTTGAGCAGTATTTTTTATAACGTTTTCAATGATGAAGCTTCTTTGACCTTTAATTATTCGTCTTAATTGTGTTTCTCATTTTCACTAATCAGGCGCCCAGTCCCGATTCGCCATTTGCTTTCCGACCTCATATTGTATGTGAAAGTTGTTTGTTCTGGAAAGTTCTTTCACCTAATACAGTTCCATTAGTTTTGGTAAACCTTGTATTCACAGCAGAAAGAACATAAATGTAAGATATAATAAAATACGAGAGCTGTTTTAAGAATCACTGGCAACCTCAAAATTTATTATTCTAGATTTGGTGCTGTCCCCCTAAATTCATCTATTCTCCCCAATTCGAGATTCTTCCAAGTTATATAATAACTCGAATTAAGAATATATAAGAACTCGAATTTAACCAGTCATAGCTTTGCAATACTTGGTACACCTATCTAGTATAAATACGACTTCGCGAGGCAATTACGTCATTTCATTCCTTTCCCTAGCTTGCGCCACTGCTAAAATATCCCCGCTGCTGTACCCACTTGCCAAGAATGACGTCGCATCCCCGTTAACCTGTCTATACAGGAAATTATTGTAATAGTTTATGATCAAAAGGTATATAAGAATTATTCTTATATGCCTAGAAATAAATACAGTAATTAGCTGAACTTGGTTTGGTTTCAGCATCTTCTTCCCATCTTGCCATTTTGTTATAACGACTACGCATTAAATTATGGCGCATATAAATATCAAACGTTTATAACTCGTCGCCCCCGGGGTGCTGTCCATCAAAAATTGGGGGCGGAACTGAGACAAATCGCACTATCACCTGTTAGGTGCTCAAGGTTGTTGCCACGGCAGGCGCGATCTAGCGCTCCTAGCCACGAGGAATTTCGTGCGCTTGAGCTGACTACATCAGACAAGTGAGCATAAACAACAACAACACAACAACAAAAGTTTATAAAATATTCATTCACTAGCATTTTCTTTGCTTAATAGCCCACAGAGGCGTTTGGCCCATCAAAATTTGAATAACGTAGCTCTCCAGCCGAATAAATATGGGCATCCTGAATCCCTAATTTTGAACTTTGAATTTGTTTTATTGTTTATTTTAGATTTTGTAAAACTTTACCGAAATTTTGATTAAAACACCCAAAGATTTTAAAGCGAGCAGTGGCAACACTATATGGAATAAAACATTTTTATTTCCAGCGCGTGAGACTATCTATCGGAAATTCTAAACAAATGTTGTTTTCAAATATTTTTAGCCCAAATACTCTCGAAACGTGTATGTTTGTGTAAATGAAACAAACGCACCCTTGGGGGTAATAAAAAATCTGAAAATTCTCAGATCTTATATTTGTTTTAATTTTTTAAACTTTTAACACTTTTTTAAATTTAATAATTTTGTCACAGTTACAAACCAAAATTTCAGTATACTCTTGATAATAAATACCTTTTTTTAAAAATTATATGTATAAGTTCATATGGATGCGTGCATTTGCATGGCAGCAAATAATTTCATTAAGATATAAAGTATTTTCTCCCTACTTTGTGTATGCCTACGTGGTGTAACGGTAGCTTACTCGGCGAGTATTCAAGAAGTTCAGGGTACGAGTCACGGTGAAGGCAATGAATATTTTTCACGTCTTCTGCTTAAAAAAACCTAATGACTCTACAGTGGCGCCCGAAAAAAGGTGGCAGACGATAATTGTCACCTCCAGGATTTGGCGTTTGGGTCCCCTCATCCCCAGTCGCCTTTTAAAATGTGGGTATATCAGGTATTTTCTCCCTCCTTTCCGCATGCCTTCGTGGCGTAACAGTAGCACACTCGGCGCGTACTCCAGACGTCCAGGGTTGAAGTCTCGACGAGGGCACTGCATATATTTCACGTCTCCTGGCTTGAAAACTCCAAATTACTCTAGTAAGTTCAAGAAACTAAACTAAGAAATTTTTTGGTATCTCCATTCTGGCCTCAAATTCGTCCTGAAGGAAAATGCAGAGGGTATTTATACGCTTTTAGAACGACAAAAAAGAAATAAAAAAGAAATCAATAAAGAATTTATAAATGTAAATGTTTTCGTTTAAAAGTCTCTGGAAACTGTTTGTTATTTCAAATGAGAATATCGTGTGTTGCTTTTATTTTTCTTTTTTCAAAATGTCACATGTAAACAAGCTGGGATTCGAAGGATACGTTTTCGCACTTTCTGATTAAAAATTGTTCGTATTCCATAATTCAAAAGCTTTATGAAATGCATTTTATTAAAATTTATATATGCAAAATAAGCAATACAGATAGTCGGAAAATGTAAAACCATCAGTCATTATTTCTATATGAAAAAATAACCCCAAACGACTATCCGAAAACTTAACGTACTGTCTGTAATGTTTCTGAAGTTAAAAAACCGAAATTTAAGACTAGAAAAAAAAGCTAAATCTTTAATAGCTTTTAGCGAGGAGTGTGCCTCAATGCAGAACAATTTTCAGAGCCCTGTATGAAAATTATTTAGCGGAAGATAAATGCAAATCCGTTGTGACCGTTCATGAAGCATGGATGGTTCACATACATGACTGCAACAACAACAATAAATAAATAAATATAAAAATAAATAAATACATCAATAAAAGGTGTACCTACATATATAAAAAAGAATGCCTTTTTGTTGTGTGTTTGTTCGCAATTAACTCGTCACCAAACTTTCCACAATTTTTCTCTGGGTCCTGAAAAAGGTTGACGTCCACTTTTTTCGAAAAGAAAAAGAATAGCTAAAATCAGAGATATTAATTAAAAACTCCGAAAACGCTAATTTTTCGCCCTCATTTTTCGAGCGGCGACAGTCTCGCACGCTGTAGATAAAAATCTCATTTATCCCGAGAAGTGTTGCCACTGCTCGCTTTCAAATCCTATAGTTCCTTAATAAAAAATTTGTAAGTTTTACGATGGAATAAAAATAGCATTTCCAAACATTAAATACATTACTTCCGATTGCAAAAATTCGTGGGAAGCCATTTCGACTGTTCCCATCTTCGTACGACTTTTAATCAGCCGAGATGTTAATTAAAAACTCTGAAAACGCTAATTTTCGCACTCATTTTTCGAGTGTTAACAGTCTCGCTCGCGCGTTGGAGATAAAAATGCTATATTTCAAGAAGTATTGCTGCTGCTCGCTTTCAGATCGTAGAGTTTCTTACTCAAAAACCTGTAAGTTTTACAAAATCCATATATATAAAGAAGAATGTGTGTGTGTGTGTTTGTTTGTTTACGTTATTGATTTCTGATCAATTATGATCAATTTTTCGCCACATTTAATCGACTTAACTTAAATATAGGTGAAATATTGGAAGGAATTTAAGCTTTTACGACCATTTCATTAGAAAGGCGAAAATCATTAAAATCTGCGCGCCATTTAAGCTGTTATATGTGAGAGAATTAGCTTATTTTTTAATGGAAACTTTTTATATGGGTTCCATATCGCAACAGACTGAAAAATATGTGACTATGAATTATATTTCTTGCATCGTTATTAGAAAAGCGTTAAAGCGGTATCGTTCTCTCTGTTGTTAGATACATTACTTTCAATCTAATTTAACTGGCATTGGGTATTTCCGCTAGTTGAAAATAAAGAGGAAAAAAATCAGGGCTATGAAACGGAACTAAACTGAAAACCGGAAAAAACCGTAATTTTGGTCGGAACGAAAACCGGAACTGAACCGAAAAAAATATCGGCTTAATTTCGGTTCGATATATCTTCAGTCATTTTGTTACTGTAACCAGTTTATCAATATTTTCTAATTTAAAGTCAACCATATAATTATCATCATTACGTGTACATTGCTTCTGGATTTCCTGTTTTGATGTTCACTAGTAATTTTCTATTTCAGTTTCGCATGAAACTACTTGTAGAAAGCAGATTTAATTCAGTTGAATGAACTAGAAGTACAGAGGATTTTATATAGTTATATTTTTTGCATCTCAGCATGCGATCATCCACCGATGTTTGTTTAGAGTGTTTAGATATACAAACCAGCTGCTCAGAGGCGACGCCTGAAGAAAGAAAGGGACTGTGATGTACGCGTAATAATACGTGTCTCTGTCTAATTGGTCAGGAGACGTAAAAAGGTTAGTGATAGACGGTATTAATTCATGGAGGTAAGTACAATGGACAACTAGATGTAAACAGTACTTCCAAGTTCCGATTAGCACGCAACGTAGTCTCGGGTTCTTTGACTGTCAGCTCACTCTGAGCTACGATGTCAACGATGTAGTTGCTATCAACTCATGATTGAGAACGATTTGATTTTGTATGTTAATTGCTAATTAAGTTTAAACGAACATCCTGCCTAATTTTGCTTAAATTACTTTGCCTTAAAACTGCTGATTTATGCCATGTCGGGAATAAAATTACCGTAGTATGCCATGCATTAACAGAATGATTTCCCGCTTCCTGCAACTCTAAAGATTATTGCCTGAGTTCAAGTTCAAATGCCATTGATGTAACAATGCCAGTTTAATATTGCTAATCTGATTATGCTTATCCTTCTCGCCTCCGGGTGTTGATGCCAGAGGGCATCATTTCTTAATAACTACCGCTATTGGCCTATGGCAATCAGTTTGATTTACTAATCAAGACTCATAGAAGTCGATATTAGTCGTAGATTGAAGATCACAAGATCACAAGATGTAAACAGTCAATTAAAGAATAAATTAAAAATGACGTGTAACTCTCAACCGGCTCTTTATTCTTTTCTTTTGTGTCCCAAACTCATTTGCGCCTGTGGCGGCCACATTTTCGCCTACTGATGTTACTGATAAGGTAAGTACCTGTGTATTAATTTTTAAAATCTATTTGTTATGTATACTGATAGCACATTTCCTCAGTATTTATTTTAAAACTTGTCTATGATCTGCTCAATAACGTACTAATTGAGTAAAATAATAAAATGCACCAAAACCCCTTTTTTCAATGGGTACTTTTACTCGATTTTGAATTCACACGTTTTAAAATATCTCCAATTACACACCTCTTTTTTGCGAAGCACGGTTTAAAAAACCGTCAGATGGATATCGGATATATCGCCAAGAAACCAAGACTTATATGTCAATATATCCGACATTTCGAATATTATCTTCTGCTGCTAGGTTAGAATTTGGCATATTCTACAAGAACGGAATATGGGACGAACCGCCAGTGTAGAATATTTTCTGTATACAATATGCACTGAATACTTTTACACGGTTTTCTGATGTAAAAAAAAAATGTTTTGGTGTATGTTAGTGAGTGAGGGAATATTCCTGAACAGGGGTGGACCAGAAATGAAAAGAAGCATGAAATATTTTCCATAATTGTTTCAATTTTATCAATATATGTTGTTTTGGAAACATCAAATAATAAGAACATATTCTCCTTGCTACTTAATGTCAGATATTTTACTGACGCTGATTTAAACTGACAACAGCTGAAGGTGTTTTATTATTTGATGTTTTTGTAATAAGTACCCTAAATTGATAAATGAGAAAACACTACTTATCCTTCGTCTCATTTTTTTTTCTGGATTATTCTATATTTGTTCCTTCAAATATATGTTATCATTATCAGTTATATAAATTTCAGTGGAGTTGACCCACATTTTTCAATAAAGTGTTTAGAATAAACCTACTGTAATTCTCGGAAGAAAGGCCGCCATCAGTAAACGCTGCACACGAGGAAAATGTGACCCCCCCCAAAAAAATTGCACAGAAACAGCGTAAACCCCGTACAAACGCTGTAAATGTAAATCGCTGTAAAAAACGTCACAGTCGCGAAATTTTGACCTGATCAAGTGCTGGCCATGGTTTAACCACGTTGGAAGATATATTAATAATTAGAGGCAATTTTCATAGGTTAAATAAATAAATAAGCATATTTTTACATAATTATTGCAAGGCCAAGTGCACAATGTGAGCCGCAAGCGACGAAGGTACACATAATTGAACAAATAATGAACCTAGTTGTCAAATGTGAATTTGATAAGGTTAACAATGGCAATGCTCGTTGTTCTCAATTCATCGCTCATTTTGCAAATACTGATTAATTGTATCAATTCACGTAGTATACCAATTAAAAAAGAGAAGAAAGTCTTCTAAATTTTTATAGAATTACATTTTTTGTTTACGATAGAATTGTATATATAGTGCAAATAAAAATATACATAAAATTATTCATTCGGAAATGAACCGAAAACCGTTATTCTTGGCGGAAAGAAAACTGGAACTGAACCGATATATTTTTTTTAGTTGAACCGGAGCGAAAAAAATTATGGTTCGAAGTTCTGAAAAAAAATGCACAAACCTGGTGACGTGAGTGCAAAGAAAGTTTCAGTAAGGGGATAATATTTGTCGCACGGTTCTTTTATATTTCGAAATAAAAAAATAATAAAAGCAGAAAAAAGTGTTGATATCACTTTCACGTACAACCAAATGAACGTCCTTCTTCAGTAAATATATTGTTACGTGTTTCGTATTTATTTAGAATTGTAATTAAAATTCCTTTTTATTTTCCCGTGCAACGCAGACGATTTTTGAAGAGAAAGCTACGCCGGAAAAGTAAAAGTAAAAGAGCTTGTGCATTTAATATTTAATAAATAAACATCTCGTAATTACTGTTGCCATCCACAAATATCGAGAAAAATCGATGTTTTACCAGAATATTCTAGTAAATAATTAAAAAGCTTATAAAAGCCGAATTAAAACAGCTCACCTCACTCACCTGTAGTTGTAGCTGTTTTAAGCGAACTGTTTGTTTACTTAATGATGTGATTGATTGTAGCGAATTCGTTGTGAGATTGGATAACTTTATCTGTTTTGAATTGAATTCTGTTTAACGTTTGAGATATTGTGATACTGTACGAATATCTCTGAGGAAATATTTCAGTGTTTTGTTTTATTTCTTGTGAAAAGAATAGATTTTGTTAACTTTTCAACTACTGGTGCATTCAATCCATTACCAACCCGTGCCCACGCAACAATATCTTTAAAAGTCATTGGGATATGTATTTCAATGACTTTCAGAGGGTAAAATTTCATCGAGACAAAGGAATATTTCGAAAAGTACCACAGCATTTCTTGAAGAAAAAAGAAGACTGATAGAGATATTGTATATATACCTTCTCAGCCATTTCTCACAGAGTACACTGAAGTTTCACCTATGGGATATTATGCCTCCGGTCTCTTGAAAAAGATTTCTAAACTCAAACCAACCACAACTGATGGATTCTGGAGAGTAGAAGAAGAGTGAAAATCAGTACTTCTGGAAATTTTACGAAAGGCCGTTTTATCATGGAAATTACGATGCAGATTTATAATCGAAAAAAAAGGGTATTAGATCCGAGTATTTAAAAAAAAAACTCTTTATATTTTAAACATTTATTAAATGGTTCCGAAATCGTACCTTCTGTATTTAGGACATTACAATAGATTAAGAACTAATTTTCTTTTACCGCTAATCATCGTAGCCTAATAATAACATATTTTCACTGAAGTGAAGTAAGAAAGACTGTTGCCTTAAAAGAAATTGCATTTGCCCACGCAAATGTGAGATTCAACAAATTTGAATATCCTAAGAAATTTTTTTGTAATTTAATTATGGTATAAAAGGTTGACAGCGTAAAACAGTGAATATAGTAATATTAAAAATGCTGTTTTGACTTATGTCTGTAATGTGCTTATCGCATGTTGGAGGCTATCTTATAATGTTACGTTCCGCAACCAATTATTATTCGTGTAACCTATAGGTGGTTCTACTCCAATAGGTACATATAATGAGTCTTCAGAGTGCTTCTATTTGCCCTAGTAAAACTTCTTTAATTTAAATTTTAAAATATGTCTGCAATGTGTCAGTTAACTGACCAATTCACTAATTAATAAACATATTGTTACGGATTTTGTATTTAATTTGCTAAGGCGTAAAAGTAAAAATATAGCAGCACGCGCATTTAATATAATAGGTATCTCGTAATTGCTTTTGCTTTCCAGAAACCTCCAGAACAGAAAATACCAGAATGTTCTCGTGCTTGATTAAAAAACTTATGAAAGCCGGATTAAAACATCACAACTCAGTTGTTTTAAGTGAACTATAGTTGTTTACTTAGTTCTGTAATTGATTGTAGCGAATTCGCTGTGAGATAGAATTAGCTTTCTCTGCTTTGAAATGAGTTCTATTTAACGTTTTATTAGTTTTAAAATATATTTGCTGTGAGATATTGCGATACTGTACGAATATCGCTGAGGAAATTTCAGCATTTTGTTTTATTTCTTGGGATAAGCATACAGTTTATTAACCTTTTATCGACTTGTGCATTCAATCCATTACGAAACCTTACGCATGCAACAATATTTCAAATATTTCTAATAACTTTATTAGCCCAGAAGGGTTATTAGTCTCGAAACAGCATTTGGCGTCGAATCATTAAAAATATCTTTTTCAAATTGTTGAAAAAGAACAAATCATCAAATATTATCGCCCTGTATTAAAGAAATTTAATAATGAAGATTGTTAAAAAATGGTACCTAGAACCATCAGATTTCGAGTAATGTAGTCTTCCGCCCGAATATGAACACCTGGAAGCCCGAATTTTGAATTTCGAATATGTTTTATTATTTTTTCCATATTTTGTAAAATTTTAATGAAGTTTCGATTATAAAACTCAGTGATTTCAAAGCAATTTGTGGTTGATAATGTATCGCACAGGCGGTATAGTGGTTAGGCGATACCAAAGGGCCCGTGTTCGATCCCAGAGAAGGCATGAATGTAAATTATCTTTCACTTCATAACAGGTAACGGTGGCCGCCTGTTAGATGCCTCCATAATATAATGACCACCGTTTAGTAGGCCGCCACCGGCTTAGTAGGGGCGAAAGGTGTAAAAATGGTTAGTGTCCGAAAAAAAATATGCTTAAATATTGCATTTATTCTCATAAGAATTAACTTAATTTTTAAAAATGGTAAGCAGTATGGAAGTTTTGAGAGCAGTTTCGAAGAAAACAACATAAAAATTATATGACTGGAATATCGATCGTTTATAAAAGGAGTATTTTTCTGCTGAATAATACACAGTTTATCCTTGAAATACACGGCTTTAAAGAATTGTTTAAAGAGCGTGGGTCTGCTTTCCCAAATTGATTTTCTTTTCATTAAATACGCAGAAAACTACTTTCCAGAGTTACTGCAGTCTGGAGGGAAAAAGAACTATGATACAATTTAAGCAGTTTACAGACATTTAAAACAAAAGGTATATTTTAACGCGAAACTCTAGATAAATGCTGGTGAACTATATGTTTTTCTACGATGAAATATGCATAAATCTGACCAAAATGTTAAAATTTGCCAAGAAGTAAACTCGCAGACAAATGCAGATTTCATATTCTGCCGCTGGTAGAGACAAGAATATAGAAGATGTAATTCTCAACCGCCTCCTATTACACTGAAATTGAATGCTCTGGATATGTGCTTAAATAAAATGAGATAATACGCTATTTATAAGTATCTGTTAAGCTAATTCAGGGTAATATTTGACTCCTATTAGCTTGTACATGGAACACTAAGAAAAACACCTTCTATACCGTGGAGCAGCAGTTTCACAACTATGCACATTACCCTTAAGACAGAATCGGCTGTTTCATCACGAGACTGGAATAGTACAAGTTACAAGACAGAAACAGTGAAAGTGAGCAGGCATCATTGTAAATCTTTCCAAACTGTAAATTCTTTCTTTATGCAAGTTGTCGTCATTTGCACCAGCTTTCAGACTTATCTAATTTTAATTATTTTTTAGCTCAGTAAATTGATCATTATAGTAAAATTGCTACTCATTGGTTCTCTAATTTCCATTGTGGTCAGGATAATGCTGCAGACTTCAAATGATAAAGTAAGTCCCAGGCGAAGACCCTCTAGATATTCTGGAATTGCTTCCAAAAAGCGTAAAAAGATCATAAAGAAAATATTCAGTTGCTTAGTATGGGATGTAGAACATCTTAATAAAACATTTTGCCTTCAAATATACTGCAAATATGAATGCAACATTGCACGCTTTAAAATTTATAGCAATTGTGTTGTTGTGACTTATCTCACTTGTCTGACAGTACCATCAGAACAAGCCCGTAAAATAGTATATCGTGGCAAGGAGTGCAATATTGCTCCTGCTGTTGGCAAGAACTTTGAGCACCAAACAGGTACGGTGACAGAATTACTTTGCTCAGTTTCGCCCCCAGGTTTGATGGAGAGCGCCCTGGGGAGGACACGAGAGGGATAGGAGACCCGTTCGTTCCCATACCACCAACATCTTTCGAGGGCATTCAACTCGCTGCATATTTAGAGTGCCCCGTACCGCGTGGACACTATACATTTACAAACATCCATGCCTTCTCCGGAAATCGAACCCCGGTCCTTCAAAACGGCAGTCAGCGTCGCTAACAACATTCCCGGTTTCGCGGCGTAACAGTTTTGATGATTCTTTAGTGTACAGACCAGGTTAGCTCGGAACATTAGTATATATTACATTTACATTGCTTTTGTAATGCAATACTTTTGCCATTGCTTTTATTCAGTCCATTAATCTGTATACGAAGATTCTAGATTACTTTTGTTGAAAAATTCAACATGCAACGCAAATAGCGTACAGAATATGTGTTTATCTATTGTTTGTATCATCGATAAAGTTTATAATTATAAATAGGATATAAATGTTCTGTTTTCAACGAAACAAACAATTATAACTCAGGTTTGCAACTGCATATTATGGTGACGCTCTTAAGCGCCATATGATTCAAAATTCAAACCTAATTATCATGTGTTTTACAATGATAAAATAATTTAACAATTTAATTTTGCAATAATAAAGCAATTTAACCGGCAGCAGAATAAGTATTGGCACATTAGTCACTCAAGTTAAACAATTCAGCTGTAAATTAAAATACAGGAGTTTCTTCATGGTTTCGAAATTTCCAAAATAAAGTGATTGCAAAAATTTGCTGACTTTTTTTTTTTTCATTTTAAAATAAATATCAGGCATTGGTTTTCAGACAGCCTCTTTTTATAAGCCACCCTTAAAGCAAATTAACCTCACGTACTTTATTTTTATCGATAAATGCTTTTCTTCCTTAATTTAATACATCTATAGGTTCGAGGTCTTCTTCACGGAGATTTTTAATGACTTTATGTGTCTCGTATTCATTTTCCTACTGTAATAGAAATACAGAGAAATGCATCATGTTAATAAGCGTTCGTTTCTTTTATGACTATTTTGTTATTGTAAAGCTTTGTTCGTAGAAACTTCCCATCTCCTTTAAATCTAAAGTATCTGAGAAATGTTTGTACTTAATTAGATTTTTCTTATTTTGAAAAGGTCATAAAAATGAACGTATTTCCTAATGCACGGCGTACCATTAAAACATTGCGGAATTCTCACAGGTGCCGTGCACAGCGGTCCGAGTTCTGTCGTTTCTACGACAGAGCAATATTTTCTTTAGTATTAGTTTGTGCTATCAAATGGCTTTAGAATGCGTTATTTTGCGGAGAAAGCGCTGTTACTTCTTATTTGTTAGGCAGTTAAATTTTATGATCATTCACTTAGTTTGGTATTGAAGGGCTCAGTGTTCCCAGCATATGCTAATAACATGCAAAGTTAGGGAATATCGAATTCGTCGTAAATCGTATTCCGGTTCTAATAAGTGCAGCTCATTCAGCAGTCATAAAATGGCGCTAGATTCTTCATTTTCTGAAAAGGAGATAAATGCAATAAAATAATTACGTAGATTTGGTTAATGAGGTAAAGATCATAACGTAAATAATATCTTCACGATAAAAAACGAGAGAATTTTCATAATTTTCCTTAGTTTTGGCTTTGGTATTTAAATGAATGTCTTAAAATTTACAAAATATGAAAGCGAATACTCAGATTAAAAAACACAAAGACGAATACATAAAATAAAAAAATCTAATGTGTACACACACATGCCTTCCTTGTACAGGATATTAAATTATATGCATTTTTCCTGCACTTAATTTAAACTTATTTCCTCGAATTTCATTAGAGATATATTTCTCATTGAATTATATCAGTTCTCACTTCGCGACAAGACAAAAATGCATAAAAACTCAAAATATCTATATTTAAAATTGAAAAATATAGAAAAACACAAAACACCAAATACAGTTAAAACAATTAAAAATTTTTTTTTTACAATTAAAATTACAGTTTCAACGCAAAAACAAGATATTCGCCAGATTTTTCGGGGCACAAAACTGAAAGTTTATTTTTGGTAAAAAGTAACGTTTTAAATTGTTGATAATTCTACAACTGTAATATGCAGGATAACTAAAGGCATAAATGCCTTAACCAAAAGATAAGAACAACATAATTCGATCATTTTTAAAGGAAAAAAAATGCACAGTTTCCAAACATATAGGAATGAAGAAACTGAGCCGAATAACAGACTGGATATATATATACATTATTTATATACTTTTGGTGCGGCTGATTGCAACCAAAATAGGAGGTGCACATCTACATGTATGGCAGTCCTATATGTAAAATTTCAACGTTCTGAGGCTACTTGTTTTCGAGTTATGCGAGATACATACATAAATACGTACGTTCGTACAGACACTATGAAAAAATCTCTTTAGAATTCATTTTAAATCACTTTTATATTTTTTGGAGAGGAAAGAGTTCTTTATTCTGTCCTTACATACAGATATCACGCAAAAAACATCTTTAAATTGCATCCGATAGCGCTCAAAATGGATATTTTCGTTTAAATATGGTACCCGAAAATTTTTGAATTAAAATACTTCCTTTTTACTTCGTACAAGGAATCTCAGACAGTTCGCTATAGTTTAAGTTATTCCTAATGTTATTTTTGAAGAATTATACACTGTAAAAGAAATGCCACTCTATTAAGTGTCATCTCAGTATACGTCCCTGCACTAAAATTGTAGAAGCGAATTAAAATCAAACTACATGAGCAGTGCAAATGCCATAGATTTTTGCTGAAAAATACAGCATTAAATTACATATTTCTATCTTTATTTACTTAGTTATTTTTAGCTAGTTTGCAATGTTTGTAATTTTCCTGACTTTGCTGTGGCTTGCTGAATAGTTCGAAGATAATCTTGAAAGGAAGCAGAAATTCTTGATTTGTAATCCACCTTTTCGTTTTTAAGCTAGCTATGTGAGATAAATCCCAGATAGTTTTATACAAATAGTCTCACACAAACGCTACAAAACCTCAAATAATATTCTTTAGTGACCAGCTGTTAGAAATGCACGATGGAAAACACCATGACAGTCGATGAAAACAGTCTACACTGCCTCAACTTTTGACAGACGATTTTCTTCGTTCTTCAAGCTTTATTTATTTGCTTGATAAGTGTTTCTGTAATGGAAGCTTAAATTTATGCGTCATCAACGAAGAATTTCATCAAGTTTTAAGAAAATATCCCTTAGTGCACATTATTATATTATATATTTATTTTTTGAAAACAAATCAACATTTTCGAAGTCCGCAAACCCAAAAAATCTTTCAAAATTGCTTAACCGGATCCAAATGTTATATCTTTCAGTATTCTTGACAGGATACAAGTGATACATACTTCAATACGTTTGACAGAATTCATGTGATCCTTTTTCTAAAATTGCTTGACAAGATCCAAGTGATGCAAAAACTCTCAATAACATACAATAACATAATTGATACAATAACATCTCTAAATATTAAAAAAAAATTACTAAGCATTAAATCTCTGACTTAATAGATGTGTTACTCTTTACATGAATTGGGTTTGCTACCTTATCACATCTCTTTTTCGACACTTTCTCTACATTCTTTAAAACTCTTAAACCACCCAAAAGTTTCGATTTAGGCGAAACAGTTCTCCTAATGTTTCAGAAACATTAAGTTTATCTAACCAAGAAGCCTGAAAAACGTGAAACAACCTCGCAGGGATTTGAAGGCCGGATCTCCCGGTTGCTAGCCATATGTGCTTTCACCAGGAAGGCTCACAGTAAAGAAGAAAAAAATATTACTTTTCCTTATTTAAAATATCTTAAGAAAACACCATACATAATATCTTAACAACATATCTCACCTTACCTTATAGAGAAAATAGGTTATTTCGAAGCAGGATTACTTGAAAAATGAGTAATGCCTTCGCCGGGCTCGAACGTGGACCTCTCGAATACGCCCCGAGTGTGCTACCGTTACGCGATGAAGGCATGCAGTAAAAACTTATACACTCCCCCTTTTAAAGGGCGACTGGGGATTAAGGGATCTGGTTGTCAAATTCTGGTGATGATGAATCACCATTCACCGCCTTTTAATTCGGGAGCCAGTATAGAGATATTAGTATTTTTGAAGCAAAATTACGTGAAAAATGAGCAATGCCCTCTCCAAGACTCGAACCTAAACCTCTGGAATACGCTCCAAGTCTGATATCCTTACACTACGAAGGCATGCAGAAAGGAGGAAACCTTATAACCTTGCCGTTCAAATGCCTTAGAAAATACCCTGCTTTATTTTAAAAGTTTTTATAGCAGAAATTCCATTAAAAAAAGTGTTTAATACACATATTTTTTACTTAGCCATGTTTTTTATTTTAGGAAATAGTCAAAGCAAGCGTTTGTTAGTCATTAAAAGTAATTTTTTTTCCGAACGCTAAATAGAGAAGAAACCCGATTGCTACAAGGTGTAAAATGTTGCACCAACTTCTGAAAATACTTTGCAAGTTATTTCTTATACGAGAATACTTAAATGATAAATATTTTTAATGAATTATTCCCAATAAATTTTTATCACATTAGTGTTTCGAGAACCTGTTTAGGAGTGATAACACTGATCTCCTATTTATTTCATATCATATTAAAATGACGTTCTGTAAATCGCTGAAAAGAAAAAGAATTTATATGTAGCTTGTAGGGTTACTATTGATCTGGAAGCTAAAGCAAAGTACTGCACGCCCTACTAAACAAATTAATGAGTTATCTCCGCGTCTGAAATATTATGACAAAATCATGAGAAGGTTTAAATAACCTTCTCTCTTAATTTTGAATTTGAATGCATATTTTGCAAGCTACTGTAATTTGCTAATTATGAATTCTAAATCTCCTAGCATTTTCTGAGGAATGAGGAGTGACTGAAAAGCTACCCTAAGTGACTGCTTTCTTAAGATTCTCACTCCAGAATTGACGGAAGGACTCAGGGTATTCTCAAAGGGAATTTTTGATGAACACTGAAATCTCCGGGAATACATGTTTTCTGAAATTACTGCGAACTCTGCAACGAAAGGGCCGGAGTTTCTGATTTTCCATCAAAGGGACTAATTTCAGCCCACTACAGCTCCAGATTTTACCTAAGAAGATTAATATGATTACTCCGAATCAGACGGGGATTTTAACTCGTATTCTGATAATAGCTTCTGGCATTCTTACAGATAGCATTGTTCAGAAAGTATACGTCTAGCATTCTTACTATATAAGGTATTTTCTTCCTCCTTTCTGCTTTCCTACGTTTTGAACGGTAGCACGCTCAGCGCGTTTTCGAGAGATCCAGGGTCGACTCCCGGCGAGAGCATTGCTCAGTTTGCACGTTTCCTGTCACCGGAAATATCCTAATGACTCTACAGTAGCACCCGAACTAAAAGGTGGTGGATGGTGATTCTTCACCACCAGGATTTGGCGATTGGGTCCCCTAAGCCACAGTCGCCCTTTAAAAAGGGGAGTATATAAAATGTTTTCTCCCCTTTTCTGCATGCCTTCGTGGCGTAACGGTAACACCCTCGGAGCGTTATTGGGAGGTCCAGGTTTGAGTCTCGGCGAGGGCATTGCTCATTTTCCATGTTTCTTGACATCGAAAATAACCTAATGTCTCTACATCTTCTTCTCCTTCAGCTGCCTGGAGGAGATAGAGTCATAGTACTCTGCGATCGTATCCCTCCCCAACTCGTATGGAAGAGAAACGGAGCCCCCCACCTATCATATGCTCGCAAGATCATGTGGAAGGAAATAAAATAGTTCGACGAAAATAGCATGATTATCACCATAAAAGGAGATAAAACTAAACTCCAGTTAAATGACAGAGACACCAGAGAAATGTAGAAAGTCCTCCATAAAGGCATCCATCTTAGGCAGCTAGACCTCGAGTGCTTTCAAATAAATTAGACAGCAAGCGGAAAAGCTCTATGTGCCCTGATAAAGACTCATGTTTGTACTTCCGTTTCTTCTGTTAAGATTTTAAACTACGGCTTACCAGCGGAAGAAGACCCGGACTCCTTAGGAAACGAACTTAACGACAAGGGTGATCTTATCATTAAGTTGAAACAGTTTTCCAAAAAGACCACCTGTAAAAATTCAACCTTCCGGTTTTCTTAATTTTTGAATTTAAAAGCTGCGATAAAAGCAACTAGGTGTATTATGAAAAATCTCGTCTGTTTCTCACAGTCTAAGGCAAGAAGTGCAGATCAGGGAAGTATTTAAAAACCTGTTTCAGATGTTCTTCAGACCTGTGCAAACTGGATGCAACAATCATCCTAGATGTCTTTATTATTCTCAGAATTATTTAGCATACACATGCAAGCTCCCGAGAGACATCAAGCCCACCTGCATTAATTGCAAATCTGAGCATTTATTTGGTTACTTCGATCACATGTCGGTTCCATCCCAGCAATAGACGTGAAAACTCTAACTTCTCCCACACTAGGGTATTCAAGAAGAAGCTTCTCTATTTCGGATATCTCTGCTCCCAAAAATTCAGTTGTTATTGACCCCTGTCCTATGCAACTGCACAAGAAACTTGTCCAAATTTTCGGTTTTAAAATCATCAAAAACTAGGACTATGAAATACTCTATGCAAAAATTTACGGACTATAAAATTGTATTCTAAAGTTAGTTCACGGCTGCAAAACTGTTCCAATGCTCTGTGGACTTAAAAAAGTTTTGAACATGAATCGTACGTACGAAATTTCAATTTACAAGAGGGTGATTGGTTGAGAGAGGTCACTTGACTTTTCTCCTTAAATTCTACCCTGATTTGCATTTTCAGGACTTTATCCTAGCCATCAACAGATAACGTCATTAACAAGACGTTGATGCCACTAAAGTAAACTTCATTTTCAACAGTTGCTGCCGAGATCTTCATATTTTACGACCCTAACTCGCATTTTTCTGAATGATGACCTGCTCGAAGCTTCGTGATGAGAACACAGCCTTATCCGACCTTTTCAGGCACGACTACTTCTACATCGACAGTGTCACATTTCCGTTTTCCCTCCTTTAGATCCTGCTCAAAGGAGAACTTCACTTAAGGATTCTTCAAAAATCAGGCCCTACATCTGATTCCCTACGGAATTGGTGAGAGAGGTGGAAAATCTCCTTTTAAAAGCTAATGTACCAACAAACATCAAACAGAGCATATTTTGAACCAATTTGAATAGCTAAAGTAATCTCTATTTCTCTGAAGTGCGTCTATTATGTTAGGTAAGGCTGGGGGTGTATTTAACTCGGCTACATCATGATGTCGCCATTGACGAATTAAAACGGATATCTCAGAGAAATCAGAATGACTCTTTGCAGTCTGTCATGGCTCCAACCGGTGCCTTCTAAAGTTCAGATTCCTGAGGTGTCATTTGTTTTTGTTCTGAAATTGCCTGAGAAATCTCCACCAATCTGGCATCCGTCCGAGCCCCAAGGATGCCTCGACTTGTCTGTCGTCCCAACTGTCGGCTTACCTGTTGTCTTACCTGTCGGCCTGTGAACTGTGGGCCCGTTGCAACAGTCTCCTAAAAAGAAAACACCTAATGGAAGAAGCTGTATTCAGTGGGAAGTGTCCAGTTTCTGACGGTTGGTTTCTCCTCAGAGGACCAGATTATCAGGACTAACAGCTTTTTACCTGGAGGAGATACTTCATGAATACCTCATGAACATAGTTGGAAGATAAGTAGCTACCAAAATTTTATATACCATCTATTTCATTTATCTTAATACCTCTAAGAACTCTAAACTTCTTGTAACGCAATAGATCTCGTTATTCTTAAGGCATTAGATTGATGTTTAATATGTTCTAAAACAGTTGGTTCGATCTTCTGAAAATTAAAGTATGTAATTGCTACCAGTTTTTTTTTTGTTTGTTTGTTTTCAGTCACTCAACATTCTTGTTAGCCAGGGTTGTTGTACAGTGCCATATTTTTGGTTTCTTTTAATACACAACACAGTGTTATGTCGTCATTTACTTGAATATTGGATTGAATTTATTCTTTAAGGGTTTTGTAGTGTTTACCGGAATCAGTATACAACAAATAACAATCAAATAAATGAACTATAAGCTAGTTTAATTAATTTTACTAGCGCGTAAGTTTAAAGTACTGGCTAGCGAGAGAATGCAAAAGCCGGAATCATCATTTTCAGATAGAGCTAGATGAATTCTAATGTTCTGACGTGAACGCCAGAATCTCACTCTCTGTAAGTTTCAAAACCCTCTGCTTGTATATTCTGACAGCTAATTTCCATTCTGGTGAGAAATACATAAAGAACAATTTATAGTACATATCAAAATCATAATAACGGGTTAAATAACATAACAACCTAGCAAACTGAATACTGCTATTAAATATCAGTGATTTGCAATTCTAAGTCTCATATTTAAAAATACTTTTACACTCCAAGAATTTTCACTTTAAAGAAATGAAAAGCTAACTGTTCTTCAAAAGAGGGAGAAAGAAAGTTCCTACTGTTTTTTAGGCGTTCTCTTAACGCCTAGGGTAGAAATTAATTTTAAATTACCATCTTATCTCTTAAATTGGAAAGCAATTCCGTGAAAAATTCCGCCTCGAAAAGATATTTAAAAATTATTTTCAGATAATCAGTTTATAAATAGAAGCTTACATATTTATAACATTTTTGACAAATGTAATCTGTCCATGAAGTGCTGATTCAAATGCTAATCTTATTAAAAAATAAAACGTTGCATATAAATTACATCTTATAAACTCTTAAAAAACATGGTCACAAATATTTTTACCTCAGAAAATAGAGAATTGCTCGTTTATTGGATAAACGGCGTTTCTTTTCAATCTCTTCACTGGGAAATAATAATTTAAATTGCTAGTATTCTTTTTTCACTGAAGGTAGACTTAAAAAAACGATTAAGCTTAAAACTTTGATTTTTGTCTTTAATGAATGCAAATTAGTTTAACTGAATGTAAATAAGATGCAAACAAATATATATGTGAAAACTTTACTTGACGTTATCATATTAGGAAAAAAAACTACTTTTATTCTACATTCCCATTTTAAAAGTTTTCATTATTATAATTTGTATTATTCTTGAATTAACAAATCTTCGCTACTATGTAATAATAAAAAATTATTTAATTCAACTTCTTGATGCAAGATATTGACTCCAGTAATTCAATTCTACGTCAATAAATGGAAATCAGAATTCTGAATTTATTACAGTTCTAGAATATTATGATTAAGGACGGTTAAAAACATGTCTGGAGAAATACGTTCTTAACTTTTAAGTCTTTGACAAAGAAAGGATATGAGGATTCATAACATGAAATACGCACAATGATCATCTCAAAATCTAGTTTTAAAGATATTTCCATATCGCCATAACATACTATGTTTTTTGATTGAGACTTCATTCATATATTCGCCTAGGATTTCTCCTAGTCAGATGACAGATATAAGGAGGTCCATTATGTAAAATTTACTACGCTAGACATTGCGCCATTATATCAGTACAATTTTGATATTCTTGTCGTTCCAAAATTGATACGCATAAAGGTATTTTTTTTAAGATGGCAGGTTTTTGCTACATCTGATAAATGGAAAAACAATGGCTAAAAGAACGCAGTTCGGCTTCATAAAAACATGCAGTATGAAACCCGAATATATTTTCCAATTACGAAAGAGTTGTGCACTATTATTCATTTGAAAACATATCATTCCTCACAAAGACATTTTAGAGCATACTATACTTGTGACAAAACGTGGCTTATCGCAGTTTTCTAGTATCGAAACGCGCAAGTGTGTATGGATGATTAGTATTAAAGGGCTGTTTTTCTAAAAGAAAATCTGGCTCGTTTTCACATTACACACGGAAATAACTACGCAAATGTTTATGCAGTCATCCCGGCCGCCGAGAGGCCAAACTGTCAGTGTTCAGGGTACAAACATAGAAGGGAAGCTATCCTTCCCATGCTTGAACTCATCCGGGCTACGCATGAAGCAGTATATTTAAGGAATTACTGTCTATTTCCAAAGCGCTACCGACAGGTTTGCTGCCTGTTGCTTTTTGGAACTAGAAAGGTGTAGGTTTAGTCAGTATCGTGGAAAACCTGATATATGTATTTTTAATGTTATGAAAACTGTTGCAAAGTTTACATCTATAACGTCTCTTATTCTTTGGAAACGTAAACTAATTAGAACTAACAGAACTCCTACCAACACTTTCGGCTCAACTCAAAAGGTAACAAATAACGTTAAATGAAATAAACTATCCTAACGGCCTTTCCAAGGTTACTTAATTCGCAAGCAGGCTCTGACTCTTAAAAATTGGCGTAAACAAGCCTAATGGCTAGAAGCGCTCAACGCCACAGAAATAAAATCGGTAGTTAATAAAAGATAACAGCGTGGCCTTCAAGCAGGCAGCACAACCTTTCATTATGGCTCTAACTCATTATGGGAAGAAAGCATCGGTTGAAAACGAGAATAAGAGAAAAGTCGCTTTTTGCATGCATCTTTTAATTTAAATGCATCTTTTAATTTAAAATCCAGTTACTATATACATACATACATACACATTTACGTAAGCACAAAAGCCACAAAAAAATCTATTCAGAATCCATTTTTAAATCAGTTTTATAACTTTTTTGGGAAAAAAGAGTTCTTTATTCTATCCTTACGTTCATATATCGCGCAAAAACATCGTTAAATGGCATTCGATAGAGATCAAAATGGATATTTTCGTTGAAATATGACACCCGAAATTTTTCGCGATTACAATACTTCCTTTTTACTTCGTACAAGGAACTAATAAGATTAGGCTCTTCCAAACGCCGAGGTCACATACAGAAGAGGTAGAAAGGAATATACAAAGAAAATAGCTGCTTTTGAGTAGACTAATAAGAGTCAGCGGCGTCCCGCAAAAAGAAAACTTGTAGAATAGTAATCATAGTATTTATATCTGAGCGCGTAGCTACCAGAATAACTTACAACCACGTAAACTCTCACGGGTGGAAGGACAACGCCAACTGTCCAAGGCTTCTGGCATCTAATTGATGGCAATACAACGCTGGCCAGCTCCATCAAAATTTTAATCGATAACATATTAGGAGGCAAAAACCGAAGTATCTCATACTCCTTTCCACTACTACAACTTCTCGAAGGGACTGTCGGTTCGGCGGATTTTAAATATCCTTGTGAATTTAAAATACCACTGTACATTTGCAAACATCCATGCATCCATTCTCTGCGGAACTCGAATACCTATCTAATATCATGGCAGTTTATTCAGCTCATCATACGCTTCGGAAGTATCAAGAGGGAAAAAAATTAATTAAATATTTTAAAATTTTATTAGTTACTTGCTGTTGTAATATGAAACGAAACACTTTTAAAAATTAAGATTGTAAACGAGTATGAAACTTTGTCCAGAGCGAGCAGAAGAAATTAATTCAAAACACGCTGCATAAAAACATTTACAAAAGACATAAAAAGGTCAAATGCTGTTTTTAGTAAATATTAAATATACCTTACAGTGAATGTGCTAGAAAATAACTGTTGAATTATTCTGAAAATTAACGTTACTAGTACTGGATTACCATATCTATAAAATGCTGGAAGGTATTTTTTTCGCAAAGTTTGCGATAAATCTGCAGCTAACAAAAACTTCCAACTTTAGATGTCTGCAGATAAAAGGAGATGGAGTGAACGAGCGATATGTTTTAAGTGTGTATAATAGCTGAAGTTCTGACATTCTTTTTTTTCGGAAACGGCGTGGAAACTGCGGAAATCTCCAGGCGGATTCTTGATGTATGTGACAAAAAAAGACAAGTGGGCAGATTATAGATATTGTGGGCAGATAGATGACTTCATCTACTACGTTGTCTTGATAATAGCGCTTCTTTTAAAAGCTATAGCTCGTGTACAGGAAAAAGAGGAACTTATTTTTGGTTGGTCGATGGATGGATTTTTCGTTGGAAAGACATCGAGATTTTACTTGGAATTTAGCTAAGAGTATGAATTTTAGGTGCTAAAAGTTTGCATTCGCTTGGGATTTTTTTTCTTCGAAAAGTTATCGTGTAAGTTTTCTCCTCAGATTTAAATATCTAATAATTTATTTAAGTTTTTTAGAAAGAAAAATGCTAAAATATGATTATTTTTACAGGACTGCTGGAACTTTTAAAATACAGCTTCACAAATATAGGCAACTACATTCAAACATAACCATATACGGAAGCTGCCAAATTGAAATTTATGAAGTCAAATTCCAGAGAGCTAGAACTTTTTTTTTTAATTTGGTTTGCATTATAGTATTCGATTCATTTTCAGTTTTTCTTATTTTTGATAATCCTAAAATTACTAAAACTAAGAAATATCAAAATAAAAACTCACATATGTGGTATCTTTTATAATTTTCTTTTTCTACTGCTTTGGTCGTTAAATTTGTGTATTTGATATAAAATATAACACTTGCAACCCCTGAAACTTTCAGAAGCCGAACAACTTTGTATCGAATATGGTACAAAACTCAAAATTTTGAATCACAAGTTTGTATAATCCTTGATTGTTATTTCGAAGCGTTTAGATGTGATTCACTTCTAAACAGTTAAGGAGGAGCTGGTTTTTCCCAGCTAGGAGAAAAATGTCACTTTCGTTTTAGATTTGGCAAATGTTTAGTTTAAAGACTATTTATATGAAATATGTTAGAAACTTAAGTGATGGTATTATAAGTATTCTTTGTTAAACGAAAAGCAAAATGAAAAATGGCTATGAGTTTTCTCTTTGCAATAAATTACCGTCAAATATATTTTTTTAACAAAATTAAGATTGAGGCCTATATTTCAGTTAATGCTTAATTTTAAAACAATGCCCAAATTTCGAGCAACTCATTATCAGTACTTTTCTTACCTTAGAATTAAAGGAACTGTAATCACTGTCTCGTTTAGAAACGAAGAGCAACTGATTTTACAGCCATTTTTTTCTTACTTTCTTCCTATACTAGTTTCCATTTCTTATGCACAATGCACCATTTGCGACTTGGACTTGAGACAGTTGACTCAGTGACATCCTGTCACTGGAATCAGCTTTATACGCTTTGCATAGCATTCAATAATAAGTGCTAATCATAACTTCAAGCCCGCTTAGCAGTGTAAGCGGATGACATTGCAAGCTCGATGCTAGTTGAAAAATGCCAGCCTTCTGGTTAGCTGCATTGGCGTTTCCATGTTTTCCCATGTAATCACATGAAGATGAGATAATTTATCTTAGAAAGTCTTCAAAGAATGCATTACACATCCAATATAAGAAGACAGTCCTTGTGTTTTTTTGCCGTAATGTAATAAATCCTAACCTTATCATCCTTTTATTTGGACTTTTCAATGCTACCTATCTCTATATACTCGTAGCTCTATTGCCTCTTGGCAAAAACTTTAAAAATTTTTTTTCAAGTCTATCATTTCAAAAATGGAGCTCGTCTTATACACGATAGAGGTCTATACACGTGTAAATACTGTATAATGTTTTGCCATTGTCTCTTGATTTTATTGTTCAAATATTACACTTATAAGTCTTATGTATGTATGTCTTGTGTCATAAGATGTATAAACTATATTTGTGAATTTGCAGATAAATTAATTTTGATAGGCTGTATCAAACTCAGCAAGTATTCATACTGCAACATTAGGATGTCTGCAGTTATTTAAAGTAGTTACCGAGAATTTGTTATAAATGGCTATACGACCTTCTACTGTTATATTTCCAAGAATAAAAGTATAGAAGTAAAGTAGAATTTCTTCTAAATTAGCTGCATAATTTTAGAGGCCATTTATTCCAAGTCTCTAAGCAGAGTAAAATTACTTTTCTTCATCAATGCAAATCTTCCTGAAACCCTTTGAGAATTTTAAATGGTTCGACTGCTATTTCCATTACTAAATGTTAAGATTTATTATAAAAAGAAGAAAAAGAAGTTCATAGGTGAAGAGTAATTGGGAAGGGTAAAGCATTAGTTTAACAGGCGTCCACTTTTACGAAAATAATTGTCCATCGAAGTGGTAAATGAGGATCAGTAACAGCCAGTGAACTCTGTTTAATGAAGCGGCTTTCAAAATACAAAGTCTCTCCCACCATCAACCCCACAGCGGTTACCCTTTTGATATTTAACCTGATGGCTTTGACAGCTGCCAGAAACATCATTGAGAAAATGGCCATTGAGTTAACACCAGATATTGAAGTTTTTAATACCCCACCCATCTGGGCGTGAGTGGTTAAGTATGGTACGAAACAACCAAGCTGGGGGCATTGTTCATTTTGGAGAAAGAGAACTTCTATCATTTCTCATTTTGAAAGAACTGTAGAAGTACTACTTAGATAAGTAACATTTCGATATTTTGAGAAATATTGTAATAGTAATTCCTGGAAATAAATTTTAAATAGGAAATTCATGATTCGTTGAAAAATGTAAGATAAATACATTTTCACTATTCATCGTCCGTAGAGCGCCTTTGAGATTATCTTTCCTCAAAAGATTTAATTCATTATCAATTGCACATCTTATGGAAATTCGCTTTCTATCGAGAATACGTCGAACTGTGTTGTCTGGTACGGTTATATAAAATACGATCACTTCGACATTTGTCGACGTTGAGCTATTCGGCAAAGCCTTGTCTGGTAGGCAGCAGAGTAGGTAGAAGGGAAGGGAGGTATAACAGGAATATTTCGATTACTCCTCTTTAAGCTACAAAGGTTTGTTGACTGGTACAATTGCATATTCCTATAATTAGGAGATTCAAAGTGCAGTTTTTCCTGTTTATAAAAAAAGTGATGTAACACAAATGACCATTAACTTAAATAAGCTGTCTTGTATATAAAATAGTAGTTAAACATCCTATTAATTCTCTTATTATAAAACCGATTAATTTAGGAGATGAAGCTTGAAAAGGCAAAATCAAGAAAAGGAATACTCAATTCTGAAGAAAATTACTAAACAGTTAAAGAGTTTTTTTATTGTTAATTTTATTAGCTTGATTACTTATAAAGTTACAGTTCAATTATTTCTCCCGAGGGAAGTAAATAAGCAAATTAAGCATTTGTAATTATTAGACAACTTTATTTTAGAGCAAACAGATTTTATACAGTTTCAATTAAAATGTGTTAATGTGGTATGCATTTAGTGACGTTTTACAACTTTTGGCTTATATTATTACTTAAAAGTTTTATTTTCAAACAGTTTGAGTTTAATTTCATTTCGTAATTGAAACATTTTCGTTTGCTTTTACCCTTTTTCTCTTTCTTCCACCTTTTTAGCTATAGTACTGTACTTATAGTCACCCTAAGTAGGCACTATAATACAGTCTCTCTTATTTTTGTATCTAATAATTTTCTTAAGATTGAAAATATCATTTTAAAGTCTTATGGAAAATTAAAAGAATATATAAATATAAATAAGTGATCTTTTTCTGCCGGTATTTTAAAGCGAAAGACTGAAGTTTCGAATAGAGAATATTAAGTATACGACGGCTATTTTCAAGTCATTTAATAATGGACGAAATTTAATGCTTTCGTGAGAAGCATTTCAATAAAGACAGATACCTATACGGAAGTACGCTAGGGAGAGAAATGATTATGCGAGCTACACAGACGTACTACAGGAATGTAGAATCCCTTGTACTTATCGTTATCGAAAGAAAGAAAGACAGGAAGAAAGAAGGAGTGCAAAAAGAATTAAAGAAAGAACGAAAAAAGAAATAAAGACGGTTAGAATCGATAGAGAGAAAATACCTTATAGAGGAAGAGAGAATGAAAGCGAGCGATAAAGAAAGAAGGAAGAAGACAGAAAGGCAGAAAGAAAGAAGGAATGAAAGAAAGAAGAAGAGAAAGAAAGAAATGAAGCGAAAGAATGAAGGACAGCTATAAAGAAAGAAAATAAGAAGGAAAAGAAAGAAAAGAGAGAGATGGAAAGAAAGAAATGTTACATGGAAACTAATGCAGAGAAGCCTCGAAATGTTTTAGAATTCCACTCTCCTTAACATTCCATTATATGGAATGTTAAATGAAGAACACTTCTTAATTATTATTAATGAAATTAGAAAAACTGCCAAAACATTTTGCGTGTTCAAAAATAAAGATAAGAGTTTTTCGGCGGCGGATTGTTAAATCATTAGTAAATCGTTTCATATTTAAAAATGAAAGCTCAATTTTGTATGATAAATAGTTTTAATGAACATTATTGTGTTACTGACTGACGTAGTTGTAGAAAAGGTTTTTGTTAGTTCTGTCAGAGGTAAACAAGATAAAAAAAACGTAGCATAAAAGTACGAATACCAAAAGCTGTCAACAAAGATCAGTTGCTCTACGATAGGAGAATACCATTTTCAGATTTCATTGAGATTTTATAATATCTTTATATCGTACACTATATGTTTTACTTCTAAAGCTCTAAGAATATTGGTAGCAGAGCTACAAAAAATACCAGTTTATGAAATATATTTCAATAACTTGCGATAATTTTCTACAAATTGAAATGAAGAAGTTGATTATTGACAAAATATCTGATAAAAAATTTCGAATATACGTGAGAATATAGTAAACTTGGTGTTAACGTACGTCACATTTTAGGGCACTGCCACTGTTTGACATACTTCGTCTGAAGTGTTTCAATGATATTGAAGTGAATCTTAATAATTTTACTAGAGGAAAGATCAGTTTTAACGAGGCAGTCCTCCTGGGATCGGGAGCTGCCGTTCAAGATAGTAGATGGCGTGAAACCTATACCTGAGTTACCTTTATTAGACATCAGATATCCCCGTCCTCCGTCACCCGTATTTAGGTTTTTAAAACAAAAAGGGTTTTATCATCTAATTTAATTTGATCTTAATGCAGTTTAATAGATACACAATATTTTCAATTCATTTTATCTATTGAGATTTTCATACTTGAAGTTATTTCGAGACTTTTAATTTATATTTGCATCATAATATTTAATTCTAAATAATATATTTTATTATCTGTGTTAGTACGTTTTATGTTCATTCTGCCTACCCTTCACTCTATGTGTTTGCTCCTTATGGCCTTTTTAAATATATGAGTCATTAACTGGAAGGAATTAATGTTTAACTAATACATACTATATTACCTTAGAACTTTTATTTATTACACTATGACATTTACCATTAGGTTCGACAGTGCTAGGATTCGTAATTTTACAGTTAGCTCTGTGGATTCTAAAACACATGGTACCAATAAATTCCGTACACATGTCATTGCGGGGGAAGTGAAATTTCAAAGTTCCTGTACACAGGAACAGAATAAAATTCAACCTAAATGTTAATGAGTTTCTATTTGAGAATTATATAGTATAGGTAATAGTCTGTTTGACTAAACATTAATTTCAGGATGAAATTCAGAACTCCGTTTTACTCTAAGAGAAACCATATATCTATCTAATTTTAACGTGCTAAACTTTCGATTGTAGCTTACCCTTTTGGACAAACATCTCACTGGGAGCTCTAGTTCTCCCAGGATAGCCAGCAAAAGTCATCAGCATCAAACTCCTCGTGGCTCTGTCGTTCAGGCACCCCTAAGCTGAGACTCGGACTATTCTTGTTCAGACAGATAACTCTACGGTTCTAGTTAACCTTTTAAAAAATCTACATAACTATCTGTGGAGATCAATCTGCGTGACTAAGTAAGAAGTGATTGGAAAAATGCAAATTAAAAAAAAACAACTTGTTAGCTAAAATAACTAAATTGTCACAATGCTGATAATAGAAACTTAAAAAATATTTCAATTGTTATAAATCATATTGGTTTGTTCAAGCTTTCGTAAACAACAATAAGAAGTAAAAATATTATTTGCTTTCAAATCACTTTAATTTTTAACGGTGTTTGTCAATATAATTTTAGAATTTGAAAGACAAGTAAAAAATCATATGACATAATGCTGCCATTTGCCCAGTCCATTTAGCTAAAGTTATTCACCAGCAACACTGGTAATATTATTTACCACTGGTAAAATTTGCCTGTCTTAATATTAATGCTGTGATAATGGGACATGGGGTAAAAGTTAGAAAAACTGCTGACTTTTCTAAATTTTAGACAATTATCTCAAACAGCATTCTTCTCCTAAAAGCATCATTCTCACACGTGGAATAAGTCACTTTTAAATCACAATAAACGTCTTTCCTGTGCCCTTAATATTACTCTATGCCATAGGTTATGCACATATTAAACTCTCTTTCCTCTCCGGATTTAGTTACCATTTTGTTTGATAAGTGCTATAAGCTGAGAGAGATGTGTCCTTAGGGCTTTCATCCTGATGAGGAAGAAATGCTCTTTTCTCTCTGTCCTTGCTCGCCCTTTCTCTTTTTTATCCTCCAACCTCGATTGTTCCTTCTTTATTCCCTGCTGATAACGACGGACATCGCTTCGTAAGGACACCATGTTTATCTTAAGGACGGTAATGTGAGAGGAAAAAAAGTGGTGTCTAGAGATTCCATTCCAAGACCTTGGTGTCTTTGCAATTACATCTTGACAAGGTAGTTAGTTTGGGATGTTACAAGCGTATTTACACAGAAGAGTACTAGATGAAGCTGTTATCACAGAATTTAATTTAGACGTTATTTTTAAGATCGTAAGTTAATGTCAAATATATTTTACTTCATTAAAATTCCTCTGAATATATATATATATTAAAAGTGAATTTTTTGAAAATAGAAGTGCTAATAAATGAGCTACATGTTAGTGCTTTAAAATAAATTAAGAATAATAGGGAAGTTCGAATATGGAACTTTTTAAAGGTACTATTTTTTATCTGACTTCGAAAAATTTGCTTAATGAGTGTTAATGATGAATATATATAACTAAAAATGAATGCATAAATTTGTTCACATCCAGGAACTGTAATGATTTTAGAATAAACCAAATTATAGAAAATATTTAGGAAAATAATTTTGGTTTAAAAATGTTGGTTAGCTGATTTAATCATTATAGGATATTGTACCAAAATTATTTATGTTCTTCATATCTGCTGCATCGTTATATAGATTTCAGACTTCAAAATTTCATCTAATGCTGTTCATATTAGAAATCAAGTGTTAATGTTCTTACTATATGAGAGCAGACTTAAATGCTTCTATTAAATTTTCGCTTTCGGTCAAAACTAAACTGAGAAATAACAGACAATAAATATAAAATGTCACCTGAGAAACAATCAGTTGTGCAATTATTCTGAAATGACACAATCTGGCATAATAATTACTGGAAAGACTTCATAAAAATTGCAAAGTAACAATAATTATTTCTAATCTTAACAACATTCCATTGTTCCGGCGAGTTACTGATTTACTACTATTATCGATCTATACAGTATGGAAATAAATCAACCTCCTTTATACTTACTTACCACCACTGACTTACTGTACCGCCTGTTATATGACTATAAGCATTTGTTCTCAATTGGTGGAGCATTCTGTTATCGCTAGGCCTAGCCAAAAATGTCTAAAGAATATTAAAAAAATTTGTAGCGCAGAATTTATAAAGTTACTTCGGAAGATGAATATTTGTGACCTTTGGTTATTAAAGAGACCCTATCAAGACTTTGACTGTGCTGAATGAGGATTTTAGCAATGTTTTATGCATTGTGACTCTGAGTTTGCACAGAATATATTCTCTAGAAGTCAGTGGTAACATGGATATAAGAAGTTATTCTGATGCTTTATACTGAACAATATCAACTGGGTATATTAATGTACATCATATGTGCTGTTCACATATTTGCAGAGTTCCTGCGTAATAGTTGCTTGTCACACTCATAGTAGTCACTTGTACTTATAATTGCCTGATTTATACTCAGAAACAAATTCCAAATCGAAGCCATTTAGCAGCAAAATGACGATAGTATTTTCTTAGTAAATCAGGGCAAATAGGAATGATGCCAATCGTATTGTTACGAAATGTCCAGGCGCGGTGGGTTAGCTTCCCTGAAAGCAGGCTTAGGGTTGCCAGAAAATGGAAGGGAAAGCAGGTTTGCCATATTTGGCGAGATATCGCTAATTTGGCGATATTTGACGACAAAATTGGCGATATTCCATTGACGGGTGGAAAACCTTCTGGAACAAATTCTTACTGGATTTAGTCCAGAATGTTCTCGAACACAAGCCAAAAGCTATATAAACCCTACTGGTACGCGAAGAGTGAGTCAGTGCCTAGTCTACCGAGTTGAGAGTTAGCGTCTCGTCTAGCGAGTTGACAGTCAGTCAGTGAGCGAGTGTCTGGTAGTCGAGTGCATCGAAAGAATCGTTTAGTGCATCGTCGAGTGCAACGCGAGCTGTAGCGCAGAGAGTCTCGAGAGTACGTAGAGTTCCGATAACGACCGAGCAGAGTCGGGAGTAGTACTCTAGTGCTTTGCCGTGAAGCTGTCTCCACCGTTATAGCCTGATAGCCTGGAGGCTGCGTCCTGATTGTTTCAGCCTGTTTATAGTAGCTCTTCGACGACTGTAAACGTAATTTTAGAGCTATCTTGAATAATACTGGCTAATAAATTGTGTTTTGATGCTTCCTAAAGTGTCGTCGTTAATCACTCCAAATCCACAAACCTCTTAAGGTACGTAAGAAGAAGATAGAAACGTAACAGTGTTTTAAGTTTCCTTTTCCCTTTCGATTTTAAGCTAATTTTATTCTTCTAACAAAAATCAGATTTTTTTTTAAATGAGGAAATTATTATGTCTTTTTTAATTGTAAGTGTAGCTTATAATTTCTTATTTATTTAAGCATTTAATTGCAAGAACTCCTTTCTGACTGTTTACATAAAATTGTAAAATAAATAATAATTACTTTACTCTCTTGAAATTTAAACAAAGAACATCAGAGAACATTCTAGAAGTAGGGAGAACTGGAAAGAACCATTTTAAATGTTTTACTTTTTGGAGTGGGAGAAAATGTGATCCCCATCAAATGAATAAAAAGCCTCGAGAACAGAGAGTGGATTGCTTTTTAAGGTAATGAAGCATTTTTCTCTTGCCATGAGCGAGTGGCCGTGAAGGGAGCTCGTTGCACTTTTTGAGCATAGCCATGAGCCCAGTATTATACAAACACATCTTTTTTGATGAAGAATGAGAAAGAGAAGGTGGGCGAACAGTAGTAGTCATGTGGTAGTGGACGAAGCGAAAAGCTGCGATGAGGTGGTAAGGATCTCAAATATCTCCATTCCTTCGAGATGACCGAAAAAGAACAAAGACGGCTAAAAGGGGGCAGATGTCTTTAAAAAACACTTGGCTCTGTTGTGAAACGGAGAAGGGAGCTCGCGTTCCAGATATAATTCCAGATATATATAAGTCCAGATATAATTTTACCTACCCCCCCCTTTCGTCTTAATAGTACTTTTAAGTACTAGTTTTTTTCTATGTATTTCTGAAATGAACCATTAACTTTCTCTACACCATTTCATATCATATTTCCTATATTCTTATCCCTATTTAAGTTTATTTATTTATTTTGCAGAAATTAGGCAATTCTGTATTCCGAAAATATATTAGCCATGACAAAATAAAGATCGTGAGAAGTGTGTGTGATCGAGAAAAGTTCCATTTTCTTTACTGTATAGTCATACAAGTTAGATACATGAGTGTTTATAGTTGTTCCTATAATTTTTTCAGCCAGATTTTTAAGTTTAACATGTTTTATGAAAAACAATTTTGTTATCTTAGTTTATAGCAACAGAAGACATTTTTTTTAAATATTTAAAAACTGAATGTTGAAACAGGTATCTAAAATAACCTGTTTAAAATTTCACAATATTTTAAAATAACAACTTAAAAATCTCCAAAGATACAGAGTTTTGAAATGTTTTTAAGGTGCAAAACTTATTACCCAAACTAAAATTAGAAACGTGCATTTGCGACCAGAATAATTCTGTTTAGTCCAAGGAATGATAATTAATATGTCATTGCTGTTTGTTCTAATTATTTCTCAAAGCTACTTTAAAAAAACTGATGTAACAATAATGTGTGTGTGACTGTATTATTATCTATGATTTATTGCTAATTAAATGTAATTGTTTTGAATGCTGATTTACGACTTTGTTTGCACGCAACTGCATACCTGTCCTTTAATTTGCTACAAATATGAAAATAAATATCAAATTATTCATTGAAACGCTTCTGAAAGGTGCACCTGACTTCTCCACATTAATGCCTACATTTCTCAAAGTATTTCTCAAATAAATCTTTATTTTCTGAAAGTGTAGTCGAAGTAATTTAGCATGCCCTGTTTTTTGTTGGGATTTTAAACCAGGATCTTCTCTTTCCTCAATTATCATTATTGCTTACAGGTACTTTTTAAGTAATGATAATTTTATGAAGGTAAAACTCACAGCACGTGCTTTTGGCATAAGTGTTTAAAGGCCCTTTCACATTTATAAAGGTTGCTTTTTTTTCCTGGTTTAAAACTAATCTGCATATTACATGTTGCTTACATATTAGAGGGCATGCCAGAACACTCTTGTGAAAGTTTTTGGCTTTGTGAACAGTGACCCACTTCTAAATGGTGCTTCACACTTATGATGATGGTAACCGTTTATGAAAAGTCCCGTTTTATTCTTAAACGGAACTTTTTCTTCTCACACGTACGACATCTTGTGTGTCTAACAAGTTGGAAGTGATACCTGTTTGAAACAGAAGTATACGACATAATGTAATGAACATAAAGAAAATTTCGCATTCTAATTGGTATATAGATCTCTACAGAGGAATTCAAGTATAGGCCAGCGAATTCAGCCTTTTCATGAATATGTACCTAACATATTCATGACAACGTTTTCAGCAGGTACAAATATTCAGCATGTTCAACAATATTTTCAGCATTTTCAGCATGACAATGTGCAGTGCCTTCGCCGGGACTCGAATCCTGTACCTCTTGAATACGCGTGGAGTACACTTCCAATTACACCACGAAGCCATGCGGAGAGGAGGGAGAAAATACCTTATAAATGAAAAACGCATGGGGATTTTACGTCTGCAATTATTAGTGTAACCACTGCAGAATCGTATTTATTTATTAGTATTAGGTTTTTTTGAAGCAGAAGAGGTGAGAAATGAGCAGTCTGGGACTCGAATCTCAGACCTCTCGAATACACGTCGAGTGTGCTGACCATTACACCACAAAGGCATGATAAGCATGAGAAATACCTTACAACACCCCCTTTTAAAGGGCGACTGGGGATTAGGGGAGCCAATTGCCAAATTCTGGTGGGGAAAAATCATCAACCACCACCAGTTCGGGCCCCACTGTAGAGACATTAGGGTTTTTGAAGCAGAAGAGGTGTGAAATGAGCAATGCCATCGCCGGGACTCGAATCTTGAACCTCTTGAATATGCGCCGAGTGTGCTGACGATTGCACCACGAAGGCAGGCTAAGAAGGCGGAAGAAATAAATACCATATATGTATTTATTTATTAATGTAGCCTATCCGGAATTGCAATATTTATAACTCTTCGTAAATTAATTTAACTGTTGAACTAACTGCTTTGTTACGCATTCAGCATAAAATAAGTACTTTCTGACAGTAAAATAGTCGTATAGGTAATCTGGATACATTTAAAACTGATTACGAAAAAAATGCAAACTGAAAAAGCATTTAAGACTTATTAAAAACTAATCCCAATATCTAAACTAGTTTTAAAATTTCCTCATATAATATAATCACTTTTTTCCTCTGTACTAAGATGAGACACTTCTCCTACTGTACATGAAGTCAACATTTCTTTCAGTTCTAATGTAGCAACTAATTCCGATGCAATGGTTAGAAACCATGCTGTCATCAGGCATTGAGAAAAAGTTTCTTTGAACTTCTAATCATTTTTTGCTGGCGATCACATTTATTTTAATCATTCGACTTCCATTTTCTTCAAAAACCCAATTGAAGAATTTAAGCATGTTGAGGTAAGTGCGGCATTAATTAAATTCAGGTAAAAAATTCCGTGTCTTCATGATAATGGTCCATTTTCTTCTCTTTCTGTACACTAACGATAGCCGCTGCAGGCATGTGTTAATCTACCAAAAGCTTCTGCTAGCATAATATATAATGGAAATTTATTCAAACTAATAATATGGCTAACACTCGTATTTTAAGACATGCTTAAAAGGCGAATTTTCACTAAAGAAATAAAATAAGATTGGACAAAATTGTAGTTGGCCGTAGAATTTAAAGGTGAATAAATTTAAAAGCGTTAACAATTCCTGAAGTACACAGCTCTCAAACAGATTAAAAAAAGGCTCTCTTATTTTGATGTTAATTTCAAAGAGAAGAACAGTTCACCTTTTTTCCTCTGAAATATTTCTTTGTTGTGCAAAAGCACAGGAAGATAACTAAACTTTGTAATTAATTAAACTGTTATCAAGAGTGTATTTCTACCTTTTACCACGTGCATTTATGCTTCTAAAATTATGTATTATTTTAATTATTAACCCAAAGAAGCATCTCGTTGGCTACTAGTCTCCAAACGGTATTTTGCACTGAATCACTAAAAGTATTGTGTCACCTTTCAAATCGTTGCCGCCAAATATTGTCGCCCTGTATTATATTTATAGCAATTGAATAATGAAGAATTTGCATGAATTTATGTACGTTTTTCGCTTTGTGAAACAACAATGCTACCCAGAATTATCAAATTTTGAATAAAGTTGTCTTCCGCCCGAATATGAGCATCTGGAAGGCCAAATTTAGAATTTGTTTTATAGTCTATTTCATATTTTGTAAAACTTTAACGAACTTTTGATTAACAAACTCAACGATTTCAAAGCGGGCAATAACAACACTGTGCGGGGGGAAAAAACGTTTTTTATCTCCAGCGTGGATAAAGATATGCTGTTTTTTAAATATTTTTAGCCCAAAGGGACATTATCTCAAATACTCCAAAAACTTGTATGTGTGTGTTGATGAAAAAGGCCTCTTTGGCGTAATATTAATAATAAAACATAATAAAAGAAATCTGATAGCTTTCCGATTTTACATTACCCCCAAAGGGGCGTTTTTCTAACGTTTTGTGTGTTACTTTTATTCATTATTCTATATCATGTTCTTCGCACTTACAAATTAAAATTCAATTCAACAGCAATATCGCAAACTAATTTTAAAAAGAGCATATCTTTAGAATTTCCGATACACAGTCTCGCTCGCTGGAGATGAAAATGTGTTTTATTTTCGTACGGTGTTGCCATTCCACGCTTTGAAATCGTTGAGTTTGTTAATCAAAAATTCTTTAATGTTTGACAAAATATGAAATAGTTAATAAGACAAATTCCAAATTCAAATTTCGGGTGTCCAAGTGAGCATGTTCGGTTGGAAATATTCGTTATTCAAAATTGGATGGCTCTAGGTATCGTTGTTTTATCAAAATGCAAGAAACGTACATAGTGTTGCGAAAAAATTCGGCGGTTGCGCCTGTATGTAAGCTTTCCGGCATAGCACTAGGGTTGCCATAAAATAGTGTATAGTAGGGTTGCCAGATTGGCGACTTTATCGCCCATTTGGCGACCAAATCGGCGATATCCCTTGGTCCAATCGGGAAGCTTCTAGAATAACTTCCTGTCGAGATATTTCTCGAAACCTGTGGAACCTAAGGAAAAGCTATATAAACCCTTGCCTTTCTGAGAGCCGGCAGTGTGATTAGTTGGGAGAGTTGTGAGAATAGCTGTTTACTGTGAGTGCTAAGCTACGCGAGAGTTTTGTGACCGGAAAGCGATCGAGATAGTGCTTTGCCGTGAAGCTACCTTTACAGTATAGCTTGACAGTGTATTGGTGATTGTTCCACGGTGTTTATTATAAGTTTAGTGTTGCCGTGAAGCTACCTTTACAGTTACAGCCTGAAGCTGTGTTGCTGATTGTTTCAGCGTATTTATTGTAGATTTTCGACGCTTTTAAAGGTAATTTTGGAACTGTGCTGTAAATAGTGATTCCTGTAAATAAATTGTGCTTTTTATTGTTCTGCATCGTGTTTTCATCGGATACTCTCAAATCCACGAACCCGTAAAACGCAACAACTGGTGTCAGAAGTGGGATTTGAGAGTGAATGCCAGTCACCCGTCTACAGAAGAAGACAATGGCGGAGGAAATGAAAGCTTTAATGGACATGTTAGCAGCTCTGAAAGCCGGACAAGAAAAGATGGACGCCAGACAAGAGGAGATGAAACAAGACATGAAAGCCAGACAAGAAAAGATGGACGCCAGACAAGAAGAGATGAAACAAGAAATAAAAGCCGGACAAGAAAAGCTTCAAGAGCAACTGCGACAGATGGAAATGGAGCAAAACAAGGTTAGAAGCGACATCATGGAGCTTAGAGAGGAAACCAAAACCAAATTACAAGATATGAAAGAGGAACTGAAGGAGGAAGCTGCAACTAAAATAGCCGATATGGAAGAAAGATTCGAAGAAAAATTTAGGAAGTTTCGGGAAGAGGTAGACATGTTGAAAGAAAAACGAACTGAGCCGAAGAGAGAAATTGAAGATTTTAAGATTCTCCCAGGTTCTCCTCATACGGCAATCAAACCCAGTACGTACGACGGAAAATCGTCGTGGAATGTGTACAAGACCCAGTTCGCCATCGTGGCTGACACTAACAGATGGGATTCCCAGATGAAGGCATCACAGCTAGCTGCATCACTCCGAGGCGATGCTGCAGATATCCTAGGAGTTCTGCCACAAGACCAGATTTCCAGTTTTGATGCCCTCTCGAACGCACTAGAAATCAGATTCGGAGAAAAATGTGTAAAGGACTATAGCCGTCTCCAACTCAAAACCCGCCAACAGAAAACGACTGAAAGCCTCCAAGAACTAGCAACTGATATTGAAAGGCTGGCGCCCCATGCATATCCGGACTGTCCACCTGATGTCCGTGAAAATCTGGCCCTTATGCATTTCGTCGATGCAGTCAAGGATCAGGAAATTCAGAAGGCTCTCAGGTTGGCAGATCTCAAAAACCTGAAATCTGCATTAATCTATGCAATGAAGTTTGAGTCGGCTCAGCAGACAACACGAAAAAATCGCCATCCGATCAGAGCGGCTAAAGTAGAAAATGAAAATTTTGATGTCAGAAAATTTAAACAAGAAATGTTAAGAGAGATTCGGGAAGCGTTAAATAAGCCAAATAACAGAAACACCGACATGAAGTGCTGGAATTGCGGACTCGAAGGACATCTGCGCAGGAACTGTCACGTGAGCCAAGACCGGGAGGCAGCTCCCGTGAAAAAAAACCAGGGAAACTAAAATGCGGCAATCTCACGGGGCGGAGGTTGCCAAGCAGAGATGCAGCCCCTCTGAAAGTTCTTCAGATCTCGTCAATGAGCGGCGGAGATAACGGATTGTTCGTCGAAGGATACGTGAATAAACACCCTTGTAATATGATCACCGATACGGGGGCCAACGTAACCATCGTCAGAACAGACGTAGCGCGGGAACTAAACAAGACTTTGCGCTGGACTCCGCCCTGTGTGACTCTACAGACAGTGACAGGTGACAAGATCCCCATTGAAGGTAAAATTAACATCACCATTACCTTCGGAAATGAGACTTACCAGCACTTGGCATTCGTCGCTGACATCGCGGACGAATTAATACTTGGACTAGACTTTTTACGGAAATATGACTTTACACTGGA
Organism: Stegodyphus mimosarum; assembly: GCA_000611955.2. Classification (NCBI taxonomy): domain Eukaryota; kingdom Metazoa; phylum Arthropoda; class Arachnida; order Araneae; family Eresidae; genus Stegodyphus; species Stegodyphus mimosarum. The sequence goes on from KK120849.1 coordinate 84,095, forward strand.
CTTTAAACGCAACGAAATGCACTCTGCGAAGGAAGATATACCCGTGTTTGAATGAAGCGTGATATTCCTTCAGCTCACCAAGTAATAACAAAAACAGACGTCACGATCCCTCCGATGACAGAATTACTAATATCCGGCTGCATATAAAACAAAAATAGCTTCAAGTTTGGAATAATTGAATATCCCGAAAATAGCTCGAGAAATGTATTAGTCGCCTCTACATTAGTGGACCTCTCCAAAAATTTAGTGCTAGCAACCTGCACGCCGGTTACGTGCGTTTACAAGGCCCCACCTGCAATGCCCACTGAGTCAACAGCGAAATTAATTGATGAACTGCTGCAGAGTATAAACTTAACCGCCGAACAGAGATGTGCGGCAGAGAAAACAATTAGTGAATTAGAAGATCTATTTTCTAGAACATCCAGAGATGTTGGCCGCACGAAATTGACACAGCATCGAATTGACACGGGTGATCACTGACCGATCACGCAACATCCCAGACGCCTACCATTCGCAAAGCAGGAAGAGGTTGGAAATCATCTAAAGGAGATGCAAGAAAATGATATCATCGAGCCATCCACAAGTCCATGGGCATCTCCTATAGTTCTCGTCCGGAAGAAAGACGGCTCGACAAAATTTTGTGTCGACTACCGGAAGCTAAATAATATCACTAAGAAAAACAGCTACCCTCTTCCGAGGATTGACAACACACTAGACACGCTATCAGGACACAAATGGTTCTCCACTCTGGACCTTAAGAGCAGATACTGGCAAGTGGAAATTTACCCGGACGATAGAGAGAAAACTGCGTTCACTACTGGCCAAGGACTGTGGCAGTTTAAAGTTATGCCGTTTGGACTCTGTAACGCCCCTGCAACATTTGAAAGCCTGATGGAAACAGTGCTTCGTGG